>JASSKH010000001.1:23051481-23150865 GCA_031763025.1 Macrocystis pyrifera | reverse complement strand
ACAACTGATTTTGGAGCCTGTGTATAAATTGGAATGGTCGGGGCAATTGATCTGGACTGTCTATTATTTGAAATTGGCGGGAAAAACTATTTGTCGGCAGTCTTTTATTTAAAATTGTTCAGATAACTAATTCGGGGGCCGTCTGACAATTGGATTTGTCGGGACAATTGATTCCGGAAATGGTCTGTCAATTGGAATTGGCCGGACAATTGATATAGGAAATATCCATTATTTGGAATTGTCCGGACCATTGACTACGGAGACAGCCTACGAAAAAGAGTGGTCGGAACAATAGGGCCAGGTAGGGGTCATTCAATAGAAATTCCTAGGATATGAGAGCTCGATGCCTTTCAATTAAACTGGAGTTAGGGACCACAATAGAAAGTTAATTGCAATAGGAAGCTATTACTAGACAATTGGACTATTGCCTACTGTCCAGGATCTGGACAAATACCTACCAGGTATATACGATGGTTTTGCCGTTAGGATATTACTGTTGGGATAATATGATTTTACCATCTGGTAGCATTACGCCCTCGGGCGTATCTTATCAGGTGTACTTGTACAGGACGTAACGACATCTACTACTACTGCTGTGCCACCGTGATAGGACCAGGGATGTGAAATAAACGAGATAACGTGCGGCAGGAGGATAACGCATGCCGGGAGGGCGAAGTTTGTCAGGGTGTGGTTCTTAATGTCTACGCTGGTACGCTTGTCAGCCTTGAGAGGTCAAATAGCGATTGAAAGCCGAACGTCTGGTGACCTCGTGTGTAGACCTGGATTAATGTTAATGGTGCATGCTCACGGGCAGCATATGGACGGCGACCCTGTTTTGTTGTTTTGCGCTGCCTAGCCCATCCATGCCATTTCCGAGGGGGGAGAACGGATGAGGAAAACAGGGAGGAGACGGCAGACAGGATAGCTAGGTATCAGATCGATTAATAGAAGACATAATGCGTCTATGAAACTCGCACCACAAACTGCTGCGGCTGCCTAGAGGTTGTTTTAGTGTCCGGTTTCGTTGTGCTTCGGTTTGCCTGTTCTTTCCTCAAGTGCTTTATCTTACCCTGCTATAGGAAGTGTGGAGGTATTGTTTATATTTGCCGTGGTTCGTGCGTTGTCTGCCACGTTTCCTTCTGGGGGGGTTGTCTGCCACGTCTCTTTCTGGGGGGCACGACAAATGTTTCGCACTTACCGTACACCTGGTATGTGTTTCCAAATGCCTACGAAAGATAGTCGTTTTATTACTTTGACCCGTTGGGTCCTGACAACCGTTATTTCACCTATATTGGGATCAGATATACGACCCTGTTCATAGGAAGTGTTACTTTGCTCAAAGCAAGTGTTGAGGTATTGTTTATTTGCTGCTGGTTCTTGTGTTGTCTGCCATGTCTCCTTTTCGGGGGGGTTGTCGCAGGGTCTCCTTCTGGGGGGCACGCCATACGTTTCGCACTAACCGTACACCTGGTATGAGTTTTCCAAATGCCTACAAAGATCATCGTCTTATTGCTTGACCCGTTGGGTCCTGACAACCGTTATTTCACCTATATATCAGATAAAAGAAGTGGCCAAAATCGGGTATACCAAATGGCTTTGTGGCCAATATTGGGTACCTTTCTGTTTCAGTGATCGCGACGGCCCCAGGACGCCATGTCAGTGGCCAGCGCCGGCCACCACCCGATGCTGGCCGAATTTTCGCCGGGGTATACCCGGCTTTGGCTACTTACCCCCCAAGAGGTACCCGAGTATTGTACCCACCAACCCGAAAAGGGCAAGATTATTCGACCACAACGATCAACCACCACCTAGGGGTTCATGCCTCTCGTATCGAAAAAGACGGGCAAGAACCATTTTCGTGATGTCCATGGTTTGCTTCGTTCTAGACTAGTTCGTTTGTTCTCTCATTCGTTCTCTCTTTGCTGTGGTGATGTACCAACCACAAGCAAACCACTGCCCTCCCTCCCTCTCCTCTCCTCTCTCATACCAAATTTGCACAGCCCTCTCTCTCCCCCTTCTCCGCAGCCAAAAGCTACCTAAGCACAGTAGTAGAGGTGGTTCCAGATCATGGGCGACGCTACCATCTTCGTGACAAATAAACTGGTACTATCCAGACACAAAAGTGGGCATTGCTATGCAACATTTCCTATTTCTGGCCACGCTAGAAGTCATATTTAAGGCAGGGTGTGTCCCGAGCTATTTTCAGTGCAAGAATGTAATTTTCTTATTTTCATCCACCGTCGAGCCTGAAATTCTTAACAGTCAATCTCGCTCGGGTAAGTGCCGTCGCGTACTACTGCTTGTTGTCATCACCCATCTTTTTGACACACGCGCCGGGTTGTTTTCGGTGCTTCCGGTGCTAAAATGTTGGATGATGACGGACGAACTACTCATTCGTACGAGAGACATGAACTATTAATACTCGTATGAGTCGATTTGCTAGGAGGTTCACGTTATGTATCGTGAAATATTTGCAGTGTACCCAGCTGATTTACCTGGAGTACTTGATACGTATCGTGAAATATTTTGCAGTGTACCCAGCTGATTTACCTGGAGTACTTGAAGTTGGAAACTATATTTAGATGTTTAGTATCTGCCATGTCGACGGGTACAAAGAACGGTTTAACGTGAAGAACGCACACAGCAGTACCCAGAGTATCGAGACTCGAAATGACTGGTGCTGGGTGTGTAGTGGAGCTCGCACGACCTTTGGAGTTGTGCGTATGCGAGCAGACCTTGTTTTCACCGTAGCTCTAGTACACTGCAAAAATATTTCACGATACGCAACATTAACCTCCTAACAAATCGACTCATAGCTCATGCCTCTCGTACGAACGAGTAGTTCGTCCGTCATCGTCGAAATCTTTCAGTACCAGGTTGTTATCTGTTATGCGGATGTTACTATTATTCCAGATACGTACGTACATATACTACCCAAAGCACGGAACAAAACCCGGCGCGTGTGTGTCAAAAAGACGGATGACAACTACAATAGTACTACGAGTATTAAGAGTAGGCGAGGGGCACTTACCCGTACGAGATTGGCTGTTGAGAATTTCAGGCTCGACGGTCAGACGAAAATAGGAAAATTACTCTTTCGTACTGAAAATAGCTCGGGACACACCCCTGCCTAAAAATAATTAGTGTCTGTGCAAAAGAAAGAATATTACGAATTTTGCTTGTCTACTCTCCGGTTACCGACGGCTCGTCAAAGCGCCTAATCAAATTTGCATAAAAATGACGAAGTTACGCATGTTTGGATAGCATACTTTACTATTGATAGAGCCATATTTGTAAGATTCGACCGCTGCATTCTGTTCGCCCAAAACTTTCCGGGCGCTTCGGATTGGCCAGGCTTGCCCGAGGGAGGCGTTTTATCCCAACAACAGAATAATACAATACCTGGAATTTAGTTGCTTTTCGTCTCCGATTTACGCGCATGCTGAACGGCCTCCGTTTATGGTCATCATTCCGACGGAAATCCCTGATACACAATATTTTTTATGCGCAGACACTCTAATGTTCTTAGGGTTAGCGTGGCCAGAAATAAGAAGAAATGTTTCATAGCAATGCCCACTTTTTGTGTCTGGATGTGTCTAGATAAGAACACTTTATTTGTCACGAAGATGGTAGAGTCGCCCATGATCTGTCGCCACTATTAATACTGCTGCTGTGCTTTCTAATTAGGTTGCTTTTGATGCGGGGGGAGAACGGGAGGAGAGAGAGGACTGTGCTAGCGTTGGTCTGGGAGAGGAGAGGAGAGGAGTGAGAGCGGTTGATTATGTGTGATTGGTACATCACTACAGCAGAGAGAGAGCGGATGAGAGAGCGAATTAACTTTTAATACCAGGTAGTCTAGAACGAACCTAATGAAGGACATTACGCAGATGGTTCTCGCCCGTCATAGTCGAGACGAGAGGCATGAATCCCTAGGTGGCGGTTGGTCATTGTGTTCGAATAGTCTGGCTGTTTTCGGGTACGTGGGTACAATAATCGGGTACATTTAGGTGGTTGAAAAGCCAAAGTCGGGTATACGCGGCGCAAAAGCGGCCAGCATGGGGTGGTGGCCGGCGTTGGCCGATGAGATGGGGTCCTGGGGCCTCCGCGGTCACTGAAATAGAAAGGCATCCGACTTTGGCCAGAAAGCCATCTGGTATACCCGACTTTTGCGACAGCTCTTAAGTCAACCATACAATCGCAGTCCAAGGACGACGACGCCTGGATACCGTAAACGCTAGCGGCATATAGTTGTCAAGTACCGGTATGTACAAAATAATCTTTTCGAGCGCTACTCTAAACCCAAATATCTACTCGAGAAAGGGCGAACATATTTTCCTGGACGGACCGTGTAAGGACATCATGCTAAATTTCATACTACCAGTACGAGCTGGGTCAGCCTTCAAACGGACTTGGTTTGGTTTATACTCTGTCATAGCATACAAAAAAAGGGGGGGGGGCTGGGTTGATAGGTTGCTTTGTTTGGGTATATATGACGTGTGCTGGAACTTATTGCGTGTTTGTGCGGTTAATGTTCGATGTTGACATATGAGCGCAAGAGTAGCGATAGCGATAGACCTGGTACAAAATGGAGGTTACTGGTGGGGGCTGGATTGATAGTCTGCTCCGTTTCGGTGTGTAAAACGTGTGCTGGTACCTGAGCCAGGTGCACCACCGCAGGTTGTGTTTGTAGGATACGATTCGACCATAATATTGTTGATGATGACACGAAAATTGTCCCGTACGTACATTGCTGTTTTTATTGGTAAACGTTTTTGTGCATGTGAAATTTTACGTGTCCGCCAGAGACAATCTTGGTGCATGCAAGATAAGGGAGTGATACAGAAAGAACCACACTCGGTATGCACCCACAAAAGTGTGCTCACTGGTTAATAGCATATGACATGAAGCAACAGCAGTGATTCATCGTGGCTGTGACTCATGGAATGATCTGACAACTTGGGTTCGTTCGTGGGTTTTATCAGTGGAGAATGGATAAACATAAGCCACACACACAGTACACAGGCTTGGCACGAACTGACAACGAGGATACGACATCAGCAGCGTATTGTCAATACAACCGACAACATACCGGTATCCTACATCTGTTGTTTAGAAGTGAGTTGCCATCTTCGCACATTTTTGTTTTGTTCGCAGCCTGATCTGCAGGCAACAACGAGGGGGGCTGTATACTACACCAGTACGCCTGGTACTCTTGGTACGACCGGAAGCGTGGGATGTGCGTATCGGCTGTTGTTGGGGTTGCAGGATGTATAGCACTCCTGGTAACGTTGGCATGATAACATGCCTGAGATGTTCTCATATCGGCGGTCTTGTATGACAGTAGGCTCGATACTCTTTGTATGCTTACATGCCGGGGAGTGTGATAACGATGTCATTTTTAGCGGCAAGACGGAGAGGTCAGCGCCCCCGCGGACTGATCTCAGTGAAAGTGGGCACTGATGAGCGTAGCACGGTACAAGTAGAGGTAAAGTAGCGGTAAACACTTGTCAATATGCCATCGCTGAGGGGGGAGGTGAAGGTGAGCCCCCGTCTGAGGATTGAATGCTCTGGAGCTTCCAGGCGTTTGGTAGGTAAATTTTCTGTTGAGTGTCCTGGGGTCTAGTGTTTGGCGAGGTGGGCCCCCTCGTGGGTTGAGTTCAGTGAAGGTAAGCACTGAGGGCATAGGATCGTGACAGTGAAGGTGAGCACTTGTCATTACAGGGGAAGACAGTGGTGAGCTCTCCCCTGAGACGCGAGTTTTGTTGATTTCGTGGGGGTTTTAGTTTGCTTTTACTCCGTTCCATAATCGGAAAGGGATAGTATAGCATCCTACCACTTAAATCTTGCACGCACTCACAGCAATGGGTAATGGATACTACAGCACGGGTCCCACTCAATTTTTTTTATACACATTCACTTTCGCTCAGACGACGTGAAGCATTGTGCCGTTGGTATGGAAAAGTCTGTGTCACTTGTGCTCAGGCGACGTGAGATTATGTGCCGTCGTTAGGGCGAAGGCTGTGCTACTTATGGTATTGGATACTACAGGACCGTACCACATACTACTTATACACATTCACAGTTACGTGGCAAATGCTATGTCACTTGTGCTCAGACGACGAAAGGTTATGTGCCGTCGTTATACTTAGAGTTGTGCCATCCTTGCCCAGACAACGTCGCTGAAGCAAAAGACCCTGTGATTTTGCCCTAGGCGACGTGAGGGTTGTGCCTCCGCTGCAGCAAAGGACTGGCTTTGTTGGCTCAGACAACGTGACATTGTGTGCCGCCATCATAGCAAAGGCAGGCGATGGGAGGCAGAAGATCGTACCGGCGCCGTGGCCGTGTGCTTCACCTAACTTCTACTGCGAACGCTGTGCTGCGTTTACCCAGACGACGTGGCGTAGTGTTATGCCGTTGATGTGGCAAACGGCTCTGCCGTCTAGGCCTGGCTGGCGTGACGTTTAGCGCCGTCGCTGCGGCAAAGGGTTTGCTACGTTAGCGTTGACAACGTGAGGTTGGGTGCCGTCGTCGTAGCAAAGGCGGGCAGTGGGTGGCAGAGGATCATACCCTGCCCCGTAGCAGTGTGCATGTATCTGACATCCATTGTCCACGAGTATATGGCCTGGGTGCTCCGAGAACAGACGCGCGAAGAGCTCTGTATGGCCTTTGAAGGGCACCTGGTTGGCCTATTGAGCCGGATCGTGCTTTGACACAGCTCTGTGTACGGCATTGACAAGCAAGCAGGCACGTGTACGCGCCGTACCCGGGTGCGCGCCGTACCCAGGTGCAATCTCGTAGCTTGTCACTACAGTTTGGACATTGCTCATGATGAAATAAAGAACTGTCAGTCCTTTATCAGTACAGTGTATAGTACTGGGAGTAGTAACCATACATGCAAAGTAAGGGTACAATCAAATGCTGCACCATCGTGCAAGTGTGCACCAAGCAACTGTATCCGTACGATGGTATATTGTTGGATGAATTTGCAGGGTGCATCTTTGTTTCATGCACTAGTATCCAAGAATGCATACCATAATATGCGCTTGTGCGATGGAGTATTTGATTCGGTGTGTCATTTGAGTTTTCCTTTGTTCCACGCAAACTCTCTAGTACCACCGTATCCTGACTGCTGCTGTTTCGGAAATATGAATGACGGAAAGGAAACCAAATAAGAAGGGGATATAATGGTATCAATATTTATCTACATGTCAAAGTCAAACTCTCTACGTATATACCTGCGCATATTGTTTGGAACGCCCATCAGGCCAGAAATAACATGTACGACACATCAAGGTCAACGTATTTGAACACCTGTGCGAACTGTCTGGTACGTGCTTCAAGCCAGGAAATTAACCGAGTTAGCGGATATAGCAACTGTAATATGTGACCGGAACAAAATTGTTGAGTACGCCAATCGAGAAGTTAACGAGAAAAGGATGGATAATGTACGCCTGACTAAGAATCCGTACAGTAACCACGACACCAGGAATAGACTAAAGAAACAGATTAGCAGCCCACCGGAAGAACTTTTCATTTACCAGTGGATGTGTCACTGTGATAGACACAGGGCAGGGTGGATGAAGTTACGGTTCGATGTCTTGGGTTTCCTCAGCCGAGTGAAAGGCAAGGGGGGGGAAAGGGGTAGAATATCAAATTTACGGGGATTACTGTGGTCACAACAACCATTGGCAGAGGATGTCCAAGATAAGGAGACTGCTGTACTTTGGGCGGTCAACCCAACCCAGGGTTGAGTCGGCCCTACCTTCGATGAAAGCGCGGATGAAAGCGCGGATCTACTAGAAGAATACCCAAGGTAAGAGGAATACTTTGAGCGGTCGTGGAGGTAAATGGGTGTTTGGGGAAATGGACAATCGACCCGAACGTAAATATATAGTAATTAATGGAATAATCGACCCCAAACGTATAGGGATCGTTCCGAAACGAGAAGCAGCCAAGAGTGGACTTTCTATTTTCCTGGCGTCCGCCTTTGAAATAGAAGGTAACACTCATGAAAGGCGGCTCTGTAAGTTAATTGAGTTCCACATTCTTCACGAAAATCGGGAGTGCAATCAATGTGGAGGAAGCAGAAGGCTTTTTTAACGGGGTGCCACACTCTCGAGGCAAACTAGGAGGGTCATCAATCAGACAGACAAATAACCGGATCCGGAATTGTCACGGATATTGTGAAGAAGATAACTAGAGTCAAGCCCAACTAAACGGCTCCAGAGTCACCACGGGTACTGCTTAAGAGGTAACAGAGTCACACCCGACGAACTCAGAGCGAGCGGTAACTGGCTAGTAAACGACGCCCAAAGCTAAGAAAGGACCGGCGTGTCTCGACAATTATTTGCATGAGTGGCAGTGGTCAATTCAGGGGCAAGTCCATAACCATCCAAGATCAACGCTATGCCCAACTTGCTCAGGCGAATATTGCTGGGAAAGGTGAGCCCATTGACTTGTGTGGCTTGGTACCGATGGTCACTGGCCTCAATACCCGCCACCAGCATAACTAATGAACCTGGTCCGGCCAGACAGCAACGTCTAACACATAGGAGTGATTTAAATAAAGAGAGGATCTCACCAGGCAAACACGGACTCCGAGCCGGTCATCGAGTGTAGTGTGGCCTTGAGTCAATCAAGATATACTAGGCGGTCATCCGCGATACAGGAGGCGAGTGCGGTGTTGTGGTCGGTGAATTTATTGAGATTGTATGCCTGGAGAAAGGAGTTTCTTGTCGTCGACTCGGCTGTTCGAACATCAGACTTTCCTCCACGCGGCGCAGAAGGGATCTGCGATTCGTCGAATGAGCCACGGGCCAACAGTGGCCACCCTGAGCTCGTCACCTGCTCCCGAATACCCTGTCAAGCTTGGCGTGTTCTGCTTTTAAGTGGTAGCTTCAGGGAAGCTTTTCCAGACGATACACCTTGTTGTTAAACGTACTGAGGTCCGGAGGGACTAGCATCGAAGGAACTTATTCTTGCGGAGCTTGGTCAGACAGACAGGAATTAGAGTCAAACTATAGATGTGCACGTTATGTGCCACCTATTACGCATACATACAGCCTGTAAACGCGGTCGAAGCCAGATAATTTTCCGCGTTGACTGTCATAGCATGCATGGTCAATCAACGGCGATGGCGGTTAAGACGACTGGAATTACAGAAAAATGTGACATTCTTGGTGTTGCCGAGATAATCTTGCCGTGAGTGTGGACTGTCTCCAAGGCCCACGAAACAGTACGAAGGGCCCTTCTGCCATATGAATCCAGGTAAATGACACAGTGCAGAAGTCGCGACCGTCAAAGGGAAATCAGGCAAGAGTTGGAGTGCTACTACTGGAATACGAGTATTCTTAGTCGAGCTATGGTCAAGTGAAAAGGCAAAGATGAAGAGGGGTGGTACCTGCAATACCACGAAGGCACAAGCCGGCGGGCTCTTAACGGCGAAGACTCAAAGCCAGCTATATCAAGCGCAATGATACGGAGTTGCTTGCCTTGGTTCGCAGCACGATTGGTTGTCTGAGCGTGGTCCGCACAGGTTTGCTGACCCAGGGCATGTGTAACTAGCCCACGCTAACCAACGTGGAGCATGTGCTCTTCTTTGAGCCCAGGAGGAGCAAACGAATGACCACGCAATTGACAGTATTGCCTACTAGCCCCCTACAATCATCGTGGAAGGTTCCTGAGATGTGCACGTAATGCCGTGAACGGGGGCTATAAACAGGTAATAGGTTCGAGCACATGTCCTGTGCCATCAAAGGAGGCCCTCGCAGTAAAGCCTCACACTGAACGAAGCGCTGTTATTGAATCGCTACTGGTCCGGGGCGACGCAGGGGGGGAGTTTGCAGCCCAGGTAGTGAAACATCTATTCCAGTGGTTAACGGTGACAATAAACAACGGTCCCGTCAATCACTCCCGAGGACAGGGAGCTGTCGAGGCGATGGGAGGGGTGGCTACAGAAACATTATCGGGACGCTGCAAGTCTTCGCCAATTCAATGAGACGAAGAAGTACTCCCCGAGTGATGGATTCGATGCTTCACCCCAGATCCTCACCCCCAATATGTTCCGTTCACGTTGTCGTGCCTGTCACTGATGTGTTTCAGGCCTGAGCTAAACGCTTGTCGTGCTTGTCATTGACTATTTTCACGCCTGATATCGATGTTTTGCGAACGTTACCTGGACAGGTGCAGTGCCAAAACGAGGACGACGGTGTTTGCGGTGAGCATCAAGACATTTCATGTATGCTCTGACCTTCGCAATGCCATCGATTCATGGTTCGTGCACCTGGTCGGGGGATCGGATATAGTTACTTGCCGATATTCACACTTTGGTGGAAACCGTTGTACACGATAACCGATCGCAAGCTCTGAAAGGACGTCATAGACACGTAAGTATGCGAGTACCTTCAAACTCGTTTGACGAGGATTATTCAAGAGTATCACTCCGCTGCAGCTGCACATATTCCTGGTGGAGACACGTATGAGAGCAGTCTCCAACTGGATCAGGATGAAGTGAGTGCAGGCTTCTGTCCATTGCAGCCGGATATATTTTGTAAGGACTACACTACGGTTAAGACTGCCGTTCTCGCTCGCCTGAGATGCCAACAGGGGAAGAACAAGAACCAACTTCCAGAGCAGCGAGCGAGGCACATCGGCTAGGTACCAAATTCAGAAGGGACCTTCCAGATACTTGAAGGCGACAAACGTTCATCCAGGAGGTGAAAGACGTCAGCTACCAATATCGGCGAGTGGGGTATCCAGATGAAGCTTTGGAGCAGTAGCATCATCAAGAGCTAAACTTGAACAAGCAGCTGGTGAAAACTTCAGCCTAAACAGTTTGTTCAAGCGGTGCGATTGGCTGGAAAGGGGAAGAAGTCTTGGACGAGTTCAACCGTCCAGAACTAAAGCGGAGGATGAGGCTTGCGGCGATCTAAGTCTGAACCGTTTGCTCAAGCGGCGAGTGTGGTTTGAAAGGGGTAGAAAGCTGGCAGGAGTTCAACTATCGAGAGCAAGAACCGAGGAAGGAGCTGGCGGCGGTTTCAGCATAAGGGCTTTGTTCAAGGGCCGGGTCTTGCCGGACGAGAAAAACAGCTCCGTCATCCGGGGCCGCACTCTTTTAAGATCTCGAGGACCATACCAGACTTGGGGTGGGGTTGCGGCGAAGGGACACGGGAGCAACCAAAAGTACGACGAGTTGAGGCATGCAGCCAAGAGTCGTTGGGCGCAGAGTAGAGGCAGATTAATCTGTGGGTGTGAGATAGGTGTTTCATTCAAGAGACCGTTTCAGCGTACTGACCGCAAAACGCCTGACCAAGGTGTACAGCGAATGCAGCGCGTGGGCCAACACCGAGTGTCTTTAGACGCTACCCAGGCAAGGATGAGAATACGTGCTAAAGTAAAAGGTGAACCAAAAGACTAAACCGACTGTTCGCTCGCATAAACTCATCATTCCGCGTGATAGCGAGCAACATGGAGTATCTGCATCGCTCGTAATCGGGCGGTTTGGTCAGCGTCTGCTTCGCTCCCGTCTGAGCGAAGCACTTGAGCTACTGTGAATGCCGACAAGTCGAACTTACGAACTGATGGGGCGAGTGAGGTGAGTTTTGACAGCTAACGCCGGGGAGCTTGCCGAAACACTTATACTGATTTATAGTACTGCTTGTACTCGTTAATGTCTGAAACAACAACGCCGATCTCGGCTGCAACCGCCATGATAACCTTCAGGCGCACCTGGTACGACGTACGTACAGGTACCGCATCGGCCCGTGTACTGGTACGTCGGAACGTCCAAGAAAACAACGCCGGTCTCGGCGGAAATACAGTACGGGACCGGTCTGTGCGTAGTTCCTCCCACAACAGGAGTAAGAATGGTCAGTAGTCGGGCTTGCTCTTCTTTATGTGTCTGGAACGTTTTAGCATCCACGGCACAGCAGTATGGTATCTAGCGAACATTTCAACCGTGTTCTTCATATTAAGCCGTTCTTTCTACCCAGTACCTCCGTCTGTATCTTCTCACCCATGATGCCACCACCGTATTAGGAACCGTGTTCTTCACATTAAACCGTTATTTCTACCCGGTACCTCAGTCCGTATTTTCGCAACCATGATACCTACCTGGTACCTGGTACGCGTATACACTTAACTCTAACCAGAACTTACACTGCTTCAAAGTATTGCTTGTACTCGTTCTTAGGCAAGCAGTGAAGGCAAGTCAGCAACAGAGTACCTGCAATAGACAGTAAACAACAGTGAAAAGCGATTCGCATCACAAAAATCGAGGGCAGGCCAACTACACCTGTTTTAAACTTGCGGAACAAGAGGGAAGCCTTCCCCGTCCCAGTTCCTGCGCCCTCAAGTGTCCGTGTCGCAAGCGTATAGCAGACCCATCTGGTCCTGCTCTTGCTGCTGTACTTCGGGGCGATCGTTTCAAGCGCTTAGCGGACCCACTTGGTCTTCCTGCTGCTGCTGTTGCAGACGTGGCTGCTGGGGCTGCTGTTGCCGATGCGGCTGCTGCTGCTCCCTGGTGCAATCGCTTTCCCTTTGCACCTTCACCTCCTCATACCCCTCACCACCCTGCATCATCACCTCAATTGTCTCATCACCTTGCGCCTTCAACGTATGCTCTTGTGTACTTGATGTGATATTATGGTTGCAGCTTCATCTCACTAGTCACTTTATCACCTTGCACCTTCAACGTATATGCTCTTGTGTACGGTTTTGTATAATATATGGAAAAAAACACTGTACGAGATATGATATGTTGGTTGGTGGTGGTATATCGGTATAACGGTACGGTTCGATATTGTGGTAGGGTATGATGCTACAGTGTCGTGGGTGCATTTCATGATTAAATTTGCCCGGTGGTATGGTATGTTTCAGTATATAAGGTCGGTAAGGAATACGTCGCAAGAATATAATCTCTAACTACGTTCTAATCGACCATTGGAAAGTGTTCGAAAATATAAACATTGCGGACAGACCGACAGACAGACAATTTGGCAATTACCGCAGCTGAGACTAAGTTTACAAATAGGGAATATTGAAATGAAGCATGAAATATTGAACAAAGGAAGTCTGGACCTTGTGGAGGGGTACTGAATCGTTGGAATGCTTGACAAGAGGGGATGGAGAAGAGGGGCATGAAGTTGTCAATTGGTACAGTTGGTTAAACTGCGATTGTCGTTTACCAGGTATCTGCAATGGTCTTTGCATTGTTCAAGTAGAGAGTTTGTGGAGATCGCAATTTTTTACCGAAATATTTGTAGCTTTATTTTTGGCATTTTTTCGTTTAATACCGAATAGACGCGGAATTCATACAAAAAATAGTACAAAACGTTCTTCTTCCCCGAACGTAGTAATAGTATGTGCCGAAGTTTCATATTTTTTGCCATATTTAAGTTCTAGATGTTTTTTGCGTGTAGAGCATGTGTTCGCATATGTTGTCGGGTTTGTGCGGTGCAAAACAAACGAGTGGGGCCATCGCGATACAAGGGAAAGGTATACATATACAGGACAAAACAACGCATTGTTGACCATACAACATGTCGTGAGTTATTGTCGGTGTATGCATTGCACCATGTTGTCTTCTCCAATTAAATCATACCTGGTAACTTTTTTTCGTGTACATATTATTTTTTCCGACTACTTCAAATTTTTGTTTTTATTTCGTGTTTCGTTTTTTTTTTCCCCGATTTCACGTTTTTGCTACGTTGTTGAGGTTCTTCATTTTGTGGTTCGTTTCGCGGTTCGATTTCGATTCTTGTTCAAATGCGACGTTAAATACTTGAGCCGTAACAAAAATCACAGCAATTTCACCTGGTACCTTTCCCAACCTGAGTACATTGTGACGCGTACCTTCGACAATCCGGGGACGTTGCGAACGTTTACGTTGAGGAATGATCTGCCTTGAGATTTGTGGCTCAAGGTGTTGTTACTTAAACCCTTTTAGGACCGCAGTCCCGTTTTGAGGACAAACCAGTCAAATTATGTGTACTTTCCCCCCAAAACGGAACTGCAGTCCTAAACGAGCTCAGGTCCACCAGAGTACGCTCTCAAGGTACTCCTGTGGCCACTTGTGAAGCGGTGACAACACACATCTTTGCCACAGTCCTTGAGTGACGTTAAACCATTTCCAGTGATCACCGTCATCCGTACGCACGCGAGCTCGCATGCCTCCGTGGAACTGGCAGAAAACGGTTGGCATCTTCTCTGGTTCGCCGAAGCGTGTGAGCACCACTCACAACAGCTCGTAGTCGACACTGTCATATGCTCTCTGCAGGTGGATGAAGCAACATGTTTGCTTTTGCTTTCTCGCTGTCTGTCCTTGAAAACGGAGTCGTGTAACAACGTGGACAGATGACGAGCCTGCGTTGCTTGTTTGATATTGTTTGACGGATCCTCTCCGGGGTGGGACACGCTCAACGAATTAAGGATGGAGACCGTAGACAGGGTAGCGAGGTACCAGACAACTTAATAAGGAGAACCTGGGTATGCGACACGTACCGCGAATTGCCGCGGCTACCTGGAGAGTGCTTGTTCTTCGGTCTACCTGATATTTCCCTTTGTTCTTAGTCTTACTCTGTATTATGTACGTACTGGGGTTGTTTCTTTCGCTCGTTTTTTTTTTGTTTTGCCACATACCCTGAGCGGAGGCACGCCAGATTTTCTGTTCTTTCTCTTCCTCGTTTTTCCATTTCCTTTGTTTCTTTGCACTGTCTTTCTCGTCAATTTGTTCCATTTTGTGCTAAATACCTTACAGAATGCGTATGTCGTGGCTGTCGTATCGATGTGTGCGTTCTGCACATTAAACCGTTCTTTTAAGCCGTCGACATCCAGCATATCCAGTGTGCGTACCGATTCTTTGATCCTAGAGAGATGCAAGTTCTGTGGTCACAGATATACTGTTGTACACTGTTACGTAAGCAGTAAGCACAGTAGTAGACAATGGGATGGAATGGCAATGCGGGACTCAGGAACGTCGGGTGCACCCCTACCGTGGGATGGCTCCCCTGTGACGTAGTTTTGTGACCACAGAACATGTGACTCTCAAGGTCTCAAAAATCGGCACGGGGACTGTTCTTGCGCTGGATGTCGACGGGTAGAAAAAACGGTTTAACGTGAAGGACACCCGCATGAAAATTGTTAGAGCTCGTCCGAGTTTTTGCAGTCGACGAACACCATGCCGACTGTTTGACCGTGTCTGCGAGTGCCGCACTAGCACACGGGAGGATACCTTCGGCCTCGCATGAGTAACTGCGGCAAGACGCGACCATATTCAGAAAACTTTGTTTTTGCCTAAGTGGGCAGCAAGCGAGATCCCTCGGTAGTTGTTGATCAGAGCGATTCAACTGTGCCGTTAATACTTCAACACTCAGGACTTTGGCCTGGTACCTTTCCCAACCTGAGAACGTTATGATGCGTACATTTTATTATCCGGAGACTTTGTGAATGTTTACGTTGGCCAATGGCAAACCATGAGCTTTGTGGCTCAATCAAGGTGTTCCTTTTTTCATGTCATCCAAAGCACGCCCTCAAGGTACCCCAGTGGCCACCTGTGTTGTTGTTTTTGTTGTGTTCTTCACATTAAACCGTTCTTTCTACTCGTCGACACCCACAGCCCCGCCAGTGTCCGTTCCGTGCCTGTTCTTCAATCCTAGAGAGACCCAATGTCTGTGGTCACGAAGCTACGCCACAGAGATACTACGTTGCCTCCTATGCAATGCAATGCCATGTCAGCATACTGCTTATGACAGGCACGACATACACACTCGATGAAATAGAGAAAATAAGCGAAACAAAAGAAAGAAAAATTGTACAGTCGTAGTGTGAGTAGTGTGTGTGACCGTTCTTTCTAGCCGTCGACATCCGGCACCACCCATGTCCGTGCCAATTCTACAATATATATATTTTTAATATATTAATCACTTTTACTTTCCAGCCTAACTCGTAGGAGGTTTTATCCTCGACGATCTTCTGGACAAGCCGTGGTCACAGGTGTCGTCCCTTCTCCCCCCCCGGTACGTGCGTTTATGTTGATTGATCCCTAAAGGTATAGGCGCAGCTGGCACGGGAACGCGTGGCTGACTCCAGACATGACACGGAACTCCTCTTATATTACATCCTCGCTGTAGAGTTGACTCGCCTCACATGCAGTAAAGGGTTACACCTGACGAGTGGCATTGGTGGGCACACATTACCCCGATATCCCAATACCCTACTGCCGGAATCCCTTTCCAGCGTGGAACTCTCCAATCTACCATGGATCTTATATGTCGTATATCTGAGTACAACCAACATCCCCCCTACTCAATATACACGACCATACTCATATCCCCCCTGCTCCTGTGCATGAGCAATATTCCCCTCAGCTCTGTACATGAAAACGTGCGACATCGCAGAGCTGATACATGTCAATAAAAATATCAACTCGAATCAAACTCAGAAAGTCAAAAATCCAATCTGTAACTTCAAAAATCAAATTCTTGAATCAACACTAAAATCCTCAAATCAGTATTCCAATACTTAAATCCCCAGCCTCTCTGTTGCAAACACATAAAACTCTCGAAATCCAATGCCAGGTAAAACGGCATTCCTCTCGGACTCAGTCAGGTAAAACGGCATTTTCCGCGGAATTGGTCAAAAGATATTCAGTGGAATCTCGTCGACTTAGTACAGTGATCTCCGGGGCCCTCCCCTCGCCAAACGCTCTCTTTCATATAAAAATATACGTTCTACGTTTATGTCGCCAGCGCGCAGCGAACCCACAGGTTCAGGCAGATGCCTGGCTATCCCGGGGTGTTGCAGCAGCGACGGTTACGCGGCGGTCGACACGACGGCGGCGGTAACGGTGCTTACTGCATGCGCTTCATCGTCGCAACAAAAGTGCAGCAATCCTCTGACTGCCGACGTTGCTGACGGTGCTGCTGGAGCTGCTGCTGTCCCTGCAACTACTACTCTCCAGCGCCTTCGCCACCAGTGCCAAGCGATTCTACCAGGTCCGGCTCAACCTTGGCCCCGCTGGGATCGCTGCTGCTCTCCTGGTGCGGCATCTCCTCACTCTTCTCACACACACGTCCTTTCCTCCAGGACCTCGATCTCATCTTCAAAATACACACACACGCTGGCTCCTTCACGACGCACATCATCTAAAAAGAAAAGACATGCTGGAAGCAGGTTCCCGCCTCTTTGGGCTGGCCTGGGCTACGCTTGCCAGTAGAAGATCACCGGTATCTCACTAGTGTGTTGATTGATCCCTAAAGGTATAGGCGCAGCTGGCACGGGAACGCGTGGCTGACTCCAGACATGACACGGAACTCCTCTTATATTACATCCTCGCTGTAGAATTGACTCGCCTCACATGCAGCAAAGGGTTACACCTGACGAGTGGCATTGGTGGGCACACATTACCCCGATATCCCAATACCCTACTGCCGGAATCCCTTTCCAGCGTGGAACTCCCCAATCTACCATGGATCTTATATGTCGTATATCTGAGTACAATCAACAGTTTATTTTTTATGTCGCCCATAGGGTTCAGCATTCCTTCTGCATTCGATTTGCATCGAATGTAGCAAACTCACGCTCTCGCACTTTCCGCTGATCATTTCTTTATGCAAGAAAAAGTCCCTACGAGCATGCACTCGGCGAGACTTGAAACCACGAAATTGATCTTAGGCACGCGGACCACCTACCAAGCCACCGGGGACGCCGGCTTTCCTTGAGAGATACAAAGAAGTTATGTGATATCAAAAGTAGGCCACAGAGATAGCACATTGTTACGCAATTAGCAGAGTATACAACGCAATACCATATCATACTACAATGTTGTCATGTGTCTGTTCTTCACATTAAACAGTTCTTTCTGCCCGTCGACATCCAGCACAACCAGTGTGCGCACCGTACGAATTCTTCGATCCTAGAAGAGATAAAAGTTCTGTGGTCACAAAGTTACGCCACAGAGATGCCACGTATGCAGTAAGCACAGCAGTGGGCAATGTAATACCATGTCATCATACTGGATACGACAGGCACGGCATACACGTTCCGCGATAGAAAGAAACGAAACGAAACAAAGAATTAAAAAAATCAAATACAAAGAAGACAAGTCAAAAGCGGAAAAAAAAAACGGCAAATGCCACAATTAGGTATACCTGATCCGTTTGAGCCAAAATCAGGCACATGCTAAAACCAAGTAAAAAAGGCGCGCCCACGAGCGGTGTGATTTCTATGACAATCCGGTGAAGAAAGAATGCGCCTTACGTGGCCTCCAAAATCTGAATTGTTTAGTTTTCTTCAGGGTGTAGGTGCCACGGGCTCCACTTGGACCTGCGAAGAGTCAATATTAATATGCTCAGTTGGTTTCGCCACGGCGGGAGCGCCCCCACCCCCGTCGACAGCTTTAAAGCCTCCAGACCGTCCTCGCGGAACCGCCAGCTCGGCACGAAATTATCTTGCCGTACCAATCCTGAGACCACCTCGACGCGGGGTGGTGCCAACGAAACGCCGAGTGGCCATGGTGCTGTAAAGACTGCTGTGAACATATAAATCAACAGAGTACACACAACAACCAACTGAAGCACATCGCACACCCCAAAGGAGAATAAGTGAAACCAGCGTACGCATGTATGCATGTATATACCCGCTTTTACGTACGACCTACGAGCACAGAGTTTATACGTCAATACAGAAGAATTTCAACCGAGGAAGGGCAGACGCATACGGAGATAAAACACAGCGTACGTATGGCCTCTCTGGTTCAAAGTTGGCCAAAATCAGTTGAACGCTAGACAGCGTAGGAAAATCAGGTGTACCTTGGCCTTTTCGTGCCAAAAGCAGATACAATGTCAGCATGATCAATAATAGGAGGGCTCCTGGTGTGTGTTTTTTACTTGATTTAAGTATGTAACTGTTTTTGGTACGAAAGTGGCAAGTTATACCTGATTTTGGCAAAAACCCGAAAACAAATCAAGAAAAAACAGTGATGTGCATAACCCGGCGTGAACCATGTTAACTACCGGTTATTACAGCAAATCAGGATTTGATGTAACCTACCGGTTATAACCGCGCTGGCCGGGGACGAAAACGTCCCATCCCCGGGGTGGTAAACACCGTATGATGTTGGAAATATTATTGTTTGAAAGCAGCTTGCTGTTTCACACACTCATCACTTTCACTTTCCCGCCTAATTCGTAAGAGGTTTTACCCTCGACGACCTTCTGGACAAGCCGTGGTCACAGGTGTCTTCCCTTCTCCCCCCCGGTACGTGCTTTTATTTTTTATCGCGCATAGGGTTCAGCATTCCCACTGCTCGTCGATTTTCATCGAATGTACAGCTAACTCACGCTCTCGCGCTTTCCGCTATTCAATTTTATGCAAGAAAAAGTCCCTATGAGCATGCACTCGGTGAGACTCGAACTCACGAAATTAATCTTGATAGGCTCGCGGACCACCTACCAAGCCACCGGGGACGCCGGCTGTAGCTAACTCACACTCTCGCGCTTTCCGCTAATCAATCTCTTTTATGCAAGAAAAAGCCCCTACGAGCATGCACTCGGTGAGACTTGAACTCACGAAATTGATCTTGATAGGCGCGCGGACCACCTACCAAACAACCGGGGACGCCGGATTTGCTGTATGCTCTTCTGATGATGCTGTATCCGGTGATGTGCTGCTGTGTGGTTGCAGTCACTGCTGCTGCCTGTCTTTCGTTTCTGCTCTTTACTTCGTTACAAAGCAGTTGGCAACGTTAAATGCCACGCTTGATGCAAATCATTCTTTCATTTTCAGTCAAGCAAGATACATTTCTGCGCATGGAAGTAACGACTTTTCCCTTCGAAAAGAACACTAAAAAAACAACGAGAGAACAGAAAGACGGGATACGCATATACTGCTAGGAAACAATGTACACTTCTGCGCATGGAAGCAACGGCTTTTCCCTTCGAAAAGAACACTAAAAAATACAACGAGAGAACAGAAAGACGGGATACGCATATACTGCTAGGAAACAATGTACACATGGAACTGCTCCCGCACCCTGGTCGAAAGAACAACTTTTCGACACTTCCCCGCCGTCCCGCAGCTCTCTGTGTCTTGCTACACCAGATAAAAAAATAAAAACAAAACGTTGCCTCCGATTAAGATCGACAACAACCACTCCTTGCGCCCGAGCCATCAACAGCTACTGCAGTCTCTTTAAAAGCGACGGGCATCTAGGGCCAACACAAGTCTAGACCTCGACCCCCAAGAGGAAGAGGAAGATGCTGAAGAGGCTATGTGTTGTGTCTGCTGTGTGTGTGGAGTCCTCGATGTGTGTGTGCTGTTGTGTGTGCTGCTCCTGTGGGTTCGAGGGGGGGTGGTCCCCCGGTGAGGGTTACATGGAAGTTCACGATTATTTTTTCTGTTCGGCGGAACGTTGTAATCGGTAATAACCGGTGCCGGGTTATGCACATCACTGAGCAAAAATATGTATCAGAAACAAACTGTCGTGGATGTGGCAGACACTTGAGAAGTACGAGATGGAAATAAAAGGAAAACGAAGAAAAACACCACCACTTGTAAACAGAGAGTAGACTAAGAACCAAGGAAAAATAACAAGCAAACCAAAACACAAAGCATCCTCCAGGTAGCGGCAGCAGTTTATCGTACGAGTAGCATAGCCAGGTTCTCCCTGCTGGTCCGCCTGGTACTTTGCTACCCTGTCTGCAGCCTCCGCCCAGAATTTGTCAACTGTACCCGGCCTTTCGGCGTCAGACAATACGAAACAAGCAAAGAAGGCTCGTCATCCACCCACGCCACACGGCTCCTTCAATAAAGCATATCAATCGAAGGAAGGAAGAGAAATAAATTAATCGAAAACCACAGAAGATCAGCGCAAGCAATAATTGAAAAAGGAAGACAAAGGAAGACCACGGTCACACCAGCTGCACCAGTTCGTGGTACGAGTAGTATGGACACGTTCTACTTCCTCATTGTCTGCCCGGTACGTTGCTACCCTGTCTGCCATCTCCTTCCTACTTTCGCTCACTGCTTTGGAACCGGACTCCCGTTTTGGAGACAAATTATACTTGGAATTAGACTCACAAACGTATCCATGTAAAGTGCAGCACTACAGTTAACCTATGGTCAAGGCTTCACACCACGGCGGGGTTGGCCATTGGCATAATAAGTGGAAAATGTTGCCGCTGACATTGCTGAGAATATACTCTACGGTGCAAGGTTCTTGGTGCGGCATTCCGTTTTCACGTTTTGTCGTTTTGTGTGTGTAATAACCCACTCTCCAACAAAGGAGAAAGTAACATTTGTTTGCGCAACTTTGACTCGATAGGTCAAAGTACGATCTATGACCTCTGCATGAGACAGAAAATGATACAAAACAGCTAAACACCCTAAACAAAGAAGTGCAGGGTAACGAGTACCCGTGCTGCCCCCCTGAGAGCGCGCGTCGGCAGTAGTATTCCCAGTCACGAGTACAACAACAACTGCGCTGCTGCGGCCAGCACGCAAAATAAAATAATACGCAACGATCGTACCAACCATATATGTGCTTCGAAGTCTGGCGTGTGTTGTGTTCACAGGTGGCTATTTAGCTACCCCAAAAAATCCTGTACGCGCGAAAGAAGCCTGTGGAGGGCAATTTCACCCTCCAGAGGGGGATTTTGCCCTCCAGAGGATTTTGTAGAGGATTCTGTGCTCCAAATGGTATGCTTGTCATTTTGCAGAGAAATATTTCAAACATTAAATACTCCAGAGTGAATGAATACCCTGTGAAGGTTACTGCACAAAAAGCTCCGACGGAATCAGGGCATTGTGTTCCCTGTAGGTCTTTTTTTTGGAATAAAACCCCCCAGAAGATTTTGCTCACACCCCTGCAGAGGGTTTGCAACCCTACTGGAGCCTGCTGGCGATAATGGGGTTTAATTTCCTCTAGAAAGTACAAAACAATACCCTCCAGAAGATTATCTACGAACCCAAGGCCTGCGGAGGGAGACACTCACGAATTACACCCTGCAGAGGACATCATGATACAAAATCCTCCAGAGGAACTTGGCGAATAACGTCCAGGGGTTTCGTGATACAACTAAATCCCTCCAGAGGAAATGAAGTAGGATCTACCTGCTACACCCTCCAGAGGACAAAATAATCAAATACTGTACAGTCTTCAAAGGGGAAAAGAAATTATACCCTCCAGGGGTTTGGTGGAGCAACATTTTCCTCCAGAGGGAACACCTGCGGAATAGACCCTCTATTGATAGAGGACACACTACTGTATAATCCTGTAGAGGAAAAGGGGACCAACCCCCTCGACGGGATTTCTGGTGAAAACAAACCCTCCACGGGAGGAATGTTGTAGGAAATATACCCTTCAGAGGCTGTAATGACGCGTAAACCCGTATTGGGAAAAACGAACATCCTCCAGGGGTTTGGTGGACCCATAAAAATCTCCGGAGGGAAAGCGCATGCAGTCCACCCTCCACACGACCTAATGCTGCATAATCATGTAGGGGAAAAATGTGACACCTTCCAGGGGATTTCCTGCGCAATATATTACTCCAGATGGAATGCCGCAGGAAATACACCCTCCCGAAGATGTAATGGCGCGAAACCCTCTAGAGGGTAACACAACACCCTTCAGGGGTTTGATGGACCGATACAAATACCCCAGAAGGAAAAAATATGCAGTACACCCTTCAGGGGACATAAACCTGCACAGGAAAAAAATCAACACCGTCCCCGGTGGCTTGGTAGGTGGTCCGCGTGCCTATCAAGATCAATTTCGTGGGTTCAAGTCTCACCGAGTGCATGCTCGTAGGGACTTTTTCTTGCATAAACAATTGACAAGCGGAAAGCGCGAGAGCGTGAGTTAGCTACATTCGATGAAAATCGACGAGCAGTGGGAATGCTGAACCCTATGCGCGATAAAAATGAAGGCACGTCCGGGGGGGAGAACGGACGACACCTGTGACCACGGCTTGTCCAGAAGATCGTCGAGAGTAAAAACCTCCTACGAGTTAGGCTGGAAAGTAAAAGTGAGATGACGAAAAAAAAAAAAAAATGTGAAATGTGAAGCACAAATTCCGGCAAAAGGAGAACGTACGTACGCAGTGCATCCTCCAGGGGACCAATACGGAGTTCTTCAGAGTAAAAAGCAACCAACTCCGTCGAGGGAGGGGTTTTGTGTGACCCAAAACATTCATCCAGAGGTACAACAACGCCCTCACAAAGATGCAATGACGCCTACCCCTCTAGAGGAAACAATTCACGCCCTTCAGGTGTTAGATGGAGCAATGACTTCCTCCAGAGAGAAACGTACGCAGGGAGGACATCATACGGCATAATACTACCAGGTATATTATGTATTACTATGATTATGTTGCGGCTCACCACAGACCACTGTTTGTTTCCTCCAGTATAAATTCGAACGATTCTCGGCTCAGCACAGTCGAGTATCCTATACGAATTTCGGTCATGCGTGTCGTTGCGTGTGGTTCGTGCTGCTGTTTCCTCCGGTTGCCGTCACCTCGCTCGAGTGCACTTCCTGTCTCCTGTGTCTGCTTCGTCGCGTGCCTCGTTGGACCGCTGTGCACATACCCGTGTGCTGCTGCGCCAGCTGTCGTCACAATGCGTGCGTACTACCTTCGTAATATGTGTGACGTTCTTTTGATGCCTGCGCCTTTTTATGGGGGGGGGGAGACTCACCCTTTAGCTGCAGCAGTTATTAGTCCCGTTTTAGGGTACCACGCACTGCAAACCCTTCGGGCAGTAGTAGCGCAGTCCCGTCCTAGGGAAATTAAGGTAGGTCACGAGCGCGCGTGTTCATCTTGGTGGACCACAAAAACACGTTTGGATACCACACAGGCTTGCTCGCGTTTTGACTTCCTGAGACTGCTCAATTCGTCTTGATTTCATGGAAATGTGTGTGTGTGTGTGTTCTTCACATTAAACCGTTCTTCTACTCGTCGACATCCAGCAAGCCCAATGTCCGTGCTGATTCTTCACCCTAGCAAGATACGAGCTCTGTGGTCACAGACTACGACACAGATATTACACACCGTAATGCATAATAGCCTACGCAATCCCATGCCTTCGCACTAGGTGTGGCCGAAACAATGTTGAACGAGCTGACCATACGCATTTTAATCAAGATTACTTGCATCGACTTTTTTCATGCACGTATGTATGTGACCTAGATTTATTAGATCTCTGTACTGTGACTTTGACTCCCTCAGTAAAAGAAGTAGTTAGTACTTAGACACATATACCCAACACAAGTATGAACGGTTTTGAGGCCTGTAACATGTGTGACGTCCCTTTCAAGCCTGCGCATTTTTATGGGGGGGGGGTGACTCACCCTCTAACTGCAGCAGTAAGTCCCGTTTTAGGGTACCACACACTTCAAAAGTTCGTGTAGCAGTAGCGTAGTCCAGTCCTAGGGAAATGAAGGTCGGTCGCGAGCGTGTTCATCTTGGTGGACCACAAAAAAACGTTTGGATACCAACACTGGCTTGCTTGCGTTTTGACTTCCTGAGGTTGTTGAATGCGTTCTGATTTCCTGGAAATGTTGAACGAGCTGACCATACTCATTTTTATCAACATTATTCGCATCGACTTTTGTTTCTCGTATGTGACCTACATTTTGTTGATCTCTGTACTGTGACTTTGACTTCTTCAGTAAAAGAAGTAGTTAGTACGTAGACACACATATACAACACAGCAAGTATGAACGGTTTTTAGGCCTGTAATATGTGTGACGTCCCATTCAAGCTTGCGCCTTTTTATGGGGGGGGGGAGACTCACCCTCTAACTGCAGCAGTCAGTCCCGTTTTAGGGTACCACACACTTCAAAATTCGTGTGGTAGTAGCGCAGTCCAGTCCTAGGGAAATGAAGGTCGGTCGCGAGCGTGTTCATCTTGGTGGACCACAAAAGAACGTTTGGATACCAACACAGGCTTGCTTGCGTTTTGACTTCCTGAGACTGTCGAATGCGTTCTGATTTCCTGGAATTTTTGAACGAGTTGACCATGCGCATTTTTATCAACAATATTTGCATCAACTTTGTTTTTCACGTATGTGACCTACATTTATTTGTTTGATATGTACTGTGACTTTGACTTCTTCAGTAAAATAAGTAGTTAGTACGTAGACACACATATACAACACAGCAAGTATGAACGGTTTTTAGGCCGCGGGGAGACTCACCCTCTAACAGCAGCAGAAACGTTCGTGTGGTAGTGTGTGTGTGTTCTTCACATTCAACCGTTCTTTTACTCGTCGACATCCAGCAAGCCCGGGGCCCGTGCTGATTCTTCACCCTACAAAGATACGAGCTCTGTGGTCACATTCTACGACACAGAGATAACAAGTTGTAATGCATATATAGCATACGCAATGCCATCCCTTCGCACTAGGTGCGGCCGCCACAACATACATACATACATACGCCAGCAACCAAAATACACCATAAATAAAGACAGGCAACAAAGAAACCAAACCGAAAAAGAAAAAATAGTAGCGCAGTCCAGTCCTAGGGAAATGAAGGTCGGTCGCTAGCGTGCTCATCTTGGTGGACCACAAAAGAACGTTTGGATACCAACACAGGCGTTCTTGCGTTTTGACTTCCTGAGATTGTTGAATGCGTTCTGATTTCCTGGAATTTTAGACCGAGCTGACCCTACGCATTTTTATCAACATTATTTGTATCGACTTTTGTTTTTACGTATGTATGTGACCTAAATTCTACCATCTCCGGCCTGCCCCGTCCTTGGGGTGGGCCGAGGAAGCCCGCAAGGACTTACAGCGGTCTAGCAGCAGCCAAACGGGCATCAAGCCTCAGGCTGGGCAGATAGGGAACCTCGCGCGGTCTGGCGAGTTAACTGTTCACTCTAAGGACCGCGAGGGGTGGTGTTGATGAGTTTTATTTTTATCCCGGATGCCGAGGAGTTCAACCCCGAGGCAGGACGGGTACATCACCACAGCAGAAAGCGCTGCGTGGGCAACCTGGGGAGAGGAGAGGCTGGCCACCGCGTGGGTACGCAAGCGCGAGAGGAAGGATGGGGGTGTCGGAGTTGGCTGGGACGGCTGCGCCCAACCAACGGAAACCAAGGCGCCAACCGGGCTACTCTTATCGTAGAGAAAAATAAGAGACAAAAAAAGGAAAAAGGAGGAGTCGACGAGCCTCTAGTCGGCTGGCAAAAAAAGCAGCACGCGAGGCTCGTAAGAGATGGAAGGCGGCACTTGTGGTGGTAGCGCCCTACAATGTGCGTACCCTGGCCGTAAAGGGGAAGAACAGGTACGGGCATGACGAGTGCGTACTTGCGAAAGGATGGCAACCCGGTTGTGACTTCATTGGTCTGCATGAAACCCGACGGTCCGGCAACACGAGATTTCGTGCAGCTGGATACCAAGTGTTTCGTTCAGGTCAGGAAAAAACAGCAGCGAGACAAGGGTTGTATTTTTTTTTTTTTTTTTTTTTTTTTTGTTCATCACTTTTACTTTCCAGCCCACTCGTAGGAGGTTTTACCCTCGACGATCTTCTGGACAAGCCGTGGTCACAGGTGTCGTCCCTTCTCCCCCCCGGTACGTGCTTTTATTTTTTGTCGGGCATTGGGTTCAGCATTCCAACTGCTCGTTGACTTTCATCGAATGTAGCCAACTCACGCTTTCCTTTCGCGCTTTCCGCTTATCAATTTTTTATGCAAGAAAAAGTCCCTATGAGCATGCACTCGGTGAGACTTGAACCCACGAAATTGATCTTGACAGGCACGCGGACCACCTACCAAGCCACCGGGGACGCCGGCATGGGGTAGGTTTACTGTTTAGCAGTAAAAGACTCAATATGCCGTACGGCTAAGTTCACTCAGCAGTTTATTGACGAGAACGACTTATGTCTATGCGCTTTGAGTTGGACGGTCGGTGCGTTAATTTCGTCGTTGAGTACGCCCCAACTGATTGTACCAATGACGTCAAGCAGAAAGGCATGTTCTGGCGAAAGTTGGAGGACCTGGTTGAGTAGATTCCTGCTAAAGCGTGTTTGTTTGTGCTTATAGATGCCAATGAGCGAACTGGGGGGAGGATAGAAGGAAGCGGTGATGATGAAAGTAGGCATACGGACGAGATGTTCGTACGTAGTGATAGCGGCGAACGGCTTTTGTCGTTCGCTACCAGTTGCAAGCTAGCGCTCACCAACACATTTTCAGCACGCGCAAGGGCGAAATATCGCATACATACATAAAACGACACCAGCCTGAATGATTGTATGCGAATCGACTACATCCTAACTCGTCAAGTCCACTGACCTAGAGTACATAATATTACAGTCGTCTCACAGCCCCCACCACCTGCTAAGGCTTATTCAGACTATAACATCGTGTACATCAAGGTCCGACTTAGTGGTCACTTTTTGTCTAACCGAAGATTGCTGAAACCCCCTAAACGCCGAGAATTCGACAGGCAGCTTTTCTTATCCGATGAAGAGCGTCGACACCGAATAGTCGAGAGGGTCGTTTCCACTCATAACCAACCTACCCAGCCTCGTAACACGTCTGGCATGGTTGCGTTTTTCACCACAACTGTCATGAATGCTGTTGAGAAAGAGGTGCCACCTCCACCACGTCGCCACCACCGAAACGGTTGGTGTGAGACCCCCGAAACGTTGGCCGCTTTCAAAGTAGCATGGACAGCGAGGGAGGATGCGAGACAGCTCTTGCGTGTCTACCCCCGAGATAGTACAGCGTGGAAGAAGTTGAGATCCGCCTGTGCGAATCTGCAGGAAGTGGTCGCCGCAGGAGGAGTCAATGCGTATTTTGAAGAGTACCTCGCTGAAACCGAGAATTCCTCGCGACTTCCGATCAACGAGGGCTCTACAAGCACCTGAAGAGTACGGTAGGGTTGCAAGGTACGAAAGAGAGGAGTGAACAGTTTATCATGGACGAGGATGGCACGCTGTTGCGGTATCAAGCGCGATTTCGTGAAAGATGGGCGGGGCACTACCACAAACTATTGAACACGAAATCGCTGAAACTTGACCCCACGATCGTCGACCTAGTGCCACCACGACCACTGAAACTATCCCTTGGAAATGAACCATCCATTGACGAGATGATGGAAGCAGTGAAGGGTATGTCAAACTGGAAAGCCGTTGGACCAGATGGTCTCCCGGTCGAAGTACTGAAACTTGACCACCCCGCTTTCGTGCAGTATTTTCACAGTATCCTTGTTAACGTTTGGGTAACGGGAGAAGTCCCCCAGCAATGGAAAAATGCGATCATACAAACCCTTCACAAAAAGATGGATAGAACTGATTGCAACAACTACAGAGAGGTTTCGCTTGTTACTCACGCAGGCAAGGTGTTGCTGAAAATCGTTGCGTCCCGTCTAAACAGCTACTGCGAGACCGAGCATATACTCCCTGAAGAACAGTGCGGCTTCCGCCCCGCACGGTCAACAGTCGATATGCTGTTTGTCGTGCGCCGGTTGCAGGAGATCGGACGGCAGAAGAAAATCCCCCTGTACATGTGCTTCATCGACCTGCAGAAAGCGTACGACTCTGTCGACCGAGAACTGTTGTGGGAGGTACTTACACTCCTTGGTGCACCAACCAAGATGCTCACAATCATTCGCCATTTTCACGAAGGAATGCGGGCTCGCGTGCGTGCGGATGACGGTGAACACTCGGACTGGTTCAATGTAACCCAGGGGCTGCGGCAAGGCTGCGTATTATCGCCGTTACTGTTCAACGTGTTCTTCGCCGCTGCGATACACATCGTGCTGGTACGCCTCAGCAAAGACGAATGCATCGTAAGGGATTTGGTTCATCTCGAAGAGGACAGGGTTGTCGGAAAAGAGGAACCGTTGGCATGCGTGCAAAGGGCTGTGTGGGGCATGTTGTATGCAGACGACGCAGGAATAGTCGCGAAGTCGGCGGAAGGCCTTGCAAGAATGATGACAGTCATCGTGACTGTCTTCGAAGCAGTAGGTCTCACGGTATCCGAGAAGAAGACAGAGACGATGCTCCTACGAACACTGGATCAGACGTTTACCACCTCACCGCTCGCGATCGAAGCTGCAGGCCAAAAGTATAAACAGACGACCCAGTTTTTGTACCTAGGAGGCATTATCCACGAGAACGCTGACCTCTCCTTCGAAATGGAGCGACGAATCCGTCTGATGTGGGCATGCCTCAAACGGTATGGTCCGGAACTGTACGATAGGACGAACGCACCGCTTAGTCTGAAAGTCCGGATGCTGAAGGCCGAGGTGATTGAGACCTTGCTGTACGGTTGCGTGACGTGGACCCTCAATGCGGACCACTTCGCCAAGCTTCGATCAGCCCACCACGAAGTCCTTCTGCGAGTCATTGGTTTCCAGCGCCGACTACGCACCGACCACACCACCCTCTCGTATGCGAAGGCGCTCACGATAACATGATGCGGAAGTATCGAAACGACCATCCGTAAACGGCGACTCTTCTTTGCGGGGGCTGTGGTGCGGCAACACGAGGGGCGATTGCCCAGTCGGTTGATGTTCGGGACGATCGCTGGTGGGGGGAGCCCGAAACCAGGCGGGCAGCCCAAGACTTGGCCTAGGGCCATTGCTGAGGACCTTAGAGTGTTCAAAGCCACCGAGGGATCAACGGAAGACTCCCCCTTAGGGCCGTTCTAATCGATGTCTTTTTTTTCCAAATTTTCCAAATATTGGAAATCTGTATAAAGATACGGAGGCGTTCTGTCGTAATTTTGGAAATTCTTCAGCCCCTGAAAAATCACGAAGTGTTCCCGTTCCAAATTTTGGAAAACCAATCACACCTTTCACGATTTTCACGATATTCGAGGCAGTGTTCCAACCCGCGCCGTCGCTCGACGCTGGGACAAGCGGGTAGCTTGAGACGTTGGCCAGGGAGGTCACATATTATGGAAGGTGGAAGGAAGCGGTCCGGGTCTCCGGAGGACTCGTCATTGAGTCGTACGAGACAACGATTCAACCCCTATAATTTTCCAGAAGCGAGGCGCAGAAACATGCTGAAGGCGATCCAGCACGACGACGCTGCTGCTCTCGTCGTGCTGGGCATGTTCATGACAGCAGGAGCTACACCACATGTTCCCAAGAGACGATCGCCGATCGATGAGCCGTACCGGCTCTCGTGGGCAGAGTTAAGGGAAGACCTCCGTCGCCGGAAAGCTTTCCGGAGGACTTTTCGGATGCCTGAAGAGAGTTTCGCGAAGCTCGCCGACTTGCTCCGCCCAGTCCTTGAAAAAGACGAGCACTATGGACGTGAGCGTGATACGACTGTTTCGTGTGTGTGTTGTGCTTTCCTTGTAGCGCGCTGGCGCCACTTCTTGCTCACCTCTCAGTTATCGTCGTTATCGCTGTCTTGGGTCGACTTTCATCTAGCATAGTCTCCGTGTGTAGTAGTTTGGGTGCCTCTGGTATCTTGCACCGCAACTGGTGCTGTATACAATCTGGACGCACTACGAGCACCTTGCACGCCACCTGACACTGTGAAACGTTGTGCGGCAAAGCTAGAAGTCGTGAAACCTGATACACGTACACGTGGTATGAAACCCCGTTTCTGTATACCAGGTGTGTGTGAGTTGTGTGTAACCTTCGCGCTGTCGCTCGAACCCAGCTCTACTCGTACGACAGCAGCGTTAGAACCCGTACGTGGCTAGCAGCAGCAATAATGAACCTGCTCTAGCAGCTGCATGTGCAGCGGCTTTACAACAGAAATCTAGCTTGCCAATACAAGAGCAATTATCCGTGGCAAACCGGGACATGGGACGAGTACTGCTGCTGCAGTGAACGATTTTGAAGCTGGTAACGGTGTGCACCAGTATCCTTTCTGTTGCTGTTGCTTGATTGCGATCGAAAAACCCACGTAGTATATCTCTACTCCCGGCCCGTCGATCCTCCCAACTGCTGTTGCTGCTGCTGCTGCTGCTGCTGTACTGCTGCTGCTGCTGCTGCTGCTGCTGCTGCTGCTGCTGCTGTACTGCTGCTGCTGTACTGCTGCTGCTGCTGTACTGCTGCTGCTGCTGCTGTTGCTGCTGCTGCTGTCGGCCAAGCTCCCCGCACTCCCAGCACCGCCGCCCGACAGCATATCCTGGCCCACTTTTTCCTCCTCCTTCCCCAGAGGTGGGCATGCTACCGAGTTGCTCGTTCTTGCGTAGCTGTTGTTACTGCTGTCGTGTTCACTTCTACTGCTTGGCGCCAAACTCGCCCCGCTGGTTCTACCTGAAAAACCAGGCATCACCGCCCGGCTTGGGCCCGCGGTGGCCCTGTCATCGCTGTTATCGCTAGGTTGCATAAACCTACATGGCCTAGGTGCTTTCCTCTGTGGCCTTGGGGTTGATTGGCTCATGCTTGCTCTGTGACGACGAGAGTGCCGGCTGGTGTTGTGTGGGAGTGGGGGTCGTTTTAAAAAAAATATGGAAAATCACGACAAAAACAACTCCGCCCTCGATAAGAATGCCCATCGCATTTTTCAGGAAATCTAGATCAAGAATTTGGAAAATTTGGAAATTTTGACGCTTCGATTAGAACGGCCCTTAGTCTTTGGAGTTGGGACCGCACTGTGGCCCACTGCAGCAAAACAGACGGGAAAGTGGTACCGGGGAATCCTAGAAGCAGCTGAACAGTTCATGAGCAGGTGGCACGAGGCTGAGGCAAAGCTGAGTAGACAGCGCCGTGCATCCGCTGCAGGTAGTGTTAGAGGGAATGGGGGGAGGGGTGACAGCAGGAGGGGTAGAAGGAACACCGTACAAGTGTATGGGAGCAGGGGGGGGAACAGGAGGAGTAGAAGGGAAACCGCGGTAGAAGAGAGTAGCAGAGAGACCGCAGATAGGGTAGCAAGGTACCAGGCCGACTAATAGGTTGGACCTTTCTTTGCTACTCGTACCGCCAACTGCTGCGGCCGTTCGGTATGCATTTTGATTTTTTTCCCTTCTTATCCTTATGAAAGAAGTACTACATAGTGGGTGGGTGACGAGCGTATTTTGGCCCACTCACTATTGCTCTTTTTACTTAGTTAAGTGTTCACCGGGATGCATAGTCCTCTTTTTCCTTCTCGTATCTTTCCCCTTGCACGTCCCTTTTGGCTCATGCTCGGGGTAAGTATGTATGTGTCTGAGCTTTGGCTTCCCATTTTATTTATTTATTTGGGATTCTTCTCCTTTTCTTTTTCTTTTTCTTGTTCTTTTTCGGTTTGGTTTCTTCGTTGCTTCTCTTTCTTTCTTTCTTTTTTTTTTTTTTTTTTTTTGTTCATCACTTTTACTTTCCAGCGCACTCGTAGGAGGTTTTACCCTCGACGATTTTCTGGACAAGCCGTGGTCACAGGTGTCGTCCCTTCTCCCCCCCCGGTACGTGCCTTTAGTTTTTATCGCGCATAGGGTTCAGCATTCCCACTGCTCGTCGACTTTCATCGAATGTACAGCTAACTCACGCTCTCGCGCTTTCCGCTAATCAATTTTATGCAAGAAAAAGTCCCTACGAGCATGCACTCGGTGAGACTCGAACTCACGAAATTGATCTTGATAGGCTCGCGGACCACCTACCAAGCCACCGGGGACGCCGGTATGGCGTATTTTGGTTGCTGGCGTATGTATGTATGTTGTGTCGGCCGCACCTAGTGCGAAGGCATGGTATTGCGTAGGCTATTAATGCATTACGGTGTGTTATCTCTGTGTCATAGTCTGTGACCACAGAACTCGTATCTTTCTAGGGTGAAGAATCAGCACGGACACTGGGCTTGCTGGATGTCGACAAGTAGAAGAACGGTTTAATGTGAAGAACACACACACACACAGAGATACGAGATACTACGCACGTTGCCATGTATGCAGTAAGCACAGCAGTGGGAACTGGATACGACAGCCACGACATACACATTCCACGGTAGAGAGAAACCAAACAAAACAAATAAAAAAAAAGAAATCAAAAACAAAGGAGATAAATCGAGAGAGAAAAAAATCAAGAAAAAACATTAATCAGAAACGAACTGCCGTGCCCCCCCTGCAGGCTGGCGTCCCCGGTGGCTTGGCAGGTGGTCCGCGTGCCTGTCAAGATCAATTTCGTGGGTTCAAGTCTCACCGAGTGCATGCTCATGGGGACTTTTTCTTGCATAAAAATATGATAAGCGGAAAGGGCGAAAGCGTGAGTTGGCTACATTCCATGAAAATCGACGAGCAGTGGGAATGCTGAACCCTATGCGCGACAAAAAATAAAGGCACGTACAGGGGGGGAGAAGGGACGATACCTGTGACCACGGCTTGTCCAGATGATCGTCGAGGGTAAAACCTCATACGAGTGGGCTGGAAAGTAAAAGTGATGATTAAAAAAATAAAAAAAAGGGGATGTGGCAGACACTTGAAAATAACGAGTTGGAAAAAGAAAAAGCAGAGAGAGAACGAAGAAAAACACCACTCACTGCTTGTAAACAGAGTAGACTAAGAACCGAGAGAAAATAACAGGCAAACCAAAGCACAAAGCGTCCTCCAGGTAGCGGCAGCAGGCTATAGTACGAGTAGCATAGCCAGGTTCTCCCTGCTGGTCCGCCTGGTACCTTGCTACCCTGTCTGCCGCCTTCGTCCAGCATTCGTCACCATGCCCGGCCTCTCGGCGTCAGACAATACGAAACAAGCAAAGCAGGCTCGTCATCCACCCACGCCACACGACCCATTCAATAAGGCATATCAATTGAAGGGAGGAGGAGAAAGAAAGAAATAAAATGAAAATCACATAAGATCAGCGCTAGAAATATTGAAAAGGAAGACAAAGGAAGACCACGGTCACATCAGCTGCACCAGTTCGTGGTACGAGTACATAGTATGGACACGTTCTACTTCCTAGTCAGCCCGGTACCTTGCTACCCTTTCTGCCATCTCCTTCCTGCCTTCGCCCACTGCTTTGGAACCGGACTCCCGTTTTGGAGACAAATTCGTTGAAATTAGACTCACAACTATATCCATGTAAAGTGCAGCACTATATTTAATATATGGTCAAGGATTCACACCTTGTCAGGGTTGTCCATTGGCTTAAGTGGAAAATATTGTCACTGGCGTCGTTGAGAATGTACCCTACAATATATCAAACCGGTATGGGTACTCACAGAACTGTCAGGTCCGGTATTTTGCCAGGGCTGTTTTCCTCACGCCTTCGCAGCGTTCCCCAGCGACGTGTATTGTCGTGGCAGATTTATCTTTGTGTGTGTCCTTCACTCCTGCCCGTCGGCATTCTTAGAGTGGAAAGGTATCGGGCCATCGGGCAGATACAATAATCGTAGGAACAGGGCAACCCAAGACAAAAAAAAAAAGCAAGAAAGCCTTTTTAGTAGTAGTTGGTGACAGATTTTTGTTGCGTAGTTTCGAAGGTTGATCTGAAAATCTGATATGTGTTTCATATTACAAGCTGGGCCAGATTTTGTCCAGAGAAGTACTACGCGTAAATCGAGGATGACGTACGTTAGTAGCAGAAAACCCGACCAAGGGAATGCGGAGAGGGGGGGGAAGAGGAGTAGCAGGGAAACTGCAGTGGACGAAAGTCGGAAGGAGATGGCAGATAGGGTAGCCAGGTACCGGGCAGACTAAGAAGTAGAACATGCCTATACTACTCGTACCACCAACTGGTGCAGCTGGTTCGAACGTGTTCTTCCTTTGTCTTCCTGTTGTTTTTGTTTATTTTTATTTCATTTTATTGTCTTCTTTGCGGTGACCCTATGTGATTTTCATTTCTCTTCTTTTCTCCGATTGATAAGCCTTATTGAAGGAGTCGTGTGGCGTGGGTGGATGACGAGCCTGCTCTGCTTGTCTTGTACTGTCTGACGCCGACGGGCCGGGCATAGTTGACGAACGCTGGACGATGGTGGCAGACAGGGTAGCAAGGTACCAGGCGGGCCAGCAGGGAGACCCTGCCTGTGCTACTCGTACCATAAATTGCTGCCGCTACCTGGAGCATGCCTTGTGCTTTGTTTGGTTTGACTGTTATTTTTCCCTTGGTTCTTACGAGCTGGGCTGGTCAAGAGCAGCTTTTTAGTTGGTCACGCACATTCTCAGTCCGTTTTTTCGAAGTTTGATCTGAATTTTTGACAGGTGCCTTATCGTAGTCTTCCCGAGGGACTGATTACTGCACCACTTTTTTTTTTTATTTTTTTCGGGAGCTAAAGGCACATTATAAGAATCACCGAAAAACAAATTCGACCAAAACTGACGAAAAAAAAAAAAAAAATCAAGTGGTGCAGAAAGTAATCCCTTTGTCTTGCCAGTGCGAATGGGGCATTAAAGTTTCAGGTCAAAAAAATAAAAATTGGCGTGAGAATCCTACATTTTCGATTTCCCGCGAAACTGGGGGAAAGCCGCGATACGAGCAAACACGCTCCGGACTTGTTCGACCTGTTTTTTTGGCTGGCGGTCAAGTACGAGCGCGAGTGATGCGTGCAAATAGTGGTACTAGTAACAGGCGACAGTCACGTGAGAACTCAGGTGAGACCGCAAAGAAGCGGTTACCTAAAACCTATACCCCTGTCCGCAAGAGCCCGAGGCCAGCATCGTCGCTGTACACCGGCTAGGTACCGAGAATAAAGTGTCACACTTCGGTACCAGAAGACAGACATATGAATTACGTCATGGATGGTAACGGTCCCAGTCTCTATGTCGCTTGCGGTTCTCCCCTGCAGACCCCGCACAATGGAACGCCTCTGTCGAGCAGACAAGCACGTTGCCGCTATGAATCGTGCGCGGGTCAAGGTCGAGCCGCACTTGCGCTGACGCTTGAACTGGTTCGCTTGTGCGCAGTTCAGGTAGCCGAGACTGTTGAGAGATTTCCCTGTGGGGGTGTTGCGGGCGGTTGCAAGAGGGCAGGGGGGTTGTGTGAGGTCTCAATGCAAATACCAAAGCAAGCAGGCGCGCAGGTTGCACAGTACACACAGACAGCGGCACGAGTGGTGTCCATATCGACAGTACGTACCCAGCAACACAGACAAACTTATACGAGGTTCCAGGTACGTCGTACGTACACTAAGCATCACGCGCAGATAGCAGTGCGTGCAGATGGCAGCACGCGCACAGCAGCACGACCACTGTACGAGTACGAGTGCAAGCACGAGTATAATCGAAAAGAGCATGCTACGATACCAAGCAAGGTTTACGTACAGCAGTACATATACGAATCTGGACGAAAATATAATGATATTATGATCTTCACTATAGTACACAAACGATATTTACATTCCAGTCTATCTTGGTCCAAACGGACAAAAAAACAGCACAAAAACCACAAAAAATGCGATTCAAATTTGGTATCCGCGAACACGCAAAGCGTGCGGCACTTGCCTGCTGGTAGCTCCGCAATCTCCGCCGCTGGAGTCGACCCTAGCACACGGTGGACCACGTCAGCACTGGCAGCCACGCCCCTCACGCTGTGTTCCCAGCTGGCCCTGAAGGCATCGCTAGCCTCGAGAGCCTCCTCATGGGAATCAAATCTGCTGGACGTTTTCCTAACCGATCGCTTTCCTGTCGCTGGAGTGAAGTTGACCCAGAGCCTGTGCTTCCCAGACCCACTCTCTACGTAATGGCGGACGCTGGAAGTCTTCAGCCGGCGGCTGATCGTGTCCGTACTCGTAGGCGAGCTGGGCGCCATGTTATTCGCGCTCGTATAGGTGCTGGCGTGCGCTTGTTGCACGAGGTGGGATGTGGGATGGGTTGCTTTGTCTCGAGTTTTTATTTTTTAATATATTTCGCCGCATAAAAAAACGGTTACAAAAAGACGTTTTCATGTGAAAAAGTTCAATAAACTACTCGAAAAAAGAAAGCATTTGTACGATCGTGCCCAATCAGCACACAACATAGACGTGCATGACCGCTTTGATTGGCCGATCAAGAGGATATGATCAGCTCTGGCTACTTCCTCGTCGTTCATGAGATATGAACGCACGAACTAAAAAGCTGCTCTTGGCCAGCCCAGCTCGTAGTCTTACTCTGTTGACGACTAGTGGTGTTTTCTTCTTTTTCTTTTTTTTTCCAGCTCGTTCTTTTCAAGTGTCTGCCACGTCCCCTACGTGGGGGTACGATGGTTTGTTGCTATACTGAAGTATATACATATACCAGGTATATTTTAGTTGCTTTTTTTGTTTCTTTTCTCTTTCGAATTGTCTTTCTTTTTGTTTTTGTTTTTTCTCTTTGTTTCGTTTTTGTTTCTCTAGGTCATGGAATGTGTATGTCGTGCCTGTCGTACGCAGTATGATGACATGGCATTGCATTACATACGTGGCAACGTAGTATCTCTGTGGCGTAGCTTTGTGACCACAGAACTTGTATCTCTCTAGGTTTGAAGATAATCTTTCCTATCGCCGCCTGCCGTCGATCATCTTCGACCACCTTTTTCCTGGCCGTTTGGGATGAACTTCGTCATCACCCTCCGACCATCTTGTGGTCTGCATATACGACTATTCAGGGTGGGCTAATGTGATATGAGTAGAGCACTCATGGGCTATAGATATAGATAATACGTTGCAGTCTTAATAGTCTCACGAATACGAGAATAATCCAAAGAATGGATTAACCCGGCGGATATCCCGTTAGGGAGGACGGGTCAGGGGGCTCAGGGCAGACCCTGGTCGACGTTGGTCGCGAGTCTTCCGTATTTAAAACGGGACTGTCCCTCGAGCTCAGGGACAGCGGTGGTGTCAACACCGTGGCAGTTGGAGGAAGTCCGTCGTTCGCGGGTTCAACGCTGTCACAAGAAATGCGCGCATGCTGGAACATGCGCGTATGGAGCGGAATCGGCACGGACACTGGTTGTGCTGGATGTCGACGCGTAGAAAGAACGGTTTAATGTGAAGAAAAAACAACAACAACAACAACAGTATCTCTGTGGCGTAGGTTTGTGACCACAGAACTTGTATCTCTCTAGGTTTGAAGAATCGGCATGGACACTGGTTGTGCTGGATGTCGAAGCGTAGAAAGAACGGTTTAATGTGAAGAAAACAACAACAACAACAACAACAACAGCATTGTTTTTTTTTTAATCATCACTTTTACCTTCCAGCCGAACTCGTAGGAGGTTTTACCCTCGACGATCTTCTGGACAAGCCGTGGTCACAGGTGTCGTCCCTTCTTTTTGTCGCGCATAGGGTTCAGCATTCCCACTGCTGGTCAATTTTCATCGAATGTAGCTAACTCACGCCCTCGCGGTTTCCGCTTGTCAATTTTTTATGCAAGAAAAAGTCCCTACGAGCACGCACTCGGTGAGATTTGAACCCACGAAATTTATCTTGATAGGAACGCGGACCACCTACCAAGCCACCGGGGAATAATTGTTAATATTACCTATAACTAATAATATAAAATACCATTTGTAAATAACCATACTTAGAAGACATTTTTTTTTCGTTTTCTTTTCTCTTGGTTTCGTTTCGTTTCTCTAGGTCATGGAATGTGTGTATCGCAACCGGCGTAAAAGGAGGTGGCTCAGCGACCATAGGTAGGGGTCCAAATATATATATAGATTTTTCGGGCGAAGCGCGAAAACAATATGAAGGCGTTTTTCTCGGGAGTGTTCAGCGCACAACACTTAGTAGTACCAAGTAAAAATAAGAAACAAGAATGCCGGCCCAGGTTGGATTTCTTATTATTGAAAATGTATTCCACACGTAATAACAGTACAAAGGATCTCGAATTTCTTATTGTCGTATATTATCTTGTTGATACTCCTCATGTCTATAATGTGTAAAAATACCTATCAGTACAGTACGAGTACTCTGTTTCCCTTGTGTTTATCATGTTATCATGACAGAAGAGCAGAAACACTTTCACAGCGATATAAGTCGATGTCAAGTAATGGTAGGTAGCTCTTCGAGATAAGGTCCAATTGATAAGCGTTTTTTTTTTTTTTACGTTTCAATCTTTGGTGCTATTCCGATGAAGTGGTTGGGTCGGTGTTTTATTGCAAGTAAGGGGTTGTAGAGGCGGCGCGGTCAAAGTGGGCAACCTCAAAGAAATCAACGTAATATGTGCGACATCAGCGACCTACTGACAGCTCTATAGAATGAAAAGATGTCGTGATAAGTAACGACCTAACACGATTCACCTAACTCTTGTGTACCGGGTTTCTCATTTTATTCGACTCGTTTACAACGCAAATCTTGTATTTACACAAAACTCACAGCATTTAACGACACGACGCACACAAATGCACCATCTACGATCTACAGATATCTGGCCCTCTCCAAGCAAAACCTCGCCCTAAGAAACGAACCCTCCAAGCCTGAGCGATGTTTAACCCCCCCTGACAAAATTAAAAAATAAACTCTAGGTAGGTTCAGCGATATTTGCACAAACAATTTAGAACAGGCGTTTTTTTATAAACATTGGTATCAACAAAAGGTATTCAGCCTCCGCCTGGTTCGCTCGATTTACGTACTTAACACACAGCCCGCGACCACGCTTGGTCTCTTCAAGATACTTCGCACGAGCCAAGGCACACTCAGCCCTCGCAGGGCGAACAGGCCTTTTTCTTGTACGCTTTGACGTACGCCTTATCCGTCTGTGGGCGCGACTGGTCAGCAGGCACGGTACAACGGAACTGTCCAGAGCGGGGTCCAGGGTGGTGTTGAGGCCATGCACCCTTGTGGTGTCCGCAGATCCGGCAACCCCTGAAGTTATTGACGGGTAAACGACCACCATTCCCCCCACCCGCCCCCCGATGGTGACACCCACTCTCAATAGGCTCCCCACCCCCCCCCCCCGACCCCGCCCCCGCCCCGTCCACCGCCGCCTCGGCCGCAACCACTGATGACCTGAACGAGATCCGAGCGGAGGGTTCGGGCGCTGGCATTTGTGGCGTGGCGATGGAATCGTGGAAACTCTCCGCCGACGTGTGCTGCCTCATCTCCCTCACGAGCCCACGGCGGCGTTCCTGAACGGGAGCCATGGTGTTGACCAAGTTCGCATGTTCTGCAAACGTCGAAGCATACCTCTGAAGTTGGCCGGCTGTCTTCCTGCTGATCCCGAAGAACTTCCCACTTTTCTCGAAGAGCGCACACCCCGTGTTCCAGTCCGCTGCCCACCTCTGGCAGTCTAACTTCTGGTGATCACGCGCCGATGCCCCTCCTTGGGGTCGAACGTACTGAAAGTACTCCTGCCTGAATTTCGCCTTCTCAGCCACCGTGGTTATCGGCGTCAATGGCAGTGTGTGGTTCATGAGAGAAGCATAGTGCCTGGCGGAGGGTAGAAGCTGCCGGACAGGCGGGCGCTGGTCAATGCGGTCCGTGCCGTTGCTGGCAGTACAGTCATCGGCGTCCACTTCGGGCTGCAAGCAGCCTTGAATCGCGGCCTCCACCGGCTTGCCATCGAAGGTCAAAACACTAGCCGCCAAGCCCGTCCTCTCACCGCTGTCCTCGAGATCCACCGGTGCAACCCATTCCGAGTAGAGTGGACGCCCAGGATACCACGGCGCCGTGATACGCTGGATTAGATCAATCATGTACCGGTAGCTAAAGCCCTCAATATCTGCTGACATTCCACGGTTGGCTACCGCCATGTTGACGTTCCGCCGTTGGTTGAACTCCACTAACACCGAGTGCGCTACCCACGGGGACGCGCAGAAGTTCGCGAAGAGGGTGCGAAGATGCCGGTGGTAGCCCTACACATGAGGGATGCAACGAAAATATAGGAACGGTTTTGGGCCAGGTCGTTGATTGTTCGTGGGCCGAAAGCAACTGCGGAATGCTTCGACCGTTTTAAGTGAGCAGTAACTAACTGTTGTGCAAACGAGTAGAGCGCGCATTTTACCATTACCACGTTTACACAACAAATCATATAAATGTGGTGTTACCACTACAGTAGCTTATGCACTCAAGAAACGCTAGCCACCACCATTCCCGGCCAAGCAAGTGCCACTTACCTCCGTGCTGTTGGTGCCGCGGACACAACGGAAGTACGGAAGCCCGGACGATGACTTGCCCCGTTCGAAGTACAACGGTATCCCGTCTGGGTCGCTGAAGCACCCAAGCTTGATGTGCTCGCGTACCAGGCCAACGGCCTTCATCGCTGCTGGGGACAGGAGTACTTCGCCAGTCCTGGCGTCCACGATGTCCTTGTAGGCCTTGATCACAGCGTTAAACCGTCGCAAAATGATAAGTAAGCCCGGGGCTCGGCGTCTCGGGTTCCGCAAGAAGAAACCCCAGTTCGTCTCTTTCATCGCCGCGATTTGGGCATCAGTATTTCCCTCGTTAGCCAGCACACGCTCCGTTGCCCGGACGTCGGCCTTGTTGACCATGAAGAACGCATCCGGGAGGATGGCCGTGAATGGCAGACAAGCTCCGTGTGCCTTAGACACGAGCTTGGTGATACGCGTCATTCCGTGGAACGCGTCCAATCGCACAAACGTAGCGCGTGCCACACGCGTAGTGCCTGAAGTTCCGGCAGGGCTTAGGTTTGAGGGAGGAGTCGCTTCGGCGCCTGATCTTGTGGAAGTATCCGAGGCCATGGTGGAGCTCGCAGCACCCGCGGTCGAGGCAACGCCCTATGTTGGGGACCAAAAGAAGAGGACACAAAGTGAACATCGATGGACGCAAGTGTGGTTACACTGTCGCTCGGAACCTTGTTTATTGTTCAGGTGTGTAGCTCATGAGGATACCTTGCCCATACAAACTCTTTAAAACATGGTACGCGCAACGCAATGAACAACGCTGTGAACTCTGAACAGGCATGTCACTGATGGCGGTTTGAAAAACAAATTGGATTGCCGACATATCGGGCAGTTCTTCGGTTGAGGAACCTTTTGCGACTAAAATAATGACGTCAACAGTACCCTTCCATATCTTAGCACGACTCGTCAGCAGGTTGGCAATGCGCGCACCGAAATCACAACCCCTTACATACTGTTGTTTTATTAATACAAAAGTTCGGACCCACCACTCACCTGGATATCGCTGTCGTTTAGTGGCGCTTGACCTACGGTGTCGTCTTCCTGGCTAAAAGATGGACTGAACCACTCGTTGTATTCTTCGGCTCCGCCTGCTGCGTCGTTGCCCCCGGCATCAGTTTCATTTGGCGGTAGAACGGGTCATGACGCGGTCCATGTCAGAGGATCGTATAGAGCAGCAAACACGAAATACCAATCACATGCCAACGCTACAAAATACCGTTTGTTTGCATCAGCAGTGTTATATCCCATGAAAAACAACAGAGGTATCTGTAGAAAAATGACGTTCATAAAGCCATCCGTAACTCGGGACGTCCGTAAACGATCAACGACTTACCCACTCCCAGCACGATTTTCTCCGTAGGATACTCCTCGTAGTTGAAGTCGTCCGTGTGCTCCACACCATCGTCATCCACAATGTCGTACAGCGGTGGCTTGTAGGAATCCGCCATGCGGATGTTGCACACGTCCCACAACGCTAAACCTTGGAAAGAGGCAAGCTCGGGAGACTGCGGCGGCTCGCTCTCGGGTCCCCCCTCCCCCCCCCCCCACCACATCCTCCTCTTGCCGGATCAGTCCGCTAGCCTGTGCGGTTGCACACCCCCCCTCATCGACCCCTGCTGTGCGCTGGTCTGTAGTACGAGATGTAGAGCGCCCGTTCATGGCTCTACTCCCTCGGCGTGCGGCAGTGGGTGCTGCCTGTCGTATCGTACAACGCCTGCTCGTCCTTTGCCGGCCCCCTCCGGCCACGGGTATCGGCGGCGCCTTGGCATGCGGGACGAAGGCGGCTGGGACTATCGCCCCCGTGATCTCGACCATCACCCTAAGGCGCTCCCCACTTCGCCCGAGTAGCTTGGTCCGATTTTCCCAAGAGAGGAGAGCATCAGTTGCTGTGCTGTCGCTGACCAGTCTACCGATTGCCACGCAAGAAGAGTGGCTTGAGTTGTACAGTCGCACCTGTTTCACGGATGGGGAAAATACGATGCGGGCGGGAAAGGACAAGGGCATTTTTGTGTGTCGAGATCGACGGGGGATGAGTGTTACGGCTACGTGTGATCCGTGCAGATATATTTTCCAAGTAACATCCCAGCATCCAGGTCGACGTACGTCGCGCTAGCAGGGGTTGTTTCAAAATAGAGAACCAACTCTATGTTCGTGCCCAGGCGGAAGTTCCAAAGTTTTATAACGGTATAACCTCGTCTCGTTTCTTCTGGGGGGTGCGTATTTCAGAAGTATTTTCGTACAACGGATGTGGACAGGTGTCCAAGTTTGCCGGCTCGGTAATGTTTCACATATTGCAAAGGATAAACGTGACGGAGATATCGACAAAACTAATAATCCGCGATCTCAGTATCATTTCAAACACGGAGAGCCTATTTTATGATTTCGAAATCGAACGCGAAAAATAATTCCTCTCGTCTCTCTCAAGCCTGTTGTGTATTTTTATACTTCGGAGAAAAAAAAACTGTTTCGGGATAAATTCGTGTTTTTGTCCAAAAAGCCTCACTTCTTAGCCGGCTTGACCAAGGCTTGGTATGAGTCACTGGATTTTAGTGCAGGGAAGAAATCAACCATAGTGCACAAAATTAAAGGCCCTCACTCAGCCTTGGTGATCACGACTGTGGTTGTCTTGTTTTTAATTCGTTGTGTTTTAAATTTTGTCATACAAAAACAAATGGAGATAGCGTGTTGCACGGACTGTATAGTACAGACTGAAATAATTTATGGAGTTTGTACCGGCCTCCGTCTTCTTCCACAAACAAACCTTCAAACCAGGCACCAAGTCTTCAGTTGCAGGGGCCGCAGATACAATAGGGTCTTTGAACTTCAGGATCGTTTCGTACAGAACGATCGACACGTAGGCATCCATGCAAGCGTAGTCCCGTTGTGCGTCGCTGAGATGAAAGCTCGCCCAGCGGGAGAACCTAACGGTGTCCTTCGGGAGATGCTTCGCCAGCAGGCATGCCGCCATGCCGGCGAGTGACCAAGACGAGGTTGCTACCAAGTTGGACTTTGCGAGCGAGCGCAAGTCTACGGTATTCACCACCTCAACGCCGTAGTCGCTGAAGATGTGCGTAGCATCCGTTTTTATGGCGACACCAGTCTGCGCAGAGGGTTCCTCGAGCCGAGACGCGGTCACCGTGCATATTGGAAGTATATTAGGCGTGAAGGTAAAAAAGTGCAGATGTTGTATGTACAAGACATGCAGCCTGCCACAAATCCTAAATGCACAATGTTGACACGCACCTGGCCGTTGGTGTGACCAACGCCACCGCGCCCGGGTAGCTTTCTCCAACCAGAAATAGGGGGCAGACAGTTAACGTACGAATGGATATTGCTGTGACATCTTAGTTTAGTATGCTCACCGTGATGATGTTTGGGTCCGCAAGTAGATCCTTGAGAGGAGCAGGGAACGTCTCCTTTGTGAACCCAGAAGGACCTCGCTGCAGGTGGAAGAGGAAGGGCGTGGGCTATCTGGATGGTCGCCACTTTTTTCCTCCCCGAAATGGCCGTCTCCCACTCCGCGTCTACACCAAGAACTTGCTTTCTTTCTACCCGACTCTTGCTCTCCCGGAGAAGACTGACAGCAAGGGCGATGGCGGGGGGGTCGAACACGATGCTCGGCGGGTACGCCATCTCCATCTTTTGAAGGTTGGCTGGTTTGATGCCAGTGGTAATCTCGTCCTCCAAGTACAAGCTGATCCCTGTTGCCTCCTCGAGCTCGCGAACTGCCCGCTGAAGCATTGGGCGGTCAGCACAGCAGTCGTCTGATGGTGCAGAAAGTGAGACGTGCGGCGGTGGAGGCGGCGTCAACTCTTGTTAGAATATATTATTGTGTTGCTCATTTCGACCAAACAGGCAAGGCTGCTACAACATTTATTGTGTCAATCATTCTGACCAAACGGGTAAGGCTGCTAGAACATTTATGTGCTCTGGACCAAGCACGTGCAACCACAAAACATCAAAACTATGCAGTCTGAATTTATACCTGAGTTCCACAAAACGGGCAGCTTGAAGCCGTTGCGAACGTAGCGGCCGTGAAAAAGGAGCTTCAACTCGTCCGTAATCTCGGTTAAAGAGTTGCTTTGCATCGGTCGCTGCCACAGCACCTGGGCATGGGTACTAAAACGAGCGCTTGAAGTTGAAAGGAGGTCCAAGTACGGGGTTTTCAGGGACGAAACACAAGCACGACGGACAGACGCTACCGATAGAAAAACAACGGAGCGTCGAAGTACATAAAATGCCTCACCTGCTCGTACTCGTCGAACACTGTGAAGATGCCGCATACTGGCCGCGTGCGTTTCCCTCTCGCTTTTGCCCCCAGGCGAATGATCTTGGCAAACTTGAACGAAGCATCTCCAGCTAGTATCCACCCATCCCAGCGCTGATGGACGAGATGCAGATAATCCTCCCGCGTCCACGCCACGCTGTCCACTTCCAGCACAGGGAGTGCCGAGAACCACGTGCGCCACACGTCCCGCAAGTAGTGGTCTGATAGCTCGGCACCACAGTACTTTGCCGGGTCGTCAAAGTCGCCAAACCTCTCCGGTACCGGTGCCACTCCCACCACGCGTGCCAGGCCCGAACGCCGTGATTCGGCCAGCGATACGTACTTCAGTTGGTTAACCATGTACTTGGCCCTGTGCGCGTGCCGAATAATATCAACCGGCAACACGATTGGATCGGGACACGACATATCATTCAGCGCGGCGTACTCTTTCCCAAGGTTGCGACAGGATCTATCGGCAATTGTTTTTTCAGCAAACCGCCACAAAGTATCCTGTGCCCCACGCGAGACTCACCTGTCCAATGTAATTGGCAGCGGACGCGAAGCTCTTCCCATGGACCAAGTCATCTGCGAGCCTGTCTACAAGATGGATGTCAATGCCTGATCGATGCGTGAGGATGAAAGGGAACTCCTTCGAGACGTACTCCGGAAGGCGTTCGAGGCACGCGGGGTCCCAAGCGCTAAACGATGTTCCACGCTTTTCCGAGTCTTTCGCAGTGGTGTTGTGGGTGACACACCCATTACACGTGTACCTGCAGGTAGACACGGGCCAACAACGCAGTCGGCCAAACAGACAGTGACGCGGGCAGAGTTGTTTTATCCACCACCATGCCATGGTGCTTTGCCATGCCGGCGCGCACGGAGTATGCGCACCGCTCGCGGCAAACGCATCAGGGTGCGAGAAAAGAGGGGATGCCGCCGACAACCACAACATAAAAACTACAGTATATACTTGAATCCTCGATACACATTAAACCTACGTGTTCGTAGTATAAAGGGGGTCACGGCAAAGGACCAAGTACTATCGACAAAAGAACACCACAACCTTGTGAAAATCTGCGTATCTATAGCGTGCGTGTACTCCGTGGTTGACGGTAAGATGGATATTATGATTGAAGCATGCTCACCGGAAACCTATTATGTGCGCGACGTCGTACTCCATGAACACCCCGGCGCGGCTCCTTCGCGCTCCAGCCATCAGGTCTTCCCTTACCCCCGCATTTCGGACAAGGAATGCCCTTGATAGCTAGCTCCGGTATCCACGCAAATACTGCCTTCAGGAAAAACGGCGAGGGATCCGGTAACCCTACGAGAAGAAACGGTCAGCAAGTACCAGACAGACATACGAGGAGTAAGATGATTTGCGCCGCCGTATTATTTTCCAAGTACAGGGTACAGGACAGTATCTTAGCAACCGTTACTGATTTCGCCGAAGGTGTCTACGTGTCCATGGTGTCATGTGATATTTCAATCGGAAATGTAACCAGCTTCATATCTCATTTCTCTTACGCACCTGAACCCTTCTGTATGGTCAGACACTTTGGAAGGATGACGGGGCCACTGTACGGGAACAGGCCTGTGCCTCTAGGCGGTGCCGTCACAGATCCGCCTTGGTGAATGATGTTGGCGTCGATGCTTTTCTTGATGCTTTGCGCACGAACCTGCATTGCCCTCGACAATCGGCGGTTGCCACCACCGCTTTCCCCGACGCCGCTTCCATCTCCCGCATCGGCGGGTCCTGCCATTCCTCCTGCCCCCCCCCCGCCCCCCCCCCCCCCCCCCCCTCTTCCTGCTGCCCCTCCCCCTCCGCCTGCCGCCCCTCGCGCCCCAGCTCCCCCTTTTGTTCCTAGTTTCCCCCCTCTTCCTCCTGCTGCCCTTCTCTTTCCTGCTGACCTTTCTCCTCCTACAGGTCCTCTTCCCCCGGCGCCCACGCTACTTCCTGTCATCCCTCCTCCTCCTGCCCCCCCCCCCCATCCTCCTGTTTGCTCTCTTTCCTCAGCCCCCCCTCCAATTTCTGGTGCTGCCCCTCTTCCTCCTGCTGCCCTTCTTCCTTCTGCTGCCTTTCTTCCTCCTGTGGCCCCTACCCCCCCTGCCCCCCCTCGTCCTGCTGCTGCTGCTGCTGCTGCCCTTCCCTGGCGACGTGAACCCGCAAAGTAGGCTGTAGTGGGGGAGCTGTTTGCTGGTGCTGATGTTCTTGCTGCTGCTGCTGTTGTGGTTGCTGGTGTTGTTGTTGCTGCTGCTGTTGTTGTTGTTGTTGTTGTTGTTGCTGCTGCTGCTGCTGCTAATGTTGCTGCTGCTGTTGTTGTTGTTGGTGGTGGTGGTGATGGTGGTGGTGGTGGTGCTGCTGCTTCTATTGTTCATGGTGGCGACGTTGGCGGCGGCGGCGGCGGCGGTGGTGGTGGTGATGGTGCTGCTGCTGCTGCTGCTGCTTCTGCTGCTTCTGCTGCTGCTTCTGCTGCTGCTGCTGCTGCTGCTGGGGGATGTTTCGGTGAGGTCAACATCGCGTCCTCAAGCCTTTGAAGTCTGCTGCTCTGCGGATGCTTCGACCGCGCGAGGATCGGAGTTGAACGATGCAACATCCACGCTTCCCGCACGGTTCACCTCACGGTTAACCTCTGCTTCGCTCTCGTTTGAAATTGCTCCACAGTGTGCGACTCGCGCGCGCTTGGTACCCAACATACTCGCAAGGGTGGCTGCTTGGAGAGCGTCATCTTTCCTTTTCGTTGCAGCAGCCGTAGCTGCTGCAGTCAGTTTACTTCCTGGTTTAGCTGACCCAGCCTTGGGCTTCCAGCCTTTGTTGCGGCCCATAGCCATGCGCACAAGCAGCAGCGCCCAGGACAGCGCTACGACCTCCTCGAGGCAGATCGAGCAGGATAAAGTGATATGACAGTCCCACCGGGTGAACGACGGCCTCTTTGGCCAATGACATGCGCCGACTTTAAAACCCGTACTTTAACCTCGCTCGGTAAATCGTAAATATATATTGGGTTTGACCAATGAGAGTGCGCCGACTTTAAGATTCCCACCCGACCTATAGGCCCAGTGCCTATAAGTGCTACGACCTCCTCGAGGCAGATCGAGCAGGAAAAAGTGATATGACAGTCCCACCGGGTGAACGACGGCCTCTTTGGCCAATGACATGCGCCGACTTTAAAACCCGTACTTTAATCTCGCTCGGTAAATCGTAAATATATATTGGGTTTGACCAATGAGAGTGCGCCGACTTTAAGATTCCCACCCGACCTATAGGCCCAGTGCCTATAAGTGCCCGCTCAGGCGAATTTTGAGAACCTGCCCGCAAAATAAAACTCGTGCTTCACAGGGGAAACCCCACACAATTTGAAATTGGCGCGGAGCGCTGAGCGAATTATTACGGGGGTCCATAGTTAACAGGACCTATGGTGTACATAAAAACCTATATATTTTCCTAATTTTACTATAAAAATTTGGTCCCGTTAACTATGGACCCCCGTAATAGCACACACAAGCACCACAGCGAACCAGCACACACAAGCAAATACGCCGTCGCTACTGCTGCTGTACACACAACACCCAGCAGCAGAGGTACAGTGGGCACACAGCCACACCGCTGGCACTCATAGCATCCCATTTATCAGTTTGTTGGCAGTTGGACGTTGTTTCAAGACGATCTCTCGCGGGACCAAAATGAGACACACAGCAAGCAGCAGCCAGCAGCACAGCAGTACGAGTACGTATCACTAAGTTCGCCTGAACGGGCACTTTTACGCCGGTTGTAGATTCTTTTTTTCCTACAAGACTTGGTCTGCTTTTTTTTAGAGTGCGTGCGTTTAACACTAAATTCAGTATATTAATGACTCCGAAATGCTTATTTTCCTTCAGGTCTTGGTCTGCTTTTATTTTAGAGTGCGTGCGTTTAACACTAAATTCAGTATAATAATGACCTGGAAATGCTTTTTTTCCTACGAGTCTTGATCTGCTTTTTTTTTAGAATGCGTGCGTTTAACACTAAATTCAGTATGGTGATGACCTCGAAATGCTTGTTTTCCTTCTCAGGTCTTGGTCTGCATTTTTGAAAAAATGCGTGCGTTTAACACTAAATTCGGTCTAATAATGACCTCGAAATATTTTTTTTTCTCCAAGTCTTGGTCTGCTTTTTTCACTGCGGGTACTTATAACTGCTGCAACAGGGCTAACCAATACCTGGTACTTCGTTACCTGCGTTGACCACAGCTCCTTAACACGACCAACTAGCCTGCTGCGCTGTACCAGCTGCTAGTGATACGTACTCGTACTGCTGTGCTGCTGGCTGCTGCTTGCTGAGTGTCTCATTTTAGTCACGCGAGAGATCGTCTTGAAACAACGTCCAACTGCCAACAAACTGATAAATGGGATGCTATGAGTGCCAGTGGTGTGGCTGCGTGCCCACTGTAGCCTCTGCTGCTGGGTGTTGTGTGTACAGCAGCAGTAGCGACGGCGTATTTGCTTGTGTGTGCTGGTTCGCTGTGGTGTTTGTGTGTGCTAATTCGCTCCGCGCTCCGCGCCAATTTCAAATTGAAAGGATAACAGTTAATGAAACTGTCACACTCTTAGACTGGAAGGGTAGCTTCCAGAGTTTAGATGATAGTTCGAACAGGCAGAGACGCAGTGGTCCAGGTCAAGGAGAAAGAAGAAGAAGAAGAAGCTTTCGTGTATTAAACTCAGCGCGATGAGAGGCAAGAAGTGGACTGAGCAGGAAGGGGCAACCACAGATGGTCCTTCCTGTCGGTAGTTCTACCTAACTGCTTCAAGGTATTCATCTACAAGAGTCATTACCTTGCTCATACTCTGATCTATATTACTCGTCTCTGTATCTGCTACCGGCCAATGATCGACAACCTGACTACCGACATCCTCTCTAGACTGTCACTCTCTCGGGAAACACTCTCTGCTATTGGTTACGTACTCGACTAGTCTCCAAGTAATCTGTCCTACTGCTACTAGTACTATTTTCTACAGCAACAGTCTTTGCTATCACAGAATAGTCAGTCCAACAGCAGTCTTACTCATAGTACTCACTCATACGTACGTCAGTTAGTTCTCTTACCACAGCAGGCCAGAGTCAGTCTCCATGTCAGGTATATCCTGGCATGAGAGGCTGACCTTGCTTTGCTACATCCCCGGCTATGTACCGCCTCCGAATACTACTGAAACCCAATATCACCTCAATAGCCCATCCTGGTCCACTGTGGCCAACTTAGAGGGCGTGCAGTGGAACAACATCAATATGTGATATTGCTCGCATGAAAAAAAAAAACCAAGTCAATAGTGTTAGTCAGACCCGAGAAAAAAATCATACCAAGTCAACAGCAGTGTCAGACCCTGAAAAAAAATTAAAACCTACGACTACAATTCTCGTATCACAAAATATGAACCTATTTTGTACGTACCCTAATTGTTGTACTCTGGTTTCAACTGTATACTCCTCCAAGTATTTTTACTTCACCACCTCCTCCCGGCTGTACTTCCCGTACTGAAGTTGCCATCCTTTACTTTTTTTTACCGCAACCACCTGGCTGTACGTTCCGTACTGAAGTTGCCATCCCCCCCCTTTTTCTACTGCAACCACCTGGCTGTACGTTCCGTACTGAAGTTGCCGTCCCCCCCTGGCCTATTACATTGTACTCCTCGCGTCCTATCTATTCCATTGATGGAGCATAGTTCTTGACACTCCGAGTCCTCTGGTGTACATGCCAGCACCACGATCCTCGCTCCTCGCTCATCGTTGTCAACGTCTCCTGAGATAGCCGCACGTTGTATTGCTTTCCCAGATCCAACATTTTTATGGTATGCGGGAGCATCTTGTTCTCTGCGTCCTCCGCTACCCCGACCACTCTCGCCAGCTGCCAACCTGCTTGCGCCATTTTGAAATATATGTACGACCCAATGATTTCAGGTGCATACAATTTTGGCCTTTCTCTGGTATCACAGCAAACAAAATATCCTGTCGGCACGTGTCTTTCTCCCTTTTCACGTGCGATAGCTCGTCTAGCTATCTCCACTCTGTATCGACGATATTTTGCATTTTCCCCCTTGACTTGGACGGGTTCGCCCGCCCAACATTTTACTACGCAATTACCATATTGCTTCAATTCCTCCTCGTGCTCCCACGTGGGTCGTTCCAGTCCAACCCAGTACGTATAATATTGCACTGCTATATTACCACCTAGCCCTCTCGTCAGTCGATGTTTTGTTAACTTGCGGGGCGTTACGCGGTGGGTATCTAGTTCAGCAGTCACATCGTCCGTTGTTAGATGGAACGGGGGTGAAATTTCCGAGTATTTATTCAGCACGTAATTGCTCATGGACCATGGTAAAAATCTCGGTGGGGTCGCCCCTTCGTGAGGATTATAACATTTCTTGCACCGGTGTACTGACACTCTCGCATTTATCCCCCGGCCTGGCTCGTCCTTCCGAATTTCTAACAGTACTAGTTTGGGTCCAGCCTCCCTGCCATCGTTCATCTTCCCTGGCCCCACACATAACACCTTATAAGGCCCCGTCCAACAGTGTGCCAGTTTACTTATTAGTGCAAACGATTTTCTGGCTGAGCTGCCCTCAGCTGGTTTGTGCACGTGTTTTCCACCACCCGTTATAGTGCTGTGATCATCGTATACCCACGCCCAATCTCCGACTTCAAATTTCGTTCGATTGTTCATTGCTGCATCAATTTTCTCATTGTTGGCTTCGTGCTTCGCTTTTATTAGCCGGTCTTCCTCTCGGATTAATCTACACGCTCGCACTTGCCTGTCTCTCATCAACTCCAGATAATCCAGCTGATCTATTTTAGTGCTCTGGTGTCCTTTCACGCCACTACCTTCTAATATAGTCATCGGTAACCTCGGGTACCGACCTATGTGTACTTCATTAGGTGCCAATCCTGTTCCTCTGCTCACGTTATTATTGTGTGCTGCTATTGCGTGCAATAACATCTCGTCCCAATTCTTTTGATCATCGGCTATTAGATAAGACAGCATCTGACATAAAGTATGGTTGAGCCTTTCTACCATTCCGTTCGTCTGGGGGTGATAGGAACTCGTATACTTTTTGATTGAGCCTAGCATTTTGAATACCGCCCTGCACACTACTCACACAAATTCCGCACCACGATCTGACAAAAAAGTATGCGGGCATCCCCACCTTGGAATGTAATCGTGAACCAACCTGGCCGCACAACCTTCCGTGTTCTTTTCTCCCTTTGATATGGCGTACGCCTCGGCGTGTCTGCTGAATAAATCTACTACCAGAAAGACGTACTCTTTTCCCTTCGCCGTTACCGGTAGGGGTCCTAGTAGATCAAACGATACCATCTGTCCTGGTTTACTGGGTATTGGCAATGATATCAGAGGCCAACATACAGTTTGTCTGGTGCTCTTCCTGGCTTGGCATGTGTAGCATCTTCTTATCCACCACTTTACGCTCTCTGCCATTCCGATCCACCAATAAAATCGCTGTAGTAACCCAAGCGTCACCTTCTCTCCCAAGTGTACTGCCTCCTTGTGCGCACAGTCCATCAACCACGGTCTAAGCAGCAGCGGTACATAGGTCCTCACCGGCTCATCTCCCAGCAGCCTCTCATACTGTCCTGGGTTTCGGTTAGGGCGATCATCAGGGGCACGCGAAGGGCGTCGGACCAGTAACTTTTCAGAGGTCGGAAGCTCCATCAATTCCCCTTGCGATACTAACCGTTTCAACTCTACTACGTCTATCCCCGGATCTAACCCTTCCTCGATTACATCATTGCTTGGCGTTTGATTTTCTATGCACGTCATTGCTGTCTTAGCAGTATCATCCTTTTGTTGGGCAACCGCCCAGTCTTCCGCGGTTTTCTGACACAACGTTTCCCCGAAAGCGCACGCTGCTTCGCTGTCTAGTTCCTCATCTGCAAGTTCCGATGGTTCTGCTGCATTATTTTCCTGTCCTGTGCCTGCTGCTGCACCATCGTTGCTACCCCCCGTGTCTATGTCTATTACTGCCACATCCTGTTTCGAACCTGGGCCCAACAATTCCCTCCCCTCCTTGGTCATCGGACATGCATGTAACACTAAACCGGGTTCTAGCTGACCGCTGAATACCTTACTCTCGTCAGGTTCACTTAACGGGCTGTCATCACGTATAACATACTCTCGCGGACTTCCATTTTGTCTCAACTGGTACGATTCTCGTTTTCTGCCTCGCTGCATCAACTGCCAGGATAGCTGAGCTTGCTCATCCGTTGTTCGCGGCGCTATTTTGTGCTCAATCTCTGTCTCATTATCTCCCACCTCAAAACTGTTGTCGGTACGACACTCCAGCCCACCCAAGCTGATGCCCCTCCCTCCAGTTGTTTGACACTCCAGCCCACCCAAGCTGATGCCCCTTTCTCCTTCGGTTTGACACTCCAGCCCACCCAGGCTGATGCCCCTTTCTCCTTCGGTTTGACACTCCAGCCCACCCAGGCTGATGCCCCTCCTTCCCAAACTCGGCTGTATTCCACTGGCACCTATAAAGTAAACGTCCACATCCGTAGGGTCCGTCAGACGTAGGTTATCACAGGTTTCTTCCTCTGTTGCCGGCAATGGCAATCGGGACATAAGGTCTGCGTTTCCATTCATTTTTCCCGGTCTATACACCAGTTTATAGCTGTACGCGCTTAGAAAATCAAACCATCTCTGTACGCGGTTAACTTTCGTGGCCAAGCTCTCTAGGTTTTTAAGCGGCTGATGATCGCTTATCACAATGAATGGTATACCGTAGAACAATTGCCGATTTTTCTTGACTGCCCACACGATAGCTGCACATTCAAGCTCGGTGGTGCTCCAGTTTTTCTCATTTGGGAGCGTCGATCTGCTCAAAAAACTAATCGGGCGAGTCGTACCGTCGCTCTGGTCTTGCTCTATCACTGCACCTAACCCGTCCGCAGACGCGTCTGTAATCAACTGAAACGGCCGGTCACGGGAAATTGCTGCTGCAAAATCGGGAAACGCCAGTACCTTGGGACTCGCTAGTTGCGATAAAAGGTCCTGCACTATTTGCGTATGTTCCTGGGTGAATTCAAACTTTACCCCCTTCTTCAGCAATGAGTTCAGTGTCTTTGACCGCGGCCATTTTAAGTAGAAACTTCCTGTAATACCCTACCCCTCCCATGAGTGAGCGCAGCTGGCTAACATTTGTGGGCATCGGCATCTTCAATAATGCTTCTACTTTTCCAGGATCCGGTGCTATCCCCTCAGCCGTTACTCTGTGGCCCAAAAATGTCACTACCTTTACCCCTAGGTGTGCTTTCTTTGGTGCTAGTTTCAAATTGAAGATGGTGAGTCGTTCAAAGAAATTCCGTAGATCTTTGACATGCTCTTCTCCGTTTTTCGAGAAACAGACTATATCGTCAATAAATAACCGCACTCGCTCCAACCCCTCGCATACGCGCAGCATGATTGACTGGAACCATCCTGGGCTCGATGCTAGGCCCATCGGCATGACCGTCCATTCCCAATTTCCTGATTGCGTGCACACTGCTGTCAACGGAATAGAGTCTTCATGTATTGAACACTGGAAAAATCCGCTCACCAAATCCATCGTACTAAAAACATGAGCTCCTCCTAAGTCAGCTAACAAGTCGTCAACCGTTGGCAACGGCAAAACTGGTATGACAGACTGCGCGTTTACCCTCTTGTAGTTACATGTGATCCTGATTCTGCCGTCCGATTTCGCGATCACCACCAAGGGGCTCGACCAATTGGAATATGATCTTCGCAATATTCCTGCCAACACCAATTTATCTATCTCTGTTTGGACTTTTGCTGCCAGTACTGGAGAGTGACGGTATGGTCTCTGCTTGACTGGTCTCGCATCGCTTTTCAGTATAATGAGGAACAGGTCTACTGTGACATGTCCTAGATCCGTGCTGTGGTGCGAAAAGCGATGTTCGTAACTACACAGCAATTCTGCCAGAGCGTCAATATCTGCTACTTTCCACAACTCTTTTTCGAAATCGAAATTTATTTCGTGTAAATGTGGTGGTACCCTTTGCCACAATTTCAAAAGCTGCACGCTGATCGTCATCTAAACTATCCAAAACTTCTTGCGGGATTTCGCGAGGTTTTTTCGTTTCTGCAGCTTCTACTGCATTAATCTCTCCAGACAGGGTGGGTAGTAGCTGTGCTTTTGTCAAATCACTCTTGACTAAAGGTGCACCCCCTACTCCCAATTTCATGTCTGGCATCATTACGTGTGGTTGATGTCCCGTATATCGTAGCGGGATTTCAGAGGTACCGGCCTCTACTATAGCTTCCCGGGGCAACCAGCCTATGTTAAATCGTATATAATACATACCTTCGGACGCCGCCGTGCCGTCTGTATTAGTGATATCGACTTTAACCCATGCCATCCCGTTCGGAAGTGTACATCGTTTTCCCGAAAAACGTGCAACCACCACTCCCTTGGTGCTAGTTTCTACTAATCCTACTGTGCTGTTGACCCAATCAGAATACCTTTGTGTGTTTGCAACGGTCCCACTCTCCCGTACTGTAAACGTCACCCTTGTTTCTTTGTCGTTTATGTCAACGTATTTTCTGGTTGGAAATTCCGCCCAACCATCCCGTCCTAAAAGTACTTCATGAGTCATCGCCTCATCTGGTACAACGTGTGCATATACCACCAAGCAAACTGTCTGTGCTCTCCCATTCTCTGAGGATATCCCCTTTTCTCCTCCCATCTGAATGCTCAATCGTACTCTGCTGTTTGTGGTTAAAGGTATACCATGAAATCCTCCCCATTTTCTTTCTGGTATTTCTGTTAACCCATTCTAGAAGCCGCCCCACATCTCAACATATGTTGCCATACCTTGCGTTGGATGAAAGAAGATGGGCTCCCAGTGTCCAGCAGTACGGTGCAGTTTTGTGTACGCGTAGCTTTGGATCCTCCAAAAATCTGAGCTCGTGTTGTATGACGCCTTTTGTCCAACGTCACCTCTCCTCCCACGGCACGCGTAAATTCTGGCAGGTAGTCTGCTCGTTCCCCACTATCGATCTCCTCCTGGCGCAGTGGGAAAACGTTGGGTAGCGTTTCACTAGTCAGGTTTTGCTTGGGTTCGAGTGCATATATGCTGTCTGGCATTCCTGGCTTGCTCGAAAATTCTCCCCCCTGAACGCTGCTACTTCTATCAATGCTCGGTGTATTTGAGGTCATGCTGGATACATCAACATTTCGTTCCGGTCGCTTTGCCGACTGTCGCTCAAATATGGTTGGCATTATATCTACTTCCGTACTATTTTTCGCTCGCAAGCGTCGTACACTCCTCTCTGTGTTTCCACATACCACGTTACCAGTCCATGAGTTTTTCTCTTCTACTGGCGGGGAAAACTCGCGGTCTTTGCTGGGTAGACAAGGCGTCGCTCCCCTATTCTCTACGTTTCCAGTCCATGAGCTTTTCTCTTTTACTGGCGGGGAAAACTCGCGGGCTTTGCTGGGTAGACAAAGCGTCGCTCCCCTATTCTCTACATTACCAGTCCATGAGCTCTTCTCTTTTACGGGCGGGGAAAACTCGCGGGCTTTGCTGGGTAGACAAGGCGTCGCTCCCCTATTCTCACCTCCCCGGGCTCTAAAACTGTTATCGGTGGGGGTATCTCTCTCTTCAACTGTACATTTGAAGCAGGCGTGCCCTTCGCCCTGTTGACAGCAGACATTGATTCAATTTTGGTATGACTCTGAACCAACACACTCAACGAATTAACGTTGCTTCGAACTGGCGTTTTTCTCGGTAGCTTACACCGTGTCCTTACGCCGTCCGGACGGCCAAGCCCACCCGCTAGCCCACTACTAACAGTGACGGAGCTTGTGCAGAGCGGTGGTACTAGGGTGGAAGCGCACGATCGGACGTCGGGGGTAATTACTTCCGCTCTCTCCAGAAAGACGACAACCAACTACGCCTCCACTCTTACCGTTAATAGGTAGATTGTATCCTACCCCTTGACTTGGATTCGCGTTGTGCACCGCGGCTCCCGTCGTAACCTTCCTTGCATTCGATGATGCTGAGAGGGCCCCCCCTCTTTCTCCGGACTCCCTCCTCCCGGACGCTCCTTGATCTGTGTGTGGAAAAGAAACAAGAAACGGGGGCCGCGATGCTACCGGCAAGTCGACCTCCTCCTTACCGTTGCAGCTTCAGATTTCTCCTCTTTCGCGGGCCTCTCTACGGCTTGCGTGCCATTGACACAACCGCTGTTGCCACCTTCGCCAACGCCTCCTTACCTCTGCCGGTGTACCTTCTCCTATTTCAGGGTTTATAATTTGGGATCGATTCATATATGCAGCAGGACAGTCTCTTGCAAAGTGTGTATCTTCCGCACAATTTAAACATCTCGGACCAAAGGCTCGGCGTGCAGCATCTTTGGCTTCCCTCGAATCATATCTGATATAGAATGCAGGTTCTTTATTACTTTTTCCGAAGCCCCCTCGGCTCTGTAATACCGTATAAACCTTCTCAAATTCCATATTCTCATCCAGATAATCAGCCCCTCTCTGATGTCGTCCTCCTCTTTGGGCCGTTCTTGGTCCTTGCCAGGGCTCATGCCTTCCTTTTTGGGCAGTTTTGCACTCCTTCCACTCGGGGAGAGTGAGGGTGCATCGCCAGTTAGGTGGCGTGCAAGTCTCTCCGCCTTAGGCTCATTCTTGACCATCAGCGTCGTGTCAGCTGCTACAGCAGCAGTGTGGGCCCCCCCCACGTCCGGTGCTTGGCCCTTGCCAGCACTATCGGATACCTCGTCCGGTGCTTGGCCTTTGCCAGCACTATCGGACACTACTTCGGGGCCCTTCGCTTTGCTAACCCTGGCGGAGCGCCTAGGCGTGGCCACGGGCTTGAGTCCTGAGTCTTCTTTCCTCCCTCCAGATTTCGTGCTGGGTTGGTACGACGACATACTTGTACGTGTTTTCTTACTTCTCCGGTCGAACGCTAGCTCTGCCAAGTCCTAAAGCCGGACGACGCCACTGAAAGGATAACAGTAATTGAAACTGTCACACTCTTAGACTGGAAGGGTAGCTTCCAGAGTTTAGATGATAGTTCGAACAGGCAGAGACGCAGTGGTCCAGGTCAAGGAGAAAGAAGAAGAAGAAGAAGCTTTCGTGTATTGAACTCAGCGCGACGAGAGGCAAGAAGTGGACTGAACAGGAAGGGGCAACCACAGATGGTCCTTCCTGCCGGTAGTTCTACCTAACTGCTTCAAGGTATTCATCTACAGGAGTCATTACCTTGCTCATACTCTGATCTATATTACTCGTCTCTGTATCTGCTACCGGCCAATGATCGACAACCTGACTACCGACATCCTCTCTAGACTGTCACTCTCTCGGGAAACACTCTCTGCTATTGGTTACGTACTCGACTAGTCTCCAAGTAATCTGTCCTACTGCTACTAGTACTATTTTCTACAGCAACAGTCTTTGCTATCACAGAATAGTCAGTCCAACAGCAGTCTTACTCATAGTACTCACTCATACGTACGTCAGTTAGTTCTCTTACCACAGCAGGCCAGAGTCAGTCTCCATGTCAGGTATATCCTGGCATGAGAGGCTGACCTTGCTTTGCTACATCCCCGGCTATGTACCGCCTCCGAATACTGCTGAAACCCAATATCACCTCAAAATTGTGTGGGGTTTCCCCTATGAAGCACGAGTTTATTTTGCGGGCACGTTCTCAAAGTTCGCCTGAGCGGTAGAGGCAATTTCGCAGTGTTGGGGCCTGAAACCTTTGTGACGTAGGCCAATCACACACACTAAAACCAATTAAATTGTGACAGAATTCGTACGCTGATTGGATGATGACTTGAAGAACCTAGCTTGTCAATTCCGCCGCCCATCGCAGCACGGCACACCTGCCACAGCAGCAGTGTCTGCAGGAGAAGCGCCTCATGACAGATAGAAAGCTCTGCTCGATGGAGGGAGCATCTGACGACCGCGCAGCAAGCAGCTGGCAGCTGCGACTCGCAGCAAGCAGCTGGCAGCTGCGACTCGCAGCAAGCACGCCGCCCACAATCGTGTGATGCCACCGGACAACCCCGAGACCGGAGACACAGATCACAGCAGCAGCATGCCCAGTAGAGCGATGGCAAAGGTTGACAAGCGGTTGCGAGCGAGAACAAAAAAATCCAAACGTATAAACGAGAGGCAGAGCCACCTCGACACCCCGACAGCAAGCATATACACCTGTTGTTGGAACTCGTACGATCACAGGAACTAGCTATGTCGTTGCTGCTGTTATTGCAGCGTCCGTGCAGCAGCTGTTTGTTATTGTCGTAGAGAGAGAGCGCCTACTCCCCCAAATCCGAACGTGAGAAGAGACGAAGGAGGGGCTTTGGGAAGAGCGTGGCGGAATTGTAAGGACCGTTGGGGCATAAATATGAAGAACAAACGGTCGTTACATTATTTCATCAGAATGGCGCATCAGCGTCGTGGATGGCTGGGACCATTTTATAAATTTTGAAATACGTCAGCTGTGAGTTCGACTGACTAAATAGTTGATACTCAACTTTGTTTGCAAGCTGCGTAATACGCCTCGTCTATATTCCATTTTTACTTAATTAGAATTTTACAAGTATGATAAACCGAGCGCGTATTCTATATATCCGGCGTCCCCGGTGGCTTGGCAGGTGGTCCGCGTGCCTGTCAAGATCAATTTCGTGGGTTCAAGTCCCACCGAGTGCATGCTCATAAGGACTTTTTCTTGCATAAAAAATTGATAAGCGGAAAGCGCGAAAGCGTGAGTTGGCTACATTCGATGAAAATCGACGAGCAGTGGGAATGCTGAACCTATGCGCGACAAAAAATAAAGGCACGTACCGGGGGGGAGAAGGGACGACACCTGTGACCACGGCTTGTCCAGAAGATCGTCGAGGGTAAAACCTCCTACGAGTGGGCTGGAAAGTAAAAGTGATGGATAAAAAAAAAAAAAAAAAAAAAAAAAAAAAAAAAGTGATTCCTTGTCAAAGATATAGGCCAGCGGCTCCCCTGGATGCTGCCCGGGTCAACAGGACAATTTTAACTAATCATTCTGGGCACTGATACTATATAACCCGAACAAGGGATATTGATATGATGTTGCAACATGTTGAAACCTTTGCATTTCACAAATATTTATAGATTGATTGAATGTTGTTGATTTGGTTCTAAGTGTATTTATAAATATATTCTCCATGCTCCGACGAGTTGAGGTGGTTTAAATGCCTATGATGTAGCACTACACAAGATCTTTCGAATGTGGCTATTGTCCGGGCGAGGTTCCAACTACAGCGCTCTCGTGGTGGCGTCGCAGCAGAGAGCACATACATGGCACGGGCAACAACACAAAACTCGAAAACTTGAGCGACCCGTATCGAGAAGGCCTTCGCAAGCCTTGGTAATGTTTCCCTCTCCTCTTTTTTCGCCTCTCCCAGGCCCCACTACTAGAAAATTGCCGGTAGAGGCAATTTCGCAATGTTGGGGCCTGAAACCTTTGTGACGTAGGCCAATCACACACACTAAAACCAACTAAATTGTGACAGACTTCGTACGCTGATTGGATGATGACTTGCAGAACCTAGCTTGTCAATTCCGCCGCCCATCGCAGCACGGCACACCTGCCACAGCAGCAGTGTCTGCTGGGAGAAGCGCCTCATGACAGATAGAAAGCTCTGCTCGATGGAGGGAGCATCTGACGACCGCGCAGCAAGCAGCTGGCAGCTACGACACGCAGCAAGCACGCCGCCCACAATCGTGTGATGCCACCGGACAACCCCGAGACCGGAGACACAGATCACAGCAGCAGCATGCCCAGTAGAGCGATGGCAAAGGTTGACAAGCGGTTGCGAGCGAGAACAAAAAAATCCAAACGTATAAACGAGAGGCAGAGCCACCTCGACACCCCGACAGCAAGCATATACACCTGTTGTTGGAACTCGTACGATCACAGGAACTAGCTATGTCGTTGCTGCTGTTATTGCAGCGTCTGTGCAGCAGCTGTTTGTTATTGTCGTAGAGAGAGAGCGCCTACTCCCCCAAATCCGAACGTGAGAAGAGACGAAGGAGGGGCTTTGGGAAGAGCGTGGCGGAATTGTAAGGACCGTTGGGGCATAAATATGAAGAACAAACGGTCGTTACATTATTTCATCAGAATGGCGCATCAGCGTCGTGGATGGCTGGGACCATTTTATAAATTTTGAAATACGTCAGCTGTGAGTTCGACTGACTAAATAGTTGATACTCAACTTTGTTTGCAAGCTGCGTAATACGCCTCGTCTATATTCCATTTTTACTTAATTAGAATTTTACAAGTATGATAAACCGAGCGCGTATTCTATATATCCGGCGTCCCCGGTGGCTTGGCAGGTGGTCCGCGTGCCTGTCAAGATCAATTTCGTGGGTTCAAGTCCCACCGAGTGCATGCTCATAAGGACTTTTTCTTGCATAAAAAATTGATAAGCGGAAAGCGCGAAAGCGTGAGTTGGCTACATTCGATGAAAATCGACGAGCAGTGGGAATGCTGAACCTATGCGCGACAAAAAATAAAGGCACGTACCGGGGGGGAGAAGGGACGACACCTGTGACCACGGCTTGTCCAGAAGATCGTCGAGGGTAAAACCTCCTACGAGTGGGCTGGAAAGTAAAAGTGATGGATAAAAAAAAAAAAAAAAAAAAAAAAAAAAAAAAAAAAAGTGATTCCTTGTCAAAGATATAGGCCAGCGGCTCCCCTGGATGCTGCCCGGGTCAACAGGACAATTTTAACTAATCATTCTGGGCACTGATACTATATAACCCGAACAAGGGATATTGATATGATGTTGCAACATGTTGAAACCTTTGCATTTCACAAATATTTATAGATTGATTGAATGTTGTTGATTTGGTTCTAAGTGTATTTATAAATATATTCTCCATGCTCCGACGAGTTGAGGTGGTTTAAATGCCTATGATGTAGCACTACACAAGATCTTTCGAATGTGGCTATTGTCCGGGCGAGGTTCCAACTACAGCGCTCTCGTGGTGGCGTCGCAGCAGAGAGCACATACATGGCACGGGCAACAACACAAAACTCGAAAACTTGAGCGACCCGTATCGAGAAGGCCTTCGCAAGCCTTGGTAATGTTTCCCTCTCCTCTTTTTTCGCCTCTCCCAGGCCCCACTACTAGAAAATTGCCGGTAGAGGCAATTTCGCAATGTTGGGGCCTGAAACCTTTGTGACGTAGGCCAATCACACACACTAAAACCAACTAAATTGTGACAGACTTCGTACGCTGATTGGATGATGACTTGCAGAACCTAGCTTGTCAATTCCGCCGCCCATCGCAGCACGGCACACCTGCCACAGCAGCAGTGTCTGCTGGAGAAGCGCCTCATGACAGATAGAAAGCTCTGCTCGATGGAGGGAGCATCTGACGACCGCGCAGCAAGCAGCTGGCAGCTACGACACGCAGCAAGCACGCCGCCCACAATCGTGTGATGCCACCGGACAACCCCGAGACCGGAGACACAGATCACAGCAGCAGCATGCCCAGTAGAGCGATGGCAAAGGTTGACAAGCGGTTGCGAGCGAGAACAAAAAAATCCAAACGTATAAACGAGAGGCAGAGCCACCTCGACACCCCGACAGCAAGCATATACACCTGTTGTTGGAACTCGTACGATCACAGGGACTAGCTATGTCGTTGCTGCTGTTATTGCAGCGTCTGTGCAGCAGCTGTTTGTTATTGTCGTAGAGAGAGAGCGCCTACTCCCCCAAATCCGAACGTGAGAAGAGACGAGGGAGGGGCTTTGGGAAGAGCGTGGCGGAATTGTAACGACCGTTGGGGCAAAAATATGAAGAACAAACTGTCGTTACATTATTTCATCAGAATGGCGCATCAGCGTCGTGGATGGCTGGGGCCATTCATAAATATATTCTCCATGCTCCGACGAGTTGAGGTGGTTTTAAATGCCTATGATGTAGCACTACACAAGATCTTTCGAATGTGGCTATTGTCAGGGCGAGGTTCCAACCACAGCGCTCTCGTGGTGGCGTCGCAGCAGAGAGCACATACATGGCACGGGCAACAACACAAAACTCGAAAACTTGAGCGACCCGTGTCGAGAATGCCTGCGCAAGCCTTGGAAATGTTTCCCTCTCCTCTTTTTTCGCCTCTCCCAGGCCCCACTACTAGAAAATTGCCCTGGGCGGGCACATTTACGCCGGTTGGTATATCGTGCCTGTCGTACGCAGTATGATGACATGGCATTGCAGTGCCTTGTTGAAAATCGTCGCGTCCCGCCTCAGCAACTCGAGAAATTACTCCCGGAGGAACAGTGCGGCTTCCGCCCCGCACGATCAACGATTGATATGTTGTTCGTCGTGCGCCCGTTGCAAGAGCTTGGAAGACAGAGGAAAATCCCCCTGTACTTGCGCTTCATCGATCTGCAGAAAGCGTACGACTCTGTCGGCCGAGAGCTGTTATGGGAAGTACTCACACGTACCAACCAAGATGCTGAGAATTTTCCGTAATTTCCACGATAACATGCGGGTTCGCGTGCGTACGGATGACGGCGAGCACTCGGAATGGTTTGATCTCACGCAGGGGCTGCGGCAAGACTCTGTGCTGTCACCGTTACTGTTCAACGTATTTTTCGCTGCTTCGTTGCATGTCGTACTATCAATAATATAGTACGCTTTAGCCATGACGAAGCCATCGTAAGGGGTTTGGTCCAACTCAGTGATGCTGGAGTAGTCGGAACGAAGGAGTAGGAACCGTTGGCGTGCGTGCGCAGGGCTGTATGGGGCATGTTGTACGCCGATGACGCAGGGATTGCCTCTCGGTCGGCTGAAGGGCTCGCGAAAATGATGACAGTCATCGTGACTGTCTTCGAAGCAGCAGGCCTTACGGTGTCGGAAAAGAAGACAGAGACTATGCTCCTACAAACGCCAGACGAGATAACCCTCGCACCACCGCTCGTTATCGAAGTAGCAGGCCAGAGGTATAAGCAGACGGCCCAGTTATTGTACCTAGGCGGCATTACCCACGAAAACGCTGACCTCTCGCTCGAAATCGACCGACGGATCCGTCTCATGCGAGCATGCCTCAAACGGTTCGGCCCGGAGCTGTATGATAGGACGACCGCCCCCCCTTATAGCCTGAAAGTCCGAATACTGAAGGCCGAGGTGATTGAGACCCTGCTGTACGGGTGTGTGACGTGGACCCCCAAAGCGGAACACTTTGCCAAGCTTCGAACGGCTCACCACCAAGTCCTGTTGCGAGTCACGGGCTTCCAGCGCCGACTTCGTACTGACCATGCCACCCTCTCGTACGCGAAGGCCCGCAAGATGACACGTTGCGAGAGCATCGAAACCACCATCCGCAAACGGTGTCTCTTCTTCGCGGGGGGCGTGGCACGGCAAAGCAAGGATCGATTACCCAGTCGGGTAATGTTCGGGACGATTGCTGGTGGGGAGAAGCCGAGACCTGGCGGACAGGTTAAGACTTAGCATAGATGCATAGTCGAAGACCTTAGGGAGTTCCGAGCCACCGAAGGGTCAACGGAACTTGCTCCCCTGGTCTTTGGAGTTGGGACCGCGCACTATGTCCCACTGCTGGAAAAAGGGCGGGGAGGTGGTACCGAGGGATCCTGGAAGCAGCCGAACGGTTCATGGTGAGGTGGCACGAGGCTGAGGCTGAGCTGGGTAGGCAGCACCGCGCATCCGCCGTGGGTGGTGTCCAAGGGAATGGGGGGAGGAGGGGCAACAAGAGGAGTAACAGAAAACCCGACCAAGGGATGCGGAGAGGGGGGGAAGAGGAGTAGAGGGGAAACTGCAGTGGACGAAAGTAGGAAGGAGATGGCAGATAGGGTAGCCAGGTACCGAGCAGACTAAGAATTAGAACATGCCTATACTACTCGTACCACCAACTGGTGCAGCTGGTTCGAAAGTGGTCTTCCTTTGTCTTCCTGTTGTTCTTGTTTATTTTTGTTTCATTTTATTTTCTTCTTTGCGCTGACCCTATGTGATTTTCATTCTATTTTCTTTCTCTTCCTTTCTCCGATTGACAAGCCTTATTGAAGGAGTCGTGTGGCGTGGATGGGTGGATGACGAGCCTGCTTTGCATGGTTCGTATTGTCTGACGCCGAGGGGCCGGGCATACTTGACGAACGCTGGACGATGGTGGCAGACAGGGTAGCAAGGTACCAGGCAGGCCAGCAGGGAGACCCTGGTTGTGCTACTCATACCATAAACTGCTGCCGCTACCTGGAGCATGCCTTGTGCTTTGTTTGGTTTGCCTGTTATTTTTCCCTTGGTTCTTCGTCTTTCTCTGTTGACGACTAGTGGTGTTTTCTTCTTTTTCCTTTTCCTTTTTTTTATTTTTATTGTAGCTCCTTCTTTTCAAGTGTCTGCCAGAGCCGCTGCGGGGGAGGGTTCGATGGTTTGTTGCTACACATACATATACCAGGTATATGTTTGTTTCTTTTTCTCTTTCGAATTGTCTTTGTTTTGTTTTGTTTTTCCTCTTTGTTTCGTTTTAGTTTCTCTAGGTCATGGAATGTGTATGTCATGCCTGTCGTACGCAGTATGATGACATTTGTTTTCTTTTTGTTTTTTTTTATTCATCACTTCTACCAGGTAGTTCCCAGCCCACTCGTAGCAGCTTTTACCCTCGACGATCTTCTGGACAAGCCGTGGTCACAGGTGTCGTCCCTTCTCCCCCCCGGTACGTGCCTTTATTTTTTGTCGCGCATAGGGTTCAGCATTCCCACTGCTCGTCGATTTTCATTGAATGTAGCTAACTCACGCTCTCGCGCTTTTCCGTTAATCAATTTTTTATGCAAGAAAAAGTCCCTATGAGCATGCACCCGGCGAGACATGAACCCACGAAATTGATCTTGACAGGCACGCGGACCACCTACCAAGCCACCGGGGACGCCGGTGCATTGCATGGCATTGGATGGCATACGTGGCAACGTAGTATCTCTGTGGCGTAGCTTTGTGACCACAGATCTTCTATCTCTCTAGGAATGAAGAATCGGCACGGACACTGGTTGCGCTAGATGTCGACGGGTAGAAAGGACGGTTTGATGTGAAGAAAACAACAACAACAACAACAGCAGTGCATTTTTCCCTTGGTTCTAAGTCTTACTCTGTTGACGACTAGTGGTGTTTTCTTCTTTTTTTTTTTTTTTTTTTTTTTGTAGCTCCTTATTTTCAAGTGTCTGCCAGATGCTCTGCGGGGGGGGGTACGATGGTTTGTTGCTGTATGTGCCTAATGTACATATACCAGGTATATATTTGTTTCTTTTTTCTTGTTTCTTTTTTTCTTTGGAATTGTCTTTGTTTTTGTTTTTTTCCCCTCTTTGCTTCGTTTTATTAATAGTTTCTTTAGATCATGGAATGTGCATGTCGTGCCTGTCGTACGTAGTATGATGACATTTTTTTTGTTTTTTTTTGTTTTTTTTTTTATCATAACTTTTACTTTCCAGCCCACTCGTAGGAGGTTTTACCCTCGACGATCTTCTGGACAAGCCGTGGTCACAGGTGTCGTCCCTTCTCCCCCCCCCGGTACGTGCCTTTAGTTCTTATCGCGCCTTGGGTTCAGCATTCCCACTGCTCGTCGATTTTCGAATGTACAGCTAACTCACGCTCTCGCGCTTTCCGCTAATCAATTTTATGCAAGAAAAAGTCCCTATGAGCATGCACTCGGTGAGACTCCAACTCACGAAATTGATCTTGATAGGCTCGCGGACCACCTACCAAGCCACCGGGGACGCCGGTGGACCCCCATTGCATGGCATACGTGGCAACGTAGTATCTCTGTGGCGTAGCTTTGTGACCACATAACTGTATCTCTCTAGGATTGAAGAATCGGCACGAACACTGGTTGTGCTGGATGTCGACGGGTAGGAAGAACGGTTTAATGTGAAGAAAACAACAACAACAACAACAACAACAACAACAACAACAACAGTGCATGTCGGCGTCCCCGGTGGCTTGACAGGTGGTCCGCGTACCTGTCAAGATCAATTTCGTGGGTTCAAGTCTCACCGAGTGCATGCTCATAGGGACTTTTTCTTGCATAAAAAATTGATAAGCGGAAAGCGCGAAAGCGTGAGTTTTGGCTACATTCGATGAAAATCGACGAGCAGTGGGAATGCTGAACCCTATGCGCCACAACAAATAAAGGTACGTACCGGGGGGGAGAAGGGACCACAGCTGTGACCACGGCTTGTCCAGAAGATCGTCGAGGGCAAAACCTCCTACGAGTAGGCTGGAAAGTAAAAGTGATTAAAAAACAACAATAACAAAAAAACAAAACGTGGCAACGTAGTATCTCTGTGGCGTAGCTTTGTGACCACATAACTTGTATCTCTCTAAGATTAGAGAATCGGCACGGACACTGGTTGTGCTGAATGTCGACGCGTAGAAAGAACGGTTCATTGTGAAGAAAACAACGACAACAACAACAACTACAAAAAGCTTCATCTAATCTAACAGGATACATAACGGGGACACACACATCAGAAGAAAGAATAAAAGTTAAATTTGATTAATCTGTCTGTATCCTTTTGGTGCAGGCTGAAGATGAAGCTCAAACTTAAAATAATAGATGAACGCCATCGCTCCAATTTAACATGAAATGAACGAAAACGTTTATAACGGGCGATTATCCTGGCTCTAATAGTCAGTAGCAGAACGTTGAGAAGGGCAAAACTCAACAAAGTCTCCTTTTTGAAGAATATATCCACCGTGTCCTGTTCTTTTACCACCCATTAACTAATACCAGGTACCCTACTATGAAGAATAGCCTGACAACTATAATAAATTGAACGAAAAAAACCTAAACGATATAAACGAACATACAATCGTCCTTCTAAAGACCCAATTAATTTTTGAGAAGGGTTCTTTGAATAAACTAAAGGTTTACAATTTTTTTGTTTGTAACTTTATGGTTTAAATCCCCATAGAAAATGACTTATACACAATAAAAGAGATAAAGTATTTCTGCAACTGATACGATTATATTTAAAAGTTCGATTTGGTCTAGCACGAGGTTTAATATAATTATAATTGTGGCATAGAGGATGACGATACCTATTTATATTAGCAAGAGGACGATGACAACGTTTTTGACTTCCTAACACCCCTATCATACTATCCCATTTGGGACGAAGAAAAGTTTTTTCTTTAGATAATAAATCCCCCCCAAATATCAGTTCTAGACCATAAACATACGAGTACCTGAACGAGAGTCTATTATTAATAATAGCAATGGTGCAAGGGGACCGAGTTACGCCGAATGGTCCACACAAATGCCATTTATCTATAAGCCCGCCGACGGCAGGCTGACTTTTCGTGCTGACCTAGTACGCTCGGTTACACTTACGGTGCAAGCTTCTTAGTGCGGCTTTCCGTTTTTTTTTTTTCATTGTTTGTGTGTGTAACAACCAACTCTCCAACAAATGAGATTATAACAGCTGCTTGCGAAACTTTGACTAGATAGGTCAAAGTACGATCTATGACCTCTGCATGAGACAGAAAATGATACAAACTGCTAGACACTGTTTTTTGTTCAGGTCAGGAAAAAACAGCAGCGAGACAAGGGTTGTATGGGGTAGGTTTAGCAGTAAAAGACTCAATATGCCGTACGTCTAAGTTCATTCAGCAGTTTATTGACGAACGACTTATGTCTATGCGCTTTGAGTTGGACGATCGGTGCGATGCGGTTAATTTAGTCGTTGCGTACGCCCCAACTGATTGTACCAAAGACTCCAAGCAGAAAGGCATGTTCTGGCGAAAGGTGGAGGACCTGGTTGAGCAGATTCCTGCTAAAGAGTGTTTGTTTGTGCTTATAGATGCCAATGGGCGAACTGGGGGGAGGATAGAAGGGTGCGGTGATGATGAATGTAGGGTGCTCGGAGCATACGGACGAGATGTTCGTAGTGATAACGGCAAACGGCTTTTGTCGTTCGCTACCAGTTGCAAGCTAGCGCTCGCCAACACATTTTTCAGCACGCGCAAGGGCGGAATATCGCATACATACAACGGCACCCGCCTGAATGATCGTAAGCGAATCGACTACATGCTAACTCGTCAAGTCCACCGACCTAGAGTACATAATGTTACAGTCGTCCCACAGCCCCCACCACCTGCTAAGGCTGATTCAGACCATAACATCGTGTACATCAAGGCCCGACTTAGTGGTCACTTTTCGTCTAACCGAAGATTGCTGAAACCCCCAAAACGCCGAGAATTCGACAGGCAGCTTTTCTTATCCGATGGAGAGCGTCGACACCGAATGGTCGAGAGGGTCGTTTCCACTCTTAACCAACCTACCCAGCCTCGTAACACGTCTGGCATGGTTGAGTTTTTCACCACAACTGTCATGAATGCTGTTGAGAAAGAGGTGCCACCTCCACCACGTCGCCACCAACGAAACGGTTGGTGTGAGACCCCCGAAACGGTGGCCGCTTTCAAAGTAGCATGGACAGCGAGGGAGGATGCGAGACAGCTCTTGCGTGTCTACCCCCGAGATAGTACAGCGTGGAAGAAGTTGAGATCCGCCTGTGCGAATCTGCAGGAAGTGGTCGCCGCAGGAGTCAATGCGTATTTTGAAGAGTACCTCGCTGAAACCGAGAAATTCCTCGCGAGTTCCGATCAACGAGGGTTCTATAAGCACCTGAAGAGTACGGTAGGGTTGCAAGGTACGAAAGCGAGGAGTGAACAGTTTATCATGGACGAGGATGGCACGCTGTTGCGGGATCAAGCGCGAATTCGTGAATGATGGGCGGGGCACTACCACAAACTATTGAACACGAAATCGCTGAAACTTGACCCCACGATCATCGACCTAGTGCCATCACGACCGCTGAAACTATCCCTTGGAAATGAACCATCCATTGACGAGATGATGGAAGCAGTGAAGGGTATGTCCAACTGGAAAGCCGTTGGACCAGATGGTCTCCCGGTCGAAGTACTGAAACTTGACCACCCCGCTTTCGTGCAGTATTTTCACAGTATCCTTGTTAACGTTTGGGTAAGGGGAGAAGTCCCCCAGCAATGGAAAGATGCGATCATAAAAACCCTTCATAAAAAGAAGGATAGAACTGATTGCAACAACTACAGAGATATTTCGCTTGTTGCTCACGCAGGCAAGGTGTTGCTGATAATCGTTGCGTCCCGTCTAAGCAGCTACTGCGAGACCGAGCATATACTCCCTGAAGAACAGTGCGGCTTCCGCCCCGCACGGTCAACAGTCGATATGCTGTTTGTCGTGCGCCGGTTGCAGCAGCTCGGGCGGCAGAAGAAAATCCCCCTGTACATGTGCTTCATCGACTTGCAGAAAGCGTACGACTCTGTCGACCGAGAACTGTTGTGGGAGGTACTCACACGCCTTGGTGTACCAACCAAGATGCTCACAATCATTCGCAATTTTCACGAAGGCATGCGGGCTCGCGTGCGTGCGGATGACGGTGAACACTCGGACTGGTTCAATGTAACCCAGGGGCTGCGGCAAGGCTGCGTACTATCGCCGTTACTGTTCAACGTGTTCTTCGTCGCTGCGATACACATCGTGCTGGTACGCCTGAGCAAAGACGAATGCATCGTAAGGGATTTGGTTCATCTCGAAGAGGGCAGGGTTGTCGGAAAAGAGGAACCGTTAGCATGCGTGCAAAGGGCTGTGTGGGGCATGTTGTATGCAGACGACGCAGGAATAGTCGCGAAGTCGGCGGAAGGCCTTGCAAGAATGATGACAGTCATCGTGACTGTCTTCGAAGCAGTAGGTCTCACGGTATCCGAGAAGAAGACAGAGACGATGCTCCTACGAACACCTGATCAGACGTTTAACACCTCACCGCTCGCGATCGAAGCTGCAGACCAAACGTATAAACAGACGACCCAGTTTTTGTACCTAGGAGGCATTATCCACGAGAACGCTGACCTCTCCTTCGAAATGGAGCGACGAATCCGTCTGATGCGGGCATGCCTCAAACGGTATGGTCCGGAACTGTACGATAGGACGAACGCACCGCTTAGTCTGAAAGTCCGGATGCTGAAGGCCGAGGTGATTGAGACCTTGCTGTACGGTTGCGTGACGTGGACCCTCAATGCGGACCACTTCGCCAAGCTTCGATCAGCCCACCACGAAGTCCTTCTGCGAGTCATTGATTTCCAGCGCCGACTACGCACCGACGACACCACCCTCTCGTATGCGAAGGCGCTCAGGATAACACGATGCGAAAGTATCGAAACGACCATCCGTAAACGGCGACTCTTCTTTGCGGGGGCTGTGGTGCGGCAACACGAGGGGCGATTGCCCAGTCGGTTGATGTTCGGGACGATCGCTGGTGGGGGGAGCCCGAAACCAGGCGGGCAGCCCAAGACTTGACCTAGGGCCATTGCTGAGGACCTTAGAGTGTTCAAAGCCACCGAGGGATCAACGGAAGACTCCCCCTTAGTCTTTGGAGTTGGGACCGCACTGTGGCCCACTGCAGCAAAACAGACGGGAAAGTGGTACCGGGGAATCCTCGAAGCAGCTGAACAGTTCATGGGCAGGTGGCACGAGGCTGAGGCAAAGCTGAGTAGACAGCGCCGTGCATCCGCTGCAGGTAGTGTTAGAGGGAATGGGGGGAGGGGTAACAGCAGGAGGGGTAGAGGGAACACCGTACAAGTGTATGGGGTCAGGGGGGGGAACAGGAGGAGTAGAAGGGAAACCGCGGTAGAAGAGAGTAGCAGAGAGACCGCAGATAGGGTAGCAAGGTACCAGGCCGACTAATAGGTTGGACCTTTCTTTGCTACTCGTACCGCCAACTGCTGCGGCCGTTCGGTATGCATTTTGATATTTTTCCCTTCTTATCCTTATGAAAGAAGTACTGTTACAGCGGTTCGGTGCAACAGGGCATTGCTAAGGTAGCCGTCGAGAGGCCCGATAGACAATGGATTGATGCCGAACGAGGAGGGTTGCCTTGAAGAGGATTGCCAGGGAGGCTGACATGCGGAGCAAAGACAGGTTCCATGCCGAGCTGTCAGTCGACCTAACAAAAAGGGGACGATGATGATAAATGCCCAGGGAAACACGCCTCCAGGAAGTCAAACCTCAGACAGAAAGGAGTGCGGATGTACACACAAGTTTTTCCCTGGCCAAGAGCAATCCAAATACTCTGAGACCCACCTAACGTCCTCAACACCGGGCCTGTCAATCAACGAAAGCGAGCGAAGGAGCCAGCATGGATCAGCAGCACCACAACCAGCACGTTGGAGCCAACATGCCCGTGGAGGTGCGATTTGTGGTGAACGCAAGCGAAGAATGGACCCCAGGAGGTCGCTAGTGACTATGAGACAGGTTACCACCACGAGGGGTATCGAGCTGCCTCCTAGCCGGCAAGAGAGGACCCCTGCGCAGAAAACACATTTGAAACATGGTGTCTAGTCCGGGATCTGCGCGCCGCTTGTAGCGGTCGATAGGGCACTCTCCTCGCAGCATAGTGTTGCAGGGTCCTCAAAGACCAACCTGCTCAACACTCGGCTTCGTTTATTTTTCTCTTTGTTTTTTTTCTTGCGTTGACCGTTCACAAAACAAAAAAAACACAAGAAAAAAAAAGCCGTTCACACACAAGGTTCCTATGCATCACAATCTCAATCGGCCGACACCCACAAGCCGGCAGGTGCCAAAGCCCCCACACATTTTACAGCAGCAGGGTTACCAAACCTTCGGGTCGCCATCAGCAGCCCCTTGTCCTCAGTTGGTAGAGGAGCCCAGAGCTTCCTCGCGTCGAGGTCGCCCGATTACTGAGCACACAAGCAAGTATTGCCCCTATTAATAGTATGATATAAGACTACACCATAGAACGAAATACCACAAAAATAGACGTCTTGAGTACGCAACGCGTAGCTGAGCCCTTGCCTTGTCAAGGTAGGCGCCACTTCTAGCGTTGAGCCCACTGCCGTTGACAAGTTACGTGGTAGACGCATGAGGTTTGCCGAGCCCGTCGCCACATGAAGTAGTGCTGTACGGTACGCATGGTCTCAATTTGGCGGTAAACTACATTCAAAGTCACAGCAGTAAAAACAACATAAAAAAGAACACACCTTCTTCGAACAAAGCTACATTCAAAGCCACAGCAGTAACAACAACAAAGCACAGGACCACATAATCAATCACACCATACCGCGCGATCAATTTCTTGAGTACGCAACGCGTAGCTGAGCCCTTGCTTTGTCAAGGTAGGCGCCGTGCCCACTGCCGTGGACAGGTTATGTGGTAGACGCATGAGGTTTGCCGAGCCCGTCGCCTCGTGAAGTAGTGCTGTACGGTACACATGGTCTCAGTTTGGCGGTAAATTACGCTCAACTCACAGCAGTAACCACAAAATAAAATAATACCACACGATAGATCGACGTCTTGAGTACGCAATGCGTACCTGAGCCCTGGCGTTGTCGAGGTAAGCGTCACGTCGAACGTCGAGCCCACTGCCGTTGACAGGTTACGTGGTAGACGAACGAATTTTGCCGAGTCCGTCGCCGTTTAATTTCGTGCTGTACGGTACGCGTGGCCTCAATTTTGCGGTAAATCACACTCAAGTCCATACCAAAACGGAATATAAAACAACCAACCACTGCTCAGCAATAAAATAACACACACATCCAATATATTAAATATTTACTATATGTGTCAAGAGCCGTGGCTACGCGAAGGTAACCCAACGGATTGTGATGAACACAAAGACTACCTCGTAGACCACACCACAGCGCAGGATGGAAGGAGGTGAGAGACACCGCGTTGGGACCACCGGCGGTAAGAGGAGACAGAGCGATGACATGGAGTAAGACGGTGCTCCCGCAGCACACCCCCAACCTGCTGTCTCGTATGCCATCGCGCTCACACATCCATCCTAACCAACCCCGCGCCCCCTCGATCAGCCCCTTGTACGAGATAAATTGCGCCCACAGCACACCCCCGACCTGCTGTCTTGTACGCCTCCGCGCTCTCCCGCTCAGGCCGCCAGTTGTCTTCCAGGTTACATACGATATAAATCAATTCACATTTTGAAATTCATAATACATGAAGGAAATAAACACCCCCAGTAGTCCCCCCCGGCGTGACTCTCGCTTTTTTTTTTTTTTTTTTTTTCATGCTACACGATAAGAATCAACTCGCACTTTGAAATTGATAATACATGAAGGAAATTAACATCCCCAGTAGTCCCCCCAGGCGTGACTCTCGCATTTGTTTTTTCATGCCGCACGATAAGAATCAACTCGCATTTTGTAATTCATAATACATTAAGGAAATTAACACCCCCCAGGCGTGACTCTCGCATTTTTATTTTTTCATACCACACGATAAAAATCAACCCGCATTTTGAAATTCATAATACATGAAGGAAATTAACACCCCCAGTAGTGCCCCCAGGCGTGACTCTCGCGTTTTGTTTTTCATGCTACACGATAAGAATCAACTCACATTTTTGAAACTCATAATACGTGAAGGAAATTAACACCCCCAGTAGTCCCCCCAGGCGTGACTCTCGCTTTTTTTTTTTCATGCTACACGATAAGAATCAACTCGCACTTTGAAATTGATAATACATGAAGGAAATTAACACCCCCAGTAGTCCCCCCAGGCGTGACTCTCACATTTGTTTTTTTCATGCCGCACGATAAGAATCAACTCGCATTTTGTAATTCATAATACATGAGGGAAATTAACACCCCCAGTAGTCCCCCCAGGCGTGACTCTCGCATTTTTATTTTTTCATACAACACTATAAAAATCAACCCGCATTTTGAAATTCATAATACATGAAGGAAATTAACACCCCCAGTAGTCCCCCCAGGCGTGACTCTCGCGTTTGTTTTTCGTGCTACACGATAAGAATCAACTCACATTTTGACATTCACGATAAATTAACACCCCCACTAGCACCCCCAGGCGGCCCGACGTTAAGCAGTATCACACCCCCCTTGTCCCAAATACCGTCCGCCGTATACACTCCCATAGCGCCAATGCGATGGCCTCCCGAATACCAGCAGGGGCTTCATCTGCCCCTGCAGCAGCCGCCCCAACATGCGGTGCTAGCCCCGCTGCCGCAGGGCCAGCCACCCCTACCCCCCGGGCCGCTTCCGGGCCCTCAGGCGGGCCAGGTCTGGCCCCCGCTCTCCCCGGGGCCGCCTCCAGCCCCACCCGCCGTAGTGCCGGGAGCAAACCCCCCGGGGCCGCCTCCAGCCCAACCCGCAGTAGCCCTGGGACAACCGCAACAGTACTTCGCATACGCTCCGCCGGGCCAGTACCAGGGGCAATACAACTACGGACCCGCTCCGGGACACCTACAGGCGACAGCCCCGGCTGGGGTAGGTGAGTACCGCCTGTCTCGCGCTACTATCGACCCAACTGAAACAATCAAGCGGATCAGAGACAAAGTGTTTGGTCCTAAGCAGGGCGTGTACTCTGGGACAGCAGGAGGTCCCCTCTCAATCCTAAACAGCGGGGTCCTTTTCCAAGACAAGGTAGCTAGGGTGCTTAGCGCTACGGATGGGGGAATCTTAGCACTGCCGGGTGACACACTCAATCAGTGGGGCACCTCCCATGAACGACCGACCCTAGACCGCATGTCACCGATCCGCCGCGAAGTGCTGCAAGACCTCATTAGCGACTCCTTGTCCACATGCGACGAACTCACCTCCCACGGAGCCGTCTCTGTGCCACAAATCGATGGTACCTTCCGCCAAATCCCAGCCCAACAGGTCACTATGACCGAATGGCTGCGCATACTAATACGTGAAGGGCTGTTGCAGTCGGGTAGCGTCGAAACAGCAGAAGCAGCAGTTGCGTCCATAACAGTACACGGTTCGGAGGCGTGGAGAGCCGCAGCTAGGCGCTTAGTGCTGACATTTCGAGCGCTCACCGCAGACCCGGAACGCCCCTACCAGTCAGAAGCAATTTATTTCTGGCGGTACGTGTCCGAGAAGAACCTCATTGGACTGTTGGAGAGAGTCGTTCGCCTGTTCCTGCCTAGCGCATTTGACCAGTCCGGCATGCAAAGTGCGTTGCACGCTCAGGCTGTGAGGGTTCGGACAAAGGTCCGGCCCCTACGGGTAGACTATGCGAACCCTCAAAGCGCAGACATGGTGATCCGGGGGGGAACTACGGAGGGAATTTTCGTAGATTGGGTGGATTTCATCTCGGAGCGCCGCACGTACTACGACACGCCGGTGAACAACCCGCGTGTCGGGGCGGGCCCTAAGTCAGCCCAGCACCTGGCCTCCGTAGGCGGGGAGTCCATGACCCAGCTCCGCCAGATGTTCAGCCAGACACGTAACCCCATGGCCGCCCTAGCAGACCAGCCCGCGACGACTGGTAGAGTCAAGATGGACGACACACTCGCTAGCCGCCTCCTCGAAGCTGCATTCCAATGGTCGGCCGGTAAATCGTTGTCGCTTCCAGACGGGGCCAGAACTAAGGAAGAGCTCTCGGTAGCCGCCTTCAAACACCAGCCGGCCCCTACCCCAGGTGGACATGGAGTGCCGTTTGGCGCTTCGCAGACGGAAGACCTGAGGACGCGCCAGGGCGGTTAGAGAGCCCTGCCACAGGGCAGGGAGCGCGAACAGGTAGGAGAGGACAAGTGGACTTTGGAGAGGCCAGATGTAGACGCGCCGCGACAAGAAAAGGTGGACATTCTGCTGCGACACCAATTTTGCTTCCGCCTGGCGTTCAATGGCACCTGCCCCAAAGCCTCCTGCCCGTTCAGCCACGACCAGAACATCGTCCCGGCAGGACACTTCAAGTCCCTGAGGCGAAGAGACGGCGGACCGGGACAGCTAGCGTAGACTCAACTGAAACGCGACCCCGCAATAAGCTTTACGCGTTGTCTGACGAGATGGCAGGGATGTTAGCAGCGGTGATGGGAGAGGACTGCGAACCAGTAGAGAACACTGAGGTGGACGCTTGAAGGTACGCCCCGGGGGCCGCAGCCCTTCCGGGGAACAATTCAGACCTCAAACTCGTCCGGCTGGCACCGTGGCCCGTGCCACCCATTCGCCGTTCACTACAGGGACTTGGGTTGTCGGAGGCCACCCGCCCAAGCGACCAGGATCTGGGGGCGCTGGAGGAACAGCTAGTCGCCGTAGGGAATAGTCAGCAACTGTGGGTCCACGGTACAGTTTGGGACCCACGTCGGGTCGTGGGGCGGATCCCAGTAAGCGTTTTAATTGATACAGGAGCAGGCGGAGGTAACTATACATCGTTGGCTTTTTGGAAGAGCGTTCAGGCGTGGGGGGGAAGCGCCGTCGGCAGGAAGCTTAGTAGCAAGGGTCAAGGCGCCCTTCTAGCAGCGAACCCCGCTAACAGCGAGGTGCCGGGAATGACCATTCTGGGGTCCACAGTGCTGCCCATCGTGTTTCCCCCCGAGGACTGCGTGCGAAACGTCCCGGCACGGGTAGTGCAAGATCTTCCGTACGGATTTATATTGGGAGCCAGCTTCTTTCGTGCCGACAGGAGCGTCATCTCCCTCAACAAAAGCAAGGGGTTCCAACCCTCGCCCGGTGCGCCATGGGTTCCTTTCCAGTCGCGGAGCGCAGGAGGTAAGCGCGCAAAAGAGGCGTACGGCGCGGTAAGGCCTCCGCACACCGCCCGGGCCCCACTGCCCGGTGTTCTTTCGGATCTCCCACCGCTACCGAGCTGCGCTATGGGCCAGGCAGCGTGGGAAGATGACGGCACGTTACAGTGGGAACTCCGCCTGGTGAACCCGGCGGAAGTAGGAGGCTTCGTAGGAATAGCAGTCGAGGCATACGTACATGGTCCACAGCCTAGTGAAACACAACTGGTGATGATTCAGCCGTCTGAGAAGTACGACACAGATAGCGGGGCAGTGATAGGCTTAGCACGAGGGGTGCAATGGTGGGAGCCTGGCACCCCACTGTATTGCAAGGTGGTCAACACGGGTCCCGCTCCAGGAATCGTCCGGAACGGGCACCCCGTCGCCAAGGTAATCGCCCTCAACGTGCGAGATGTCGACAGGTTTAGAGCGCTTTTCATCCACCCTGCCCCCATCGTCCCGCCCTTGACGCAGCCCGACAAACCCTCGCCGCTAGAAGCCGATCATAACCCATCGGCGCCAACGGGAGTCGCACTCTCGGATGCTAACATAGGCCAGCTCAGCGAAAGACAAAAAAGACAGCTGTTACACACCCTCGGTCCGAAGAATGTGGCTGGCCTGTTCCCGGAGGACCCGTAGCGCGTGAGGCCTTGCACAATAAGAGAATTGCGAATACCTCTGATCGATGAACACACCCCGCCGGTCGCAGTTAAACAGCAACGCTTTTTTCCCGGAGCAGGCAGATTGATATTACCCTGAGCACCAAGAAACATCTACTTTGGGGGAACATGTAATTGTAGTACCAGGATGTATGTGTTGTACCTTACTCAGCCGGTCGCAAAAAGTAATATGGCGCAACCTCGGCCTCGCGCAACTTTTGTGTACTTACGAAATAATCACCGCGAGTCGCTGGATCGAAATATATATCCACTTACCGATACCCTATAATATATATTTGTAGTAATGACCCCACACTAATTCCGCAAACAGTATAATAGCATGTCCTCAAAAATATGTCGTGTGTTCTTCATGTTAAATGATGGGTGGATGCAGGTGCTACTTCTAAACAAGTGTGCAGGGTTTCAACCGAGTATTATTTCGCTCTTGCGCCACTCTCCCCCCTATTAATACAACACCTCCCGGAGGGGAACCTTGTATACTATACGAGTACAGCAGCAAGTCATATGGGTATGAGCTGACACCAAAACGGTTTACTTGGCAATACTGCTAATGTTCATCAAGTACGTACTGCAGTATATAGTGGTGGAGGAATACATGGGTTTGATGTGGGACCAGATATTGTCGTTGACAAGCAGCTGTTTATTCGCAGTAGCATTTGAGAAGTTGAACTATACCAAAGAGGAGTTTGCAAGCAGTGCATTCATGCGTGAAAAGAGCGAAACACCCAATGCAGACCTAATCGCTCGAATGCACGTCCCATCCCTTCCGTATGCCGGGTCAATGCTGCGGAGGCGACGTTTGATTTCACCCAGGAGGAATAGCTGGATGACCCGAGCTGCGGTGACGCCATAAGTCCGAACGGAGAGGCAGCCGCGGCGGAGCCAACAGCGGTAGTATTCGGGGCATCGGGGTGATTCTTACTGAAATGTGGTTGCCCGTGAATCTGGATGAATACTTTCATCATTCGTATTTTGGTATTGTTTTTCTGGTCGATTTGGATTCCGCGCGAGTTTTAGGTGTTTTCGAGTAGTTTCAACGTCAAATAAAATTCAAGTGAAGGAATGTAATCTATCTCGCCTTACCGTCGCGATCTGTGTATCTATGGCGGGAGTAGGGGACAAGGGGAGACTCTTGTCCGGAGGACCGGGTTCCTTGCGATATCTGGCCTTTCATTTCTTGGCTTAATTTTAATTTTGATGAGTATGGCATACTGTGATATTTTACATGATTTGCATTAATTCCTCATGAAAGAGAGGGAAAGGCTTTGAATAAGGCTCAAGAGACACAATGAAGCGCCTGGGGGCGTGTGCGGTCCATAGTAAATGTTTTCTGACTGGGAAGGTTTGGGTAGTATTTCGGAAATTGAGAGTTTCATTTTTTTGTTTTTGAAATTTTGTGCTTTTGTTCAGAGTCAGTACTGACTGAGTGGTCTAGCGGGCAGTGCTATATAATTCCCTAGGGTGGGTCGGGGGTTAAAGTCCCGCCGAATTCGTGAGTTGATCTTTTCGAGCGTGCGCGCTGGAGACAATACGAATGATTAAGATAGTGTGCCTGTAGACACCAGTAGCGTTTGGCGAGGGGAGGGCCCCGGAGATCACTGTATTATTAATAAGTCGACGAGATTCCACTGAATATCTTTGGACCAATTCCGCGGAAAATGCCGTTTTACCTGACTGAATCCGAGAAGAATGTCGTTTCACCTGGCATTGGATTTCGAGAGTTTTATGTGTTTGCAACAGAGAGGCTGGAGATTTGAGCATTTGTATACTGATTTGAGGATTTGAGTGTTGATTCAAGAATTTGATTTTTGAGTTACAGACTGGACTTTTTTTTCTTTTTGAGTTTGATTCGAGTTGATATTAATTGTGAGATATGTTAGCCCTGCGATGTCGTACATTTTCATGTACAGAGCTGAGGAGAATATTGATGATACACAGGAGCAGGGGGGATATTAGTAAGGTCGTGTATAAAGAGTGGGCGGGGTGTTGATTGTACTCAGAAACACGACATATATAGATCCATGGTAGACTGGGGAGTTCAATGCTGGAAAGGGATTCCGTCAGTAGGGTATTGGGATATCGGGGTAATGTGTGCCCACCAATGCCACTCGTCAGGTGTAACCCTATACTGCATATGAGGCGAGTCAACTCGACAGCGAGGATGTAATATAAGAGGAGTTCCGTTTCATGTCTGGAGTCAGCCACGCGTTCCCGTGCCAGCTGCGCCTATACCTCTAGAGATCAATCAACAAGTAACCGGAAAGTTGAGCTCGTTCGCAAGTAGCAGCTAGACCCTACTTCGGTTCCACACGAGGCCAGTGCCTGTTGTAGAGAAGCTACTGGTACCGTCGCGGCATCGCCCGCTCAGTGACCGGCAACACGAGGACGAGCACAGCAGTACAGCTTGTCGTAGCGCTATCGCCCACGACGCTCAGCCTGGACTACTTACAGCTAGTGCGACACCTCTCGTGGATAGCAGTACAAACACCTTGTGATACACACCTGTCGGTACGATGGTGCTCGGAGTCGTGACGGGTGTTAAAATGACACTCAATGTGGCGGACGCAGCGAACTTTCTTCTGTGGCAAGTGTTTCTCCAGGGCTCCAGCTGCTCGAACAAAACTCAACGTGCGTGCGACTGCTGCTGTGTTGTTTTCTCCCATCTGGTTAGCTAATCACCCCCTTCAGCATGCATCCCGACAATGATCATGGAAAACTTTTCCTATTTTTCCCTTTGGCCGGAAATATAAGTTGAGGTCGATCTATCAATCATAATCGAATTGCGTATGATATTTCCGTATATAGTGACAATTGTCGTTTCGTTTAGGCCTGAGGTAATAAACCACTTCGAGTTGCTCTTGTACGATGCACCGCAGTAAGCATCGTTGCATCTGTAGATTGCCATTCTGCCACGCCAGCGGTGTAGAAACCACTGTCAGAGTGCCCGAACGCAAACGAGAGGAATGGATTACTGTGCTTGGACGAGATGGCGAGCCATGCGTCACGAAGGACCCGAGGATATATTTAGGACACGTCACCGCCAACTTTGTCGGCAGCATTGAAGGGACTGGGATATGCGCTAGTGTTGTAGTGCGATCCGCACCTGATGCAAGCCCCTCGCAGAGTAACTCACAGATGGAGGAGCACGCCAAAGGAGCGCTTGTACGTTTGTTGAGAGCCCAGGCCGAGAACAAATATCTTCGCGCAAATTTGTTGGAGGCAACCAGCATGAGACGGGACATTGACATCAAATGTCAGACTCTTCAGGGCAGAGTTGAGGAGTTGGAAGAGAGTGCACGCGCTAAGACCGTGAAGGAGGAGGGGGTGCAGTCTCGTACAGGGAATGGAGTTGACTTCAACATCCTTGACGGAATGTCCGACGTCACTGCAAAGAGTCTCTGTGGCCTCAAAAGCTTATGTTCTCTGGAGGTGAGTGTAAACGACTTGGCTTTGTGTTTTGATGTCATCCATCACTATCATACCCACAGATGTTCGGGTATTCCTTTCAACGCATCGACCACCAACACATAGCGCCAGTCAATTTTCAGTGCAAATATATACAAGTATGCACTGTAGGTTGATATACAGCAAAAAAATTTACTATTAATAGACCTTGGAGATGCCAGGCCTTCGTCGTACACACTGGATACGACAGACACAACTACACACGCCAGTAACGAAGTAAATCGAAGGTGTACCAAGGACAATCACAAATAGCGTGCGATATGATATGCTCCCGTTCGCACCAGACACGATTACACACGTACGATGCACGAGAGCCGACAACAAAGTATCGAAAGCACACGAGAGTTTTATCGTGTAACACCGAAGCAAAATTCAGATTTTTCTATATCGGCGCGGCTGCGGGTTTCCTGTTATTTAAAGAACCATAAGGTTCAGTGCAGTGCGGTCCCATCAGAAGCGGGGCGCTGTGCGATGCGCGCGAAACGGTGTTCATCTTGTTTCTTGTGTTTAGTACGGTTTCATGTGGTTCGATGTCGTTAATCAAGGACTGCTATCATCTTCACCGCACGGTATCCGCGCCGTAGTCAATTCCTTACTTCTGTAGACCCTAGTCGAACGGTGCCGCCCGTCGTAGATCGTCAGTGTTACATTCGTACAGTGCTTGACGGTGCGGTTCACGACAAGTGCTAATCGTACTGCGCGGTGCGGCTAGAATGTCTTGATGTAAGGGAAACGACACCAGTAGTGTACGACGGTGCGGATCGTTAAAACCGCGCCCAACCGCGCTGCACCTTGACAAACGTTTGCGCTGTGATATAGTTTTGCATATAATACGTAGCATCAAGAAGAGTTGTGTACACCATAAGTACCTGGAACATGCCGTACGTACATGAGGTATGTAGATACTACAACTTATGTACGTACTGCTCCTACAATATGTTCTATTCGACCATACTTCGGGGTATCAACCAGTTCAGTATAGCTGTCACATGAAATGACGTTTTGGATTGCCTGCGACGAACAATTGGTTCGGGTTAGGGCAGATATCTGTCATAAACTGTCGCCTTTTTCTGTTTGGTACACGTTCCCTTGTCTTCCTACTGCATACACCCATTTTTTTGTTGTTTGTGCGGCGTTTGACTGATTGGTACACTTTCCCTTGTGTTCCTTCTTGAATCCATCCCTCTTTATTGTTTGTGCCACCGTAGCGGTTATATGTGTTCGTCAACCATGGGGGGGGCACGGACAACCTCGTACCCTACCGCGGGGCTGACACAGTGCTTGGGGGCGTGAAGGTCGATGTAACTAGGCCGCAACAACACGAGAAGAAACTAGGGGGGTTGAATGACCTCTTTATGACCCTTTTCGTGCTGCGGACGGGGTCGTCGTAACGGGTTGCGTCAACACTATTCGGCGTAAGCGAGTCGACTTGGTGGGGGGCATTCACCACCTGGATAAATTTCCTGCGTGGGTCCTTCGACCTATGGTGCGTCTACCGCTTCTGGACGAAGTTGACGCCACGGCACTGCAAACCTTCCGTGATAAGGGCCTTTCCAAGGTAGTCATCGTCCTTGATGCCACAGAGACCCCCGTAGACAACGTGTGGCAGACGGACGCCGCTTGGCCGACATGGTCAAACTACAACGGCAAGTCAACCTGTAAATAATTGGTTGGCATTACGCCAGGGGGGTCTATCTGTTGTGTATACAAAGCGTTAGCCGGGCGCGTGAGTGATCAGAACTTGGTAAAAGAGTCTGGGATCATTGACAGGTTAGTTGAAATGGAGCTACCTGGCAAGGGCATGAATGTCATGGCAGACCGAGGATTCAACACCATAGCACCGTTGTTGTTGAAGAACAACATCCACTACGTCGCACCCCCCAGTAAGCGCAAAGACGAGAGCAGTGCAGGAGAGAAGACGCTACTGTTGCTCGAGATGTTGCAAAACTTCGCATTCACGTAGAACGAGCAATCGGGGCCATGGAGCAGTGGACCATCCTTGATAAGAAGTTTGACTCGCAGCAGTTTGACGTCATTAGTTCATGATACGACATTGGCGGAAGCCTCGTAAACATGACGCATCAACTGTTCGCGACCAAATCGTAAACCAGTGTACATGGGGTTCGGTCCTGACTGTTTAGGTATGCATGAATGAACAACGCTTGGTTTACGCTGAGGTTATATAGCCTGGATAATTTTTCCGGGGTATCGTTACGTGATGGTGATTGGGATGTCCACTTGTACCTTTACATTTGAGCCTGGCGTAGTTGAGTATGATATTGAAACGGACTGCTTCCGGGCGCCTTCCGATCGCCCGAGGCCTCCCCCTCTAGGTTCCTTCCGCCGCCGATCCCCATCTAATCCCACACAGCCCACCCTCAGCCGACCTCCCCCCCGCCCACATACTCGGATTCCCCGGCGAAAGAATAGGCACCGAAGCCAAACTTGGCGAGCGGAGAACGTGTCTGCTTGTCGCCCTTGTGATGCGTAATGGTCACTATTCCTGTTCTGTTCACGCGAAGCGCGCTCGACTCTGGCGGTCAAGAGCGTGTGTCAACTCCCGCACCCCCTCGTTTACTTATTTTCTGTGTGTTGCTCGTTGTGTGTCCACGTAGCAAGGCGGAGTTCGGGCGAGAGGGTGAAAAGCTTGCCGTATAAATATTAACATAATTTTGTTTCGTACGACATATGTTCCACTTGCTTTTAGGCTGTTACTGTTGTTGCAGCGTACCACCTTGTAGTGCCGTCTTAATCCTGGGCTATGTCCTATTTTGTCGTCACTATGCCAGTCCATCAAGATGGCCTACACCCCCAACACGAGGTTATGTACAAGCCACACACCAATACGTTACAGCACGTATTCGTTCTATCGACAGGGGGACCTGCAGTTTTATATCTGGCGATGTTTATATAAATTGATTGGACGCATTTCCTCTGCCCACAATCTTTTTATTTCGTGCAACACAGAGTACGATCACACAGTACCCAAACGTATACGAATGACATATGTCAAGCATACCCTGCGTTCGCTCCGGAAAGCCCACGAGTTCCCTTTCTGGGCGTGAAGGGAGGGGACGTAGGGGTGGCTGGGCCGTATTTGCTTTTGTTCTTAAGGAGGACTGTACTTCCTGCCTATTATCGAAGAGTCACGGATTATAGCGCCCCGGGCTGCCCCCTCCCCCCACACCCCTCTCCAGTCGTTCACTCCACTGGTCAATTTTAACGAAGGCTTGCAAGTCCTCGCTGCATTTCTTAGTGTGCTTCAAGTGTTGCACACGTCGACTGTGAGCGCCTGTTAACCCGTGAACCACGGCGCGTTTTTTACTATTGAAATGAGGTGGCCAGATAACTTGACTTATATTTTGAACGAAAGCTTGCAAGCCCCCGCTTTTTTTCTCTATAATTAGTTCAATGTTGCACGCGTCTACTGCGAGCGCCTGCGAATCCGTGGACGACGGCGTGTTCTATTGTTTTGTATGAGGGGGCCAGATAATTTGACATTTGCTTGGGTTTCGACCGGTACTTGAGCCTGTAATTTTTAAACCCCTCGAGAATAGTAACGCAGGAACAACACACTCCGTTCGTTGACCGGTCGGCAGGGGCTCACAGAAATCGTGTACAGTGCCACATTTGAACAACATTCTCTCAAAGATGGCGTGACCATTGTGAATTTTGCGCAGCCAAGACACGTAGTTTGTTTTGTTGCCTTGTGATTCCCAGTGCGTCTTAAGGTTGGTTCGTGAACTACCGCAAATATTGGCCCTGCGCATTCACAGCTTGGAATATCTTCGAATAGCCTAAAACAAAACGAAGGAAAATGCGTACTTCCCTTGGAAACGCCGGGGCATGGTACCGACCGTAAACATGGCCCGTTATTTGTCGGGACACGCTTTCGCCGCCGGGGTCTAAACAAAAAACCTGTACATGTCACCCTCTGTTTGCTTGTGGCGGTCAGCGAGACACTCATTATGTGCCAACGAAGTGGATATTTCCAGCTTCATTCGTGACTGTCGATGGTTTGGGATATTCCACGTACAGCAAAACCAGCTCGTGGTGTTCTTATAGCTAGGGCAAACCAACACAAAAACCCTGCTCTTCCAATGTTGTGCACGATGGTCGTATTTGTGTACCAGCTGCCCGGTTAGCCGCACCTCATGTTGCGACAATCCCAAGCAAATCCTCGGGGAAAATGGCCGGTGTCAAAAATGTCAACGTGCTCTTTGTCTAACAGTCCATTCATACATTTTCTATTGCGACATTCCTGTTCGATCGACGAGGCCGTGTCATGTGGAAGATTCCATGTGAGGAATTTTCCCCGAGGTCTAGCCCGTAATCATCAAACAAGCTAAACGATGAAAAAAGAGTGAATACATCGCATGCACCGTACCACAGTACCCTGCGGAAGGGTACTCAGGCCACCGTGCTACGCCACCCCCCTTACCATTTGCAATGAAATACAGCTGGACCATGAACCTATGAATATAATGTAATACGAGGCACCTGCCTGGTCTCAACTCCTGTTACAATAATTCCAGCCACGCAAAACGCTGAAGGCGAAGGGTGTCGTTATCAACACCGATGCGGAAAGAGTTAATTTGGACAACTTGCAAAGCTCGCAAGTTGTGTACGCATTGTTGATGGTCTATTTGCTCAGCATTTTCTTCCCCTTAATGTAATATCGGTCACCAAAAATATATAAAAAACGTGAACACGTATCAAATGTCAACATTTCAGTGATTCGCGTTCACTGCAGCAAAGAAGCGGCAGTAACTTGCAGTGGCAAACCAAACCTCTTTAAACGACACATAACTACTCCAAACACGGCTTACGTCTCAAGTTCCCCGGCCTAAGGAGTTGCGACGCAAAAAAAACATAACGCAAACAACTCACAGCTTCAACAAAAAACACAAGGACGCTCTCAGCACGCAGGCTGTGTCGTGAGGGCGCCAGGTTGCGTTTTGCCGACACTACCATTGCGTTGAATGGGCCATCAACAAAACTATCCGAAACAGACCAGACCGAAAACACGTTACAAGACACGACGGTGGGGGGGGGGGGGGGAGAGAGACACGGAGCTTTCAAAAAACAAAAGTAGTTATTCTGGCCCTGGCCGATGGGCGTCACCAAGCACTTAATGTAAAGAAACAAAAATATAGACTAGCAAAGGGTATGAGACTACCAGTACGTCGTCGGCGAAAGAAAGGAAATAAATTGATTGCAAGCGTTGTATGCCCAAAAAAATTGCATGTTTTTTCTCTCGGTAAAACTTCAGCTGTACGCTGACGAGCTTGCATCTGAGTAAGCAACACGAAAAAACAACTCCAATCTATTGGAATGCACCCGCGTTAATAGACTTGTCGATGTAGAATATACGCAAGCCTCACCTACCCCAAGACGAGTCGGACATCAACGTACTATTGGCGGGAAGACACCAATGCATACACTAGATAAAACACTGTCCAACTTCTCCTTTTCGTTCGTCGTGCGTTCGTCCTCATTCCTCCTCCTGTCCACGGAAGCGTTCAAGGTTGCGAACGGTCGATAGTTGCCCCCTCGTCAAGTACACGTTTGACGGCGGACCACACGCCCAATGCGGGATGCGAGTTGTACAAATCAGCACGATCCATCGCCACGACCCCCCTCCTCAGGACGGCCTCATCTGGACCCCCTACGAACTAGTGTTTTTTGGGGGTCCCTAAACGTTCTCATGCTCTTTACGATTTTCTCCATCGGCTTGCCGTGCATGATGTTGTTCCCCTTGCCACGCCCTGCCCCACAGTGGTTGAGAACCCACTGGCAAGCGACGCTCGTTGGCGACAGCGGGTTCCACTGACTTAGCTCCACCTCTGTTAGTTGTAGTAAGCGCGTCAGCTGCAATAGCTGACACACGTTATATCACCCCCTCCCCGACCCCAACTGGCATTGGCAAGAAGCACATACCACCCTTGTGGCCACGTAGCGAGACGTGGCGACCTCTTCACCTTCCTCTTCACCATCGGTGTTATCGATCTCCCTTACCCTCTCCACGTGTGACGCAGCGGTGACTTCGTACTGCACGGTTCTCATGGACCCACTTGCCCTGTGATTGTTTAGGATCGAGATAAATGAGGAACGAGGAAAACATGTATAAGTACAGGACGCTATAAACAAAACTAGATGTGGAACATGCTTTCGAAATGATAAGACCAAGTATGCCATTGATGTTGTTTGTCGACACACTAACTGATGGCCGAAACCTGGGAACAATAACTGCTTTTCGTTTCTCTAGAAATGTGTGAGAAGCCCGGTGCAGCCGACATTCCATTGCAGAGGTCCCCTTCCAGGGATTTATTCGCAGGTGAATAGAGCTGAATTGTTGATATTGGGCTGGTCAATAAAACATAATAGTAGTCGCGGCAAGAACACAAAACGGGGTGGAGGCTGGGGTACGCAGGAGGCGTGCAATATACAAAACAGAAATACCTGAAATGGTCTAGAAACTACAGAATTGCGCACCGCTATTCTATGCGTGTTCGGCCAAAACTCACATGAATGGCAACCACAGCAGACCGCCATTGGCGCCGCACGGAACACCGTTGAGCCCACCAAGAGCACCAAAGTCCAGCACTCGTTGCAATTCCCGGTGGAGCACACGACCTGTCGATCCTTTGAGCGAACCTTCTTCTGTGAGTGATTTGATGATGATGTTGTCGCCACACTCCGGCAGCTCCCCCCAAGAATTTCCCGCTCAAGCCACGCCGATTCTGGTCCCGGAAAGATCTCTGGTTGCTGGATCGATGGAGTAGGAAGAATTGGGCGGCGAAAGGCAGTGGGGCTGTTTTCGAGACCAGCCTCCCCACCACTTCAACGCAAGTCTTTGCTAGGGTCATCAGTTGAGCCTTTGGGAACTTTCTCACGCCCGACATATCCAAGCACCTAAACGCTTGCCATTCGAGACAAACAGTCAATAACAAAATCCAGCGCAACAATGTTTAGGGTTACTTGATTGCACAGTAGATTTAGGCCTGTATGACTCGCACCACCGTAAGAAAACCACAAATGGACATTCACGATTTCTTCGGCCCTGATAAGTACGGAGTGCACGCATACCCGCGTGGTGCCCTATAAGTACGCAAGAACATGACTTTTTCCGTTGTATGGTATTGATACCATGTTATCAACAGGCAAAGCCCATCCGACGGGACAACGTTAATACGAGTATGACCATTGTTTTTTTCAGTGAAGAACTCGATTCTTTGAATTCGAAGTTGATGCAAGAGCTGGTGCAGCCGTAATATGATGCAGTGAAGATTCACACGTGGTTCGTTAATACCGAATTCGCTCAAACCTAACCCCAGCAACGAGTTTGAGCTCCTCGTGAGTCATAGACTGCAAAAGAGCGTACGAAGGGCAAGTCCTAACGAGGGCAAAAAACCAACAGGAAAAATAGTAGTAGAAAGAACGAAGAGTGGAGCCAAAGAGCACGTGAGTATTTTCGGTTAAGTTCTTAAAATTAAAAGTAGAGATCCCGATACGTACGTCTGACAATGTCGTTTGTTTTTGGCCCCAGTGAACTTAAAAACGAAATGAGTGCCAAATAAATCAAAACCGGGATACCCAGGGTCGAACAGGAACGTTGGAGGAGCTCGATGCGTTTGGATGAGGTGCCGATAAAGTTTATACGACCTCTTGCCAACCGTACGATGGCCGAGGTAGTGCATGTGGTTGCCACGCGGCTTGTCTGCTGACGTTTATGGGTAGGGAGTCACGTTGGGGTGTCCTCGCAAGAAACCGGGGGATCCGGAAGTGGCTGTGGCAGTATATCTTCTACATGAGTCCCACTCAACATTCAAACGAAGCGTCTGCTATCGAACATCGATGGCCAATACTCAAGTTATTTTATAAGAGCACGCCAGAAGGAGTGGGCTGGACCACGAGAACCGCCTGTTGTGGAGGTCGCCTCACGTGCGCGAGTTGTGTCTATCCACCGTCGATGTAGGCGCCATCGACGGGAACCACGTGCTCCGGCGTTGAGTCGTTCCGAAAAATTGCATCGCGTCAAACTTCGACTCGGCTTCTTCTTTTAGTTTAGTTTTTTGTTCGTTTTCTTTTTCTCGTATGAACTCCACCTGCTGTTTTTTACGATAAAGTTAGGGTCCGTTAGTTTTATTTCGTTTTTATAATTTGTTTTTTCGCTTCCGTTAGGACCGGCCCTAACCTAGCATTATTAATACGCTTGCCTTCCGACAATGTAGGGTAGATGCCCTACCGACATGAACGGCATATCTACTAATAGTGTCGGTCAAGTATGCAATATGAGCACATGCCAAAACTACCATACGCAGACGGCCTGCGTGCATATCGTCATATATATTTGTTTTTACACTTACTGAAAGTAATATGTACACAGTGTTGTTACTGACCGAGAAAAATTCGCGCAGTGCATCAACCGTCCAGGTTGAGTAGTACATATCGGGGTCAGATAGGCTCCCAAACCCGCCGGTCCGCTTGAAGTTGTTTCCGGTAGCGCCCCCGGGGGGGGGCGCCCGTTTCCTCCCATGTCTCACGTTTCCTCCAGGGTCAGACGACGAGAGCATACCCGGCAAGCCCTTCATGCTCACGCCGACTGAATCGCTCCATGGCTTGCGCGTGTTTGGAATAATTAGTTGATCGGCTATCAGTCTCGCCTCCATGGGTGACGCGAGGGTGCTTGCACGACTAAGACAATGGGATCACAGTAGGACCGCGCCAACATCTTGAGTCTACCACACAAGTCATTCCGCCGAGAGTATGTTGCTGGGGTTGTTCCAGCATGGCTTGCACGTTTCTTGGACTTCAGACATGGACTCTTGGAGTGAAGTCAAGACCTTCAGGGTCGCAACTTTGAGTTCGAGCAAGCCATTGGACAGGGATTCAATCATCAACGCGTGCTCACGGACGGCCCCATCTCTCACAACGGAGACGGTCGAAAGTTGGCACGAGTTGAGGCACTCCGTCAGATCGTGGAAATATGGTATAACGTCTGCCGAGAGAGCGGCGGGAAGATTTTCCGCCAAGTCACCAACAACCTGGTCGTGCCAGGTGCCCGATAATATCTCCTTTCGCCAAAGTTCAGCTTGTCAAATTAAAGACAAAGTGTTATGAAGACGGAATGTCAACGTTAGGCAAAATTTGGGGTCCTGTTAGGTTATTCTATGGTGACGGTTCACGCAGCATTTACACCCTGACATCCGACCGTATTATATTCGCCCGTAGCAAACATGTGTTTCTATGAGGATAAATACATGGAACAATGATAAGACGGAGACGTCCGATCAAGCAACATCGACACACCACCCCCTCACCGGCACTAACAACCAACAAACACTACACCTGCGTAGTTGTGTGTGTGGCGAAGTTATAAGGCACCACTTATCTGAGTCTTGCCAAATGTTACCTCATACATTTTAGTCTTCGCCTTTCGACCCCCCTTCTTGGGCTCCGCGGGCATGAAAGTACCCGTCTCGGTGCTTGTAGCCGCCTCGAGCTCAGCGGTCGCCCGGTTCATGGCGACGCCCGCGGTCTTCATGGATGCTTCCGCGGCCGAGGCAGCAGTCAAAACGGCCTGCGCGGAAAGTAATGCGTATTTATTGGTTGACGAAACCGTGAGTCGAAGTAGTTTTGCTATTACGGGGGGCCATTTTGAAAAGGGATACGGGACACACAGGATCATATATATTTTCCTTTGACTGAAACTATTTTGTCCTATTTACTATGGCCCCCCATAATAGCCCCTAGAATACACGAATTTTAGTGAGTGGATGAAATATCCGTTTGCCAAGGACCTAATTTCGGAATGTTCCACGTGTGTCGGATATGGGCATTACCTCAGCAACAAACAAATGACAAAATTTTAGGGTGTTCCGTGGCTGTCGCATGTTGACGTTACAAAAGCAGCAGACAGATTGCCACGAAATGGGACGAAAGGAAGCAAAAGAAAAAAAAGGGCTAAAATGATGAACACCCATTCAAGGTAATGAACTTGATTAGGTTTCAAAATTTCATAACGAAATAACCTCGTGACAGGCCTGCTCCAATTGTGTCAATGTCAATATACCTCTTGTATAGATGTCGAACAGGAATCCTACATCCCAAGTCGTCATGAACAGGACGCAATTCATACATAATGGGGGATGGGTCAACATGCTTACATTACTTATATTATACACATGACAAAAACAGAGAAATTACGGGTCCGGTTTTTTTACGTACCTTGGTGGCTGCTTCTGGCTGAGGCTGGAGAACATCGGTCAGTATACCGTGTACAGTCACGGAGTTTTCCTGGGTAATCTTTTTCGTCTGTGCCTTCGTGCATGGCATTTCTTGGTCGCGTCGATTACAGCGTTATCAAATAGCTTGTCTTTGACAACCGCAGAGAACGCCTTCACAAGTTGAGGGCTCTTGACTGTGCCCACGAAGCCGTCGCTAACGGCCGCACAGAGAACGTTGCCTGCCGATTCCGAGTCGATTACAACCGCCTTAGTCGCTGCGTACAGCTCCGCTTGGGCTTGGGCGTTGCGAATCCTCTCTGATTCGCTCGTCGGAGTCGCGACGGCGCCCTTGTTGCTGTTCCCGGTCTTCTTAGACGTGGAGGGGGCAGGGAATCCTTTGGCACGACACCTCCGACTGCCCCTTTCGAATCTGTGGACAGCACCTATACGAATGACATAAGAACCACAGGGTTCGGGACAATCATAAACATGAAAGCTGCAACATATCGTATAGGTAGGTGTCTTGCCGTATAAAACGGTTCCAGAATGGTTAGCAGAATATACATACCTGGTACGACCAGATATTTACTAGTAATTTGTGGTCATGAGGCGCGACCTCAATACTACATACAGTCGTCGTAACTGTTATGCGTCATGCTGGGCGAATACAGATTGTTCAGCCTTGTGCTGAGCCAACACAAACGAGCATCTACGTACGTACGTGGTCGTGTGTATCCCCCTATCCGTGACGTGTGGGCCTCAGTCTGTTTATTAAAATAATCGGAAATCGAACTGATGAAAATAAAGTTGACGCTGAATGGTCCCTGGTCCAAGTTTGTTCTCGTTCCCAATAGTGGTTCCGGTACAATGAACGATTCGCGACCCAATAATTGCAAAATCTACAGCTGTACAAGGCTGGAATTCGAAACGCGAATCGCAAACACAAACTGCAACTTTTCACCGCGCGCCCTACGCGTCAGTGCAGCCCGGTCAAAATATCACACAAGGACCGCCGTACCCAGCTTCCAACCCACAGCTAGCACGGCATCACAGCCGCAAAGCCCCCCCCCGCCCCCGCCCCGAAATCGAGCCCTTGTTTCCCGGCGTTCGAGCCAGAGCAGACGGGTACAGTTTGAGGAAATTTCAACATGATGGCGTCCAGAACGACTGAGGAAGTTCGTTTGGAGACGAATAGACATGTTTAGTACTACAGAAATAGCTTCTCGTAGCAGCAGGTGCCACCACTATGCTGCTGATAGTACGATATCTACGGCAGAGCTTCTCTAGGAGCAAAACAGCAGCATCAGCTGTAGCAGTTAAAAACACGAGGCCAAGGTCAGCGTCGCTTGACGCTCGCCTTGTCAGCCTATCCGTTGAACCCCTTTGTACACGTAGTCGATTTGGCTGTGTGTTTACTGGTTTCGAAGACTCATAATTTGAAGACGTGAAATGTACAACTTGACATGTGTCTAACGTACATGAGCGTGGTAGGTGTCACCACTACTACTGCTGTAACATCTACACCCCATCTTCTGCTGTAACATCTACACCCGTCTTCTGCTTCTCCGTCTCCTTATAAGTAGGTGAGGGGGGGGCTGGCTATAACACCCACAGCGTGTCTTGGGGACATGGATCAAACGTTGTTGTGGACAGACAGGCACGGTCTGCCCGCGAGTACTCGTAGGGTTGGGTTTCGTTCGAGAGAAAGTAAAAAAATAATTAAACCGTTATATAGTGATATTTTACGGTAGTCGGTTCTGTTTTATTTTTATACCATCGCCCCGCCATGTGCCTACACACGCTGCCGCACCTACCTCGAGGAGCTGTGAACGACCTACCACCGCACCCGAACGAGAAGGTTTCGTTTGTGTGTGTGCGTGTTGAGCTCACAAATACGAACGTGGCCGGAAAAAAATGTGTTATCATCAAAGCTGACACACCCTCAAAAATATTAACTCCAAACTATTAATAGGCCCTACCCTCGATTTCGAGCTGTTACGAAGAAGAGTTTGAGGGCGTGCAACAATAGTAAGTACACGCGGAGTAGCCCATACACTCACTCTGAGCATTCAAACCAAAAGAGACCCCGCCCATCGACACCTTCGCCGGAGGTTTGCGCGTCCACATCAATAGCCTCACCTGCAAAGAACCGATAGCGATACGACGGAGGGCAAGAACGATCGCACATATCCTACCGAGGACAAGCCAAGACGTACAGGATGCTTCGATTCGCGACAGGCTGTCGCGCCCTTTACTCGCTCAACCAACAATTGAGTACAAAAAAGTAGTAGAACATGGGTGCTTGATGGTATTGAATGCGCAAAACTTACGACTTCAAAATGCAAAGAGCTCTATGCTTCATGAAATGGACACGGACGCGGCATGCATCCGCGTGCGCGCATGCATGTATGGTATTTACAAAAGGGCCGAGAAAAGGTACATCAGCGCTGCATCTCACTTGCGACCTAATTGCCCATCGATCCGGAATGTTCGCGATCACAACCGCTGCTTGCGGGTGGAGCAGCCACGGCCGTCTGTTTCCTGTACCTGAAATATAGATACATAGCGATGTATGTATCGAGTCAAACACTATGTTTAAAGTAGATACGGATACAAATTCTGCCGCGAAGTACACGATTCCTGGGTTCAGAGGACAGGGCGAGCAATACGGGTGCTCGACGACATCACCGCTTGCGCTCGGCAAATCCGTCCGGTTGCTCTTGTTGTGTACGTCTGATGTTAAACGTATCATGACCTGCGATGTGTTTTCGGCTAATGCTAAGTTAAAGCATGTGTCTTTGCGCGGGATCCATTGTTCGGTATAATGTTGGTTCGAGGTCTCCCCCTTTCATCACGAATCCAACATCTCAACTGGTCTCAAAGCTGTCGTTTTTTGGTGAAACTTGAGGAATAAAACGGCTACAAAATCCTTACTACTCGGTAGCGAAGAATAACAACTTGCGAATGCGTCGACCTCGACGGAACAAGGAAGGAACACCTACACCGAACGCATGTACGTGTGCGGGAATGCATGTCTTGTACTTAAATCGACTCGCGCTGGGAATTGTGCATACTAACTTTGAAATTTGAAAGTACACACTGGTACAGGTACCAGGCCTCCCGTTCACGAAGGCTACAACACAAAAAAAAAACTCACAGCTGTCATTTTCAAATTTGAAAATTACAACAACTACTAAAAAATTGAATTTTACTTTGTTCATACTGAAAATAGAGTGTATTATTTGTTTCCCGTCTCGGGCACACGAGATAGACGACCAGACAGGGTCAGTGCGAAGCCTCTCTGACAGCGATTGGCAATACCAGTTTTACAAAGCAGCTTACACACAAGACATCAAGGAAGGCCTCCCCGTAAACAAGCGACGCAGCAGCATATGCAGCACAGGGTGTCGTCAAACGGGCTCACCTCTGGCGCAGCCCGTTTCGATGTCCTCTTCGCCCTCGTCTTGCATGCTTTCGCACGCTTCGCAGGGTCTTGCGACACAAACAAGTGGCTGTAACGTCCGCAGCAGTCACGCCGCACCGTAGCGCGTTCCGTGGCCTTCCGGTCACAACGCGAGCCAGCGGCGCAGTAAACTACATTGGCGGTTTCGCCATTGACGTTGCTCGGCGCATGGAGGGAACGAGCGAGGGGGACTGCCTCTTTCCGGCACCTACCCCCATCCCCACAGACCCACCCACCGGCAGGACTATCCTGCACCCCCGTATAGTGCGTTTGTGGATACCCTGGTTTAGTGGATCACATGGTAAAAAAATGAGTGGTGGATCACCGGGTTAGTGGATCACCATTTCAAAAATATCTGGTGGATCACTATGTTCAGTGGATCACATTTTGGAAAATGAGTGGTGGATCACCGGCTGAGTGGATCACATTTTGGAAAAAATTAGTGGTAGATCACCGGGCTAGCGTATCACAATTCTAAAAATAGCTGCTGGCCGTGAGTCATGATATATATATACAAGGCTTTCCTTCGGAGTGGGTATTCCGTCGTTTCGTGTACATATAACTGCAATTGATTGGCGACATAGCCCAAAGCCAACCAAACTATTAATAAACGTATTTGTGTAAGAAACGGTGAAGGATGTAATAATCGCGTTTATTTATGAATGCAATGTGAAACGTAAGATCGGGTGACGCAAGAGTAAGAATGACATTCGTCTAATAATAAGAATAACATCTTTCATCAGTGTGGGGAGAGAGTGGAGTAGTGCTTGGCATGTGGATGATATACAACATACAGGCTGTTGGTTTGGGACAGGAGAGAAAGCAGCAGTGCCGGCAACGACAACGGTTACGGAAATGTTGTATAGTTGCTGGGTGGGCCGCGATTTCGATGTAGTCAGCATAGGAGTTTGGATGAGACATGATATGTAAATAGTCTTCCAGGATGCTGTAGTAACGAGGCGGGAGGCCCAGAAAGTGGATCTGTTCGCAGTTGAACCCGTTGGATATGTGTAGGAAAGAAATGATCGTGATTTTGGGAAATGTGGGGAAACAATTTGTTTCCTTTCGTTCGTCCTGGATGACGACAATCTGCTTGGCGTACTGCTCCGGAATTCCGCGAAGCCGTGGAGCAGGCGCAATGGAAGGGAGTCTTTTTGCGCTTGATGATGATGTCTGCGTCTTTGATGGTGGAGTCCGTCAGGCGGCAGTTGTAGCACTTGCCACGGACCTGGTCGAAGTAAACATACAGGGTGCGCGGGGCGGGAGTGGCGTGCAGGGATGGCGGGGGAGGGGGGGCGAAGGGGTGGGGGGGGAAGCAGAGTTCATTATTTGTACTACTCTACAGCGGCACAACAGCAGTATGTAATCGCTTGCTATACGACGGCAGCAGCAGCAGCAGAAGCAGAAGCAGCAAGTACGTAATTTCCTTGACGATACAGAAATATGTACACACACAAGTGTAGTACAGTACACACACAAATCACGTCCAGCATGATGTACGGCAACAACGCAACAGCACCACAAAAAAAAATCATTGACGATAGAGAAATATGTACACACGCACAAGTTTAAGTGTAATAATAGACTCACAAATCATGTCCAGCATGATGTACGGCAACAACGCAGCAGCGCCACAAAACGACCACGAAACACAATTATCCGAGTACATAAAAACATCCAGTGAATATTGCGGCAGCACTAAAAGCAGAGCAGCAGCAGCAGCAGAAGCAGCAACGGATCGCCACAGCGTTGGCAGCAGCAGCATAGCATCGATATGAAAAGAAGGGAGAAAAAAAGTATGTACCCCGAGGGCCGTCCGAAAAGTATTTGTGGTACCTCACTATAGACCCACCTCCGCATGCTGTACGGCAACAACGCAGCAGCAGCATAGCAACAATACGAAATACGAGAAAAAGTAGTATGTACGCAAAATGCAGGAGCAAAACGACCAAAATATTTTTTTTACGTATCAAAAAAAACCATTTGGGTACAAAAAAATGGCCAATAAAAACAATAATCCGCGTTGGCAGCAGCGGCATAACAACGATATGAAAATAAGGAAGAAAAAAAGTATGTACCCTGGTATGCCGCAATCGCAAAACCTACGGAATTTCATTGACGATACCGAAATATGTACACACACAAGTGCAGCATGATGTACGGCAACAACGCAGCAGCACCACAGCAGCAGCATAGCAACGATATATACGAAAATAACCAAGCCAAAAACGAGAAAAAATGCAGTACGTACGCAAAATGCAGGAGCAAAACGACAAAAATATTTTTTCACGTATCAAAAGGAACCATTTGGGTACAAAAACGACCAAGAAAAAACAGTAATCCGAGTACATACGAACATTCAGTGGATATTGCGGCAGCACATTAGCAGCAGCAGCAGCAGAAGCAGCTACAGCACTAGCAGCAGCAGAAGCTGCAACGAATCGCCACAGCGTTGGCAGCAGCAGCAGCAGCAGCAGCAGCAGCAGCAGCATAGCAACGACATGAAAATAAGGAAGAAAAAAAAAGCATGTACCTGGTATGCCGCCATCGCAAAACCTACGGAATTGACGATCCGAAAATATGTACGCTTCCAGCATGATGCACGGCAACAACGCAGCAGCACTACATACAGCAGCAGCAAGTGCACAGGAGCAGCAGGTGCACAGCACGGCAACAACGCAGCAGCACTACAGCAGCAGCGAGTGCACAGGAGAAGCAGGTGCACAGCAGCAGCAGCACTCATGGCGTGGCGTTGACAGCAGCAGCAGCAGCAGCGGCAGCCGAAAAACGAGCAAATGAGCATGTGGGGTCACCCAAACATGTACACACAGAAGTCGTGTGCATGCACCGAAAATGCACCACAGTAGCAGTAGCACTCACGTTCGTTTCGGTGCGTGCATGCAGCGGTGACGGCGACAGCTGAAATCCTCCGTTCCTTCGTTCGCGTCCCGCAAACAGTTGTGCATGTGCGCGTTCGCGTGCACTGTGTGTAAGAGGAGCCGACGCAACGCACGACGGGGAAAGAACGAGCATCGATGAGTAAAAAAAATAATAAACGCTTTGACTTAAGTTTGGTATGCAAAAAGGCAATTGAAACCCCCAAAAAAACGTACTGGCAACATACAGCATGCACAATAGACATAAGACACTCACCACTGTCAGCAGTCTCGAGGGAGTACGAGACAGTCCCTTCCTTGATCGGGGCGAGCATAGAACTCGCAGTCGGTTTGCTTGCCCTGTCAGGACGATCCCGCCACCACGCACGTGAGATCCTTGCAGGTGGCGAAGGCCACGTTTTTGCCACCAGGCGCGGAGTTCTTGACCAAGTGCTGGTCCGTGCACTGGTCGCAAACAACAGCCGGCACCAGGTCAGTCTTTGTCGTTGCCGCTCTCTTGCCAGAGGGCGAGGACCACGCGCCTCTCGACGAGGGGGAGGTGAGCTTAGGGGCGAGGAGAAGGGAGAGGCAGGGTTGCAGCACCCAGCAGGTTCGCCACCGACAGCAGCAGCTTGACCGCCGACAGCTGCACCTATCTATGCCGTTCGTCGAAGGCGAGACGCCTCTTTTAGGCGCCGTGCGAAGAGCTGTCTATTGGTTTTGACAGTTTGCGGAAGAAGAAAGAAGAAAGGTTGTTTGGGCTGTTCGGCTGTGTTCAAAGAAGGAAGAAAGGTTGTTTGGCTGGCTGTTCGGCTGTTTCAAAGAAGAAGGGCTGTTTGCGAAGAGCTGTCTATCAGTCGGTCTGTCTGCCAAGAGCTAGCAAGTAACAACGACCTCAAAAATCGTAATTATA
>JASSKH010000001.1:17387337-17412954 GCA_031763025.1 Macrocystis pyrifera | reverse complement strand
GGGGTGGTGGGGCCTGTGAGGCTTTTGTGAGAGACAGTGGGTGGGTAAGTGGGTGGGTGGGAGGGGAGGGAGAAAGGGCGGGAGGGAGGGCTCGGTTTGGCTAGGCCTGATAGGAATGCGGACTATTTTAGGGGGGGGGGGGGGGGGGGGGGGGGGGGGGGGGGGGGGGGATGGATGTCTGGGATGTGGGGGGGGGGGGGGGGGGGGAAGGGGGGGGGGGGGGGATGTAAAGCGGTTTATTCTATATTGGAGTGAGAGCGCTTTTTTTGTTCGGGTTTCTGTTGCAGGCGACGTCGGCTTCCACGGTGGTGCAAAACCGAATGTGGGGGGGTGCGGGTCACGATGATGATGACGATTGTGACGACTACAATGAATGATGGTGGTGGCTGATGACCACAACGGTGGTGATGATGATGATGATGATGATGATGGAGAGGACGATTGATGATGATGGTTGTAAGCGCATGATGGCGATGGCGCGGGGGCAACGCAGCCAATGTGTTGCTTGTCTGTTATCGTCTCCGATCCCGTCCGTCCTTCTGTCTTGTCTCACTTGTGTATGTCTCTTTTGTCTTGCTTTTATTTCCCATGAAATAATTAATTGTCGAACCCCCCACTTTCTCATCGCCTCGCATTCTGCTTTGACGCGAAGGAACGAACATTATTTTCCCCTAGCAGCTCTAAGCTAAGCCGACCTGTGCTGCGGGTCAAGTTCCTTGACTCCAGGCTTGGGTAAGTTTTGCAATAACAATAGTAGTAAGAAGACATCCTCGCAGCAAAAACGGCAGCAGAAGGGTGATCAAGAAGTGGTACGTGTGATACCATCGAACGAAAGTGTTTATTTGCAGGAGACCCGCAAGAGTTTCGGTTACTACTGTATGTAGCCTGGTAGGGGTGGGTATGGCGTGTCGAGAGCGGCAAGGCTGGTTAGCGGGCAGGCGGCGTCTCTTTTTCTTGTTGTCCTTTCCTTCTTTCGTTTTCTGTCTGTCTGTCTGTCTGTCCGTCCTTCCTCTGATGTCGTTGACGCCGCACATTTTTGTGTCTGTATGTGTTTTTTTTTTTTGCGTTCGTTGGTGGCTTTTTTTTTACCTTCTTCTTGTAGCTTTGTTGGTGGTGAGTCTCTGCCTGCGCTGGGCTTTGCTTGTGCGAGGAGGAAGGAGGAAATTAGTCTACGGAGTTTGATGGATTAGGATGATCATGATGACGGTGCTGATGGATGGGTTGAGTGAATGAACGGACTGAAGAACTGACAAAAACTAATTAATTGTTGTTGTTGGTTGTTGTTATTTCTTTAGCAAGAAGGTGTGTGTGCTCTGCCGCTCGCTCGCTCGCTCGCTGCTTGCTGTTGTTGTGCTTGCGTTGTTGAAATCAGAACCGACCACCACTCCGGACTGAATGTTTTCTTTCTTGCGTTTTTGTGTATGTTGTCGAGACGCGAAAGTACGTGCGTCGCGATGATGATGACGATGGTGATGAGTGTAGCATACCTGGTACGTTTTTTTTGCCCCCCCCCCCCCCCCCCCCCCCCCCCCCCCCCCCCCCCCCCCCCCCCCCCCCCCCCCCCCCCCCCCCCCCCCCCCCCCCCCCCCCCCCCCCCCCCCCCCCCCCCCCCCCCCCCCCCCCCCCCCCCCCCCCCCCCCCCCCCCCCCCCCCCCCCCCCTCTCCTCCGTTCCTTTCTCGTGCCTTCCCTTATTTTGTTTGCTCTCTGTGTGTTTTTCTTTGTTTGGTCCCTTTTTTGTGACTTTTCTTCTTATTTCTTTTTTTTTTGGTTTCACTTTTTTCTTTCAAATCTTTCTTCAGAATATTTTCTTCTTCTTCTTCTTCTGCTTTGTCTGCTTCTGCTTCGGCTTCTTTTACTTTTCTTTTCTCTGCAAGACTTAAAACATGTAATTTTTTTTTTCTCTTTTTTGTTTTTTTTTTTTTTCGGGTTTTTTTTTTTTCCTCCTTTCCAACATATCTGTTGGTGATTGATCATGGTGATTGATGATTGTCAGCTACTTCTTTCCGCATTCTGTACTCGGTTCCACCACTCACTGACGTTGGGGGTAAACACCCGCCCCCCCTTGCCATTTGCTGCACCTCCAAAATTTTCTCGCGGCACGACTAACACCAGCGCCGCCGAGAAGCACGGTCAGCACGGTCGCACAGGAGAGCATTATTGGTGTCGATTTAATTTGCCGATGGTTGAGGGTTGGCGTTTTATTGGTTTTGAGATGACTGTGATGGCTTATTCTAACGGTATATATAGTGTTCCTCCTTCTCTTCTCTCTCTCTCTCTCTCTCTCTCTCTCTCTCTCTCTCTCGTGTTAACCCTTTTTTCCCATCCCATATGTTATCTTCGCCGTTTCTTGGTCCTGCTCTATCCTGCTATTTTTGTTGTATAGCAGGGGCAACCCAGTTGCAGCGTCGCATAAAACAGTAGACTCTCCCCCCCCCCCCCCCCCCTTACCCTCATTCTATATCTGATACATCAGCAGCAGCAGCAGCAGCAGCAGCAGCAGCAGCAGCAGCAGCAGCAGCAGTAGGCTACCGCAGTACACGATGATGTAGACGCGCAATAGCTTGTGTTTGTCCTACCGTTGCGCTTTCCTAGCTTTTGCGCCTGCGGGGTTCGTCGAGATATCCTTATTTCATGCACCCGGTGTGACGTTATATACGGGCTCGCACTGCACTTCCTTCGACCTTATACCTGGTATTATGGTTATAGTTATATTCGTAGCGTGCCGTAGTGCCGTGCGAGTAGTACCTTACCTGGTGCATAGTCATCATCAGCTTCCGACGGGCGACGGAGACACAAAACCATGACCTACCCGCACGGATTGTGGCAACGAAAGGTAGGCCAGAAATGGAACTCGGTGCACAGGGGGGGGGCGTGCGTAAGCATGGCGGGCCGCGCAAAATGTGCTGATGACAAAGACACCGGTGATCTGCTTGTTGTGGCAAATAAATCTGCGGTACACCGACCGGTAAAGTTGAGGAAAAACGTGATGGACAAAATGCCAGAGGTGAAAATATATACTATGATGGAAGAAGCGAAAATGAAAAAGTAATAACTAAAAGCCGTACCCTTGTATATACGCACAGCAGTAGTTTTATTAATACGTACCATGTAGACTATATATAGCCTTACAAACTATTATTGCCAACACGAGAGGAGTGAAAAATAACAAATATAATCCCGGAAAACACTAACATAACTAGGTGAACAACAAGTTGGTTGCGAAGGACAGATGGCAAGGTCAGGCCCGCCCTCGTGCCCACATGTGACTGAGGTACACACGCACACACAGACGTAACGCAAACTCTCCTCGTGCCTCGAAACAAGTAAGTAAAGACGAAAACAACACGCAAAAAAAACTGCCAGGTACCGGTTTCGCCCAGCGTGCACCCCAGGTCGCCTACCCTCGGCGAAAACCGGGGCCGAAACTCTCCATCGTGCTCCCGGCACGGCCCACAGCAGATATTTCCCCACACTAACTCCAAGCGATTGCAGACAACGACATCGACAGACACAGACACCCGACGTACACTATTAGTGCTACACCCTATCAATACTGCACTCTACAACAACTTTCAGTTGCATAAACCCTGCTGTTGTCCATACTTCTAAGCTGCAGCGGGGGCACCTGCCCGACCCAACTCAGGAGCCGCGCATACAACTACTACTGCTGAGCTATGACGGGGAGAGCATATTGCGATGGAACACAGTGATCAGGACCAAATATACTCGGTAAAAATACTGGAACATACAGGTTTTTGTGCATGTAATGGGTCCTGATTACTCTGGTCCTGCGTGACATGGTGCCCAGAACCACTTACGGTGTGTGAGTATAGGGAAACACCTGGGTTTAGGGTGCACAGCGGGGTCTGAATACTACTCCTGGTATATTACTATGTTTTACTATGCTCCCCCGAAACAATAGTCTACCCTACTAGTATGGGGGGGGGGGGGGGGGGGGGGGGGGGTCGTACTCATTTGTTGCTTGCCTTAGTCATTTGACCATCGACCACGCATCCTTTTCGAGACGGAGCAGGTAGGGGGGGGGGGGGGGGGGGGGGGGAGCTTTGTGCCCCTCCAAAAAAAACAAGACAGAAAGACAGATAGCTGTGAGCTGTCGCGACTAAAAAAGAAAAAGAGAGGAAGGCGCTACCACCACAAGGTAGCGGTCGTCACAAGTGAGTGGAATACGATTCGGTTTGCGTCGCACTGCACCCTCCTCAAAGCAACCAGAGAGACACCTATGAGCTGTCATGACTAAAAAAGAGCAAAAATCAAAAGCCAGGGAAGCTAAGAAAGGCGCTCCACCACAAGGTAGCGGTCGTCACAAGTGAGTGGAGCACGATTCGCTTTGCGTCGCACTGCGTCCCTCTCAAACCAACCAGAGAGAGCTGTCATGAACTAAAAAAAAAAGAAAAAATCAAACGTCGAGGAAGCTAAGGAAAAGGAAGGCACTCCACCACAAGGTAGCGGTCGTCACAAGTGAGTGGAATACGATTCGCTTTGCATCGCACTGCGCCCCCATCAAAGCAACGTCAACAAGTTTTTCTCCGCGGCGAGTTAATCGGCGGTTGGCCGATAGGTTACCTTCACCAGGTATCCGCCGAAAAAAGCCAAATTCTCTTGGGGAGTGGCAGTGGTGATCGTAACAGAATCTTCTTCTGGCGCTTGGCGGGCCCGTGACACCTTTGACCTCACGCCTCGCGCGTGTCCACCCTCGTCGCCTCCGCCTTCGTGATCGTGTCCGCCGGGGACGACATCCGAACCCCCGCGAGCATCCTCCTCCCTACGACGACGGTCACGGCGTGAAAAAGAAAAAAAAAACGACCGCCCTCGTGATGGTGACGACGGAGATGGCGGCGGCACCGGCGTAGTCTCAACGCTGCCAGAGATCGTGACGGCGTCCTTCTCGGCCTTAGGACGGCGAGAGAAAAAAGGACAGGACCTTCGATCTCATCGGCACTGGGCCAGGTGATGAGAGTGGAGATGGCGGCGGCACCGGCGCAGTCTTAACGCTGCCGGAGACGGTGGCGGCGTCCTTCTCGGCCGAAGGACGACGAGAAAAAAACGATAACACCCTCCTTGCCATCCGCACTGGGGCGATCGGGGGGGCGGCCGGAGAAACCCTAGCCCCGCGAACGTTTGCGCCGGAACCACCGTCGGTACTGTCGATGGTCGCGTCGATGCGAGTGGTGGTGGCGTGAATGGCTGGCGGGATCAGGTTGATCTTCGAAAACGCCGCACTACGAGCAGTAGCAGCAGTAGCAGAAGTAGTGATGGTAGCGCCCTCGCCTTGTCCTACCGCCGCAAACAGTTCCTTCGCGCGGCTCCGCAGCCCGTCGCCGGCGAAGGCAAGCACCACAGAGCAGAGGATGAGCTGCTTCCAGCTCCAGCCTGTCTTCGATCGACCGCGGCCCCTCTCCCCCCTCTGCTTGGCCCGTCTGCGCCCACCCTGTGACGACCGAGGGGCCTGCCACGGCTGACCGGCGGCCCTCGCGATCGTCTCGTCCACACTAGTTTCAGTCGGGGCCGCCATCTTCTCCGACAAGGGCAGCGGCTTTCCCTGCAGCACCAGCAGGAAGTCGGCGGCGGAGAATCGCGGGAGCAGCGCTCGCCCGTGACGCGGGTGTTCCCGAGCGGGGCCGTGTGCTGCTGCTGCTGCTGCTGCTGCTGCTGCTGCTGCTGTGCCTTGAATATGAGCGCCGTTGTCCTGACCGTTGTCCTTCGCCCCCACGGAATCTCCTGTTGGTACCGCCTCTCCTGCCCCTGCACGCGAGGTGCGGCCTGCTCGTGGGTTCGCCATCTGCTCGGCCGCGGTTTCCTGCCCTCTCGAGGTGTCGGTGGCGGCGGCGATCGTGGCGATGGCGGCGGCGGCGGCGGCGGCCGCGGCGGCATCGGGCGGTGCGTCAACGGGACCGGATGCCGCTGCCGGCCGGAAATCGAGCCGCAGCAACTTAGCCTCCTCCTCCGTCGCTCCGGGCACCTGGCCGTGCTTGGCGGTGCCGCCCTTACCGCCACGCCCACCCTCACCTTCACTCTCCTTTCCCCTGCCCTCCTTCTGGTTTGCTCTGTGGCCGGCTGTACCGTCATTGCTGGAAGCGCCATCGTCATCACCATCATCATCATCATCCTCATCGTCGCTGTCACTGCCGTCAGATGATTGCTCCCCCAGCTCCTCGAGGTGGGCCTTGTTGGCCATCTCTAGCATATGCACACCGTTGGCCGTAAGAGTGGCGAGCATTTGGGTGGCCTGCGGGAGCTTCGCGACGTCCAGAAGCCTCAAAAGCATCTTGGTCATAGCCTGGACCGTAGGAGGAGGGAGATACAAGGACGAGGTTGGAGGTGTGAGGGGTTATTGCTGTGGGATGTGGTGCCATGTATTACCTTCACCGGCTAAAGATCTACAGGATAACCGCGCACAGCAGTAGCAGCTGCGGTTGTATGAGCTCGATACTGTTTAGGTAAATTTTTCCCTATACTAAGTCTTGACGCAAGGATTGTAGAAGACGTCAGCCTTGAACTCGACCGAAATTAGATGAACATAGTGATGGTAAGGATTTCACCGTGCATTTCACGACTAGCTGCCATGTTTTTAGCATCTCCGGGGAAATCAACCATCCTCGACCCTCTCTAGTTCTTGTTCGGTAGAACTCGTCAAAGCAACTTGTTAACAGCCCAACCGCCGCTAGACCATCAAATACATCAATAGCTGCAAGCCGAGCGTAAGAGTCCAAGGCGGCCTGTATGGGGGACTCGGTGTGTTCCTGCCCCTGTGAGAGAAGCAAATAAAATCAACGCGCTTGTTTGAGGAACCCGCAGAGACAGACAGAGTGTTGGGCATTCAATTTACGCACCCGTAAGAAAAGCATCCCAAACTTACCATGACAGATTCATTCCCCCCCACCGAGGCCGACGGGCGACGACCATGGCACTGTCTGCATCCAAATGGTTTCAACATAAACCCCTACAGATAGGTGTTAACCTAGGGTCTCTTCGACGTAAATTCCGAATGTGCCTGCCCTGCTTTCTGTCTGTCGGTCTAGTCCTCAGGAACAAACACTGCAGATACTTTCTGCAACCGAAGCAAATATTTTAGTTAAGTATTAGCTTTCTGCAGTCTGTTTTTGCTTGCCCGCCCTCACCCCGAGAAGAACCTTCGCTTCGGGCCTCGACGCCCCATCCATGAGCCTCGCGGCACAAACCGACGCTTGCTCAACAAGCCTCTTGCCGTCATCCGAGGCCATCAACGCCATACCCTGGGCGCACAGAGTGGATCCCTCGACCAGCAGCTGCCTCCTAACCGGAGACGCTGCCTCCTTCATCATCAACCCAACCACTTGCTGCACCTCGCTGCACAGGGCCAGAGCCTCGGGCGTTCCCGCGAGCCCGACACCGCCTACAATGAGATCGTTCAAGAAGCGCGAGAAGTCGCGGGCTTCCTGTGGGGTGAGGCCCTTGACCGCGCTGATCACGGGGGCGGCGACATGGTCTACGGTGAAGCCGGCCACGTTTGCTCCCGCCCACTTGGCTCCGCTCGTCGCCACCCATACCGGCGTCAGCATCAAGTTCAACAGCGCGCCGACTACGCCACCGTTGTCGTGGTTGCTGCGTCCGTCGTCGCTACCCGCTTGGAGGGCGTCGGCGTTGGCGCTCTCGTGAGCCTGAGTCGAAAGTTTGAGAGGGAGAAAGAGAGATAGATAGATAGATAGATAGAGAGATGCAAGATGTGTGAATGGAGGAAGGGCGGAGAAAAGGGGGGGAGGTTAGTGGAGAGAAATCATCTACATACGAGATACACCGGAGGCGTTCTGGTAAGCGTGTGGCGAAAGTTTGAGAGAGAGAGATATGCGGATTGGGGGGGGGGGGGGGGCGCGGGGGCATGGATGGATGGAAGTTGCGGGTAAAGAGGGTGGTTGGCTGGTTGGTGTGGAGGCATCTATATGGTGAATACGAAATACTTATGTAGTCATGATGACAGGTCAAGTAGTCCGGCAAAAATACGACAAGATGATGTCTTCAACGTCTCGATCACTCAAAAGACATTCCCAGAGTATCCTCGAGCCAGATAGAAGAGAACGTTCACCCCACTTCCACTTATGCCTTCAAACACACGGGATTCACCCCACTTCAAGTCCGTAAAACCCAACAACATCACCCTTGAGGCGTCAGATACACACACCCTACGCACACGAGCTTTTGGTTGCCTCGGGCTCCTCACGTTTCGATAGTAGCAAAAAACAGGAATGCCTCCGTCGGTTCAGCGATGTAGAGGCGCACCCTTTCAATGTTTCTCTTTCGATTTCTTTTTCTCGTTTTGCTTGTTTTTCGTTTGGTTTGTTTTGTTTCTTTCTTATGTTTTCTCTCTTTCATAGAATGTGTATGTCGTGCCTGTCCTATCCAAGCATGATGACATATCATTGCATTGTCTGCTCTGTGTACTGCATACCGATGTAGCATCACTGTGGCGTAGTTATGCGACCATAAAAAAACTTGGATCTCTCTGCGATCGAATAATCGGCACGGACACTGGTTGTGCTGGATGTCGTCGGGTAGAAAAAAACGGTTCAATGTGAAGAACAAACACACACCCTCGAAAAGACATCGCCCAATGTTCACTGGTCATCGTTGTTATGCTTGCCATCCGCCAATGTGCAAGCAGCATAAGCTCAAAAGGCGATCACTGATAAACATTCCCAGGCTCATTGCCATTTTTCCCTTTGCCACATCTGGCATTGTGCCACTTATTCCAATCATATCATACCATCCACATCTAAAAACGGGCAACCAGAATCCGACGACTCGAAACATGGAAGGTGCCACCGATCAGACCTGAACACTTGACAAAACTATGCCCACAACGCAGTCCCCCTCATGAATGACTCCACTGGCTCTTGATCGACGTTTCACCGATCAAATCTGAAAGGGCGATCGTCACACCATTAATTCCCCTCCGACTATATAGGTCGTGCAAGTCCCAGTCCGACCATGTGTCGAATACCCTCTACTACCACATTATCAATAGTAGTAGTCATCTCTCTCCTATCCACCCTGAGCCACACATACCTTGTTTGGCTTGCCTTCTGAGAATCTATCGTATACAACGTACCAGGGTATCTCAGACCGATGCTGATGCCTACCTCGGGAGATGACAGCCGCCGAGGTGACGGCCGCGACATCCTCGTAGCTGCGCTGGAGACTCTGTACCCACCTATGTACCAGGTAAGAGATAAACGGTGTGTCGAATACAGCATGGGGCTCACGGGCAAGAAGCAAAGCACAGTAAGACTCTGATTTCATGCTCTTGCGGGGGGACCATAGTAAATAGGACCAAATATTGCTAGTAAAAATAGGTAAACATGTAGGTTTTTATTTATACCATAGGTCCTATTAACTATGGACCCCCGTAAAAATTATTTTTCTGGGGACGCTAAGAAAATATCCAAGCTCCAGCTTAGAGGTCGCCAGGAGGGAAGAAGGGGACGGTGGAGGAAGGGGCGAGGTTGAATGTCGCAGATCCACATCCATGCCGTGGAGATGAAGGCTGGGTGCGGCTTGGGATTTATGAGTGGAAATCAGATGAACATGCGATGATATTGAAGGTAGATGAGCATGTAATGACAAGGAAGGTAGATGAACATGCAATGATACTGAAGTTAGATGAGCAAGCAACGACAGCGAAGGGCGCAGCAAGGGAAACAAGCAAGAGGCGGAGGAGTAGGTCATACAATTTAGCTCTCCATATCACCAAGCTTGCCCTCTGATTCTTGAGGGCCGTGGCTGCTCGGTGAGGTGACAACTAGACAAATGCCTCGAAGAGCTTCGGCACCCCTCTCCCAACACACAAAAGACAATCAACGCGCAGGACATAGTTCGAAGTACTGGTGCACACGAGGGTGTCTGATAATTAACTCCATGGCATGGATTATTAACAGTTCGCGCGCTTTCATAGGATTGTCGCCTAGGAAGGAGTGGGTACAAAAGGGAGATATGAGTACACTACAGTATCACACGTGCATAGCTTTTGTTTGTTTCCCTTTCTTCAATTTGATTTTTGTCCTCTTTCGGGGAATGTCCATGAAATTTACGCCCATGAATCTTTGCTGCTGCACATCTGTTGGGTGACAAACATACTGAAAATATTTCAACGATCATTCGGTTGACCAAGAAAATAGCGGTAAGTACGAATAGCAGTCTACCACGTTTTTCCCCCCCGTGGGATCGGAAAATCAGTTAGAGGTATACGGGGGATTGAGGGAAGGAATAGGAATGAAAACGTATTTGCACGGCCCAATGGACTTCGCGAAAACGCTGAAACTGCGATTTCGTGTAGGTGACCTGGACCTGCCAGAAAGAAGAAAGAGGTTATACCAGTAGCCGAGAGGAGGAGGAAGTAGATGCACAGATGTGCCCGTGTGGCAAAGCAGTAGAGAGTAGAACTCACATAGTAGGAGAATATGAAATATACAAGGAGGAACGAGATGTGTTAGAAGAGGAGATGAGGGTAATAGACGAATGTGACATGGAGGAGTTTGATACACTGAATAGCAGCGAGAAAAGCGATCGCTATCCTAGGAGATAGATGGTGGACACAGGCTGCCAGACAGGAAGGGGATAAGATTAGCGAAAAGTTTTTATGTAATATATGGAAACAACGTAATGAGCGCCCAATTGTTGGAGGTGTCTCTATTAGGAGTAGTAACGGTGCTCCGTGTCGAAAGGGATGCGTGGTCAATGGTCAACAGACTAAGGCAAGCAACAAATGAGTACGCCCCCCCGCCTCTAAATCTGGATGGGTTGGCGTCGAGTGGCGACGACGCTATAAAACAAGCCACCAGACACTAGACATGCAATGTACAGACTGCTCCTTCTGGCGCAAATGCCATATAGACCAGACCAGACATAGACACTATGCACACAACAGCTCAGAAACCAGACTCACCGGTAAAGCAAACACAACACAGAATACACGATTCACCGTTATTTTCCATAAAAACACAAACCAGATTTAGACATGAAGTTACTCAACTAACATTTTTTTTTCCCCATACCGAAACGCAAAAACCAGAAGTAGACATGGAACAATTGAACTAACCAGTTTTTTTTCCCCATATGATTACGAAAACCGGATTTAGACATGAAATTACTCAACCAACTTTTTTTCTCGTACCAAGAACGCAAAAACCATATTTAGACGTGAAACAACTGAATTAACTACGTAGTTTCTTCCTCCTTTATCATGACACAAACCGGATTTAGACATGAAATTACTCAACTAACTTTTTTTTTTTACCATGCCAAAAACGCAAAAAAAAAAAAAACAGATTTAGACGTGAAACAAATGAACTAACCAGTTTTTTTTTTCCAATATCATAACACAACCCGGATTCAGACATGAAATTACTCACTACTCAACTAATCATTTTTTTTCCAATACCGAAACCCAAACCAGATTTAGAAATGAAACAACTGAACAAACCAGTTTTTTTTCCCCCATATCCGAACCCAAACCAGTCAGACTTGAAAAGGTATAATAGTTTTTTTCCCATATCATCATAATACTAGTAGTAGCAATGGCACAAAACATAGACCAAAAACCGAGCATGAAGGTGGACCGCCTCACATGCGCACACATAGATACAGCATGATCACCCCAACATGTTCAATTCACATGAAGGTTGGGTCTTGTGGTAAGATATCCGTAAAACTATACCGATTTCCATTGGGCGGTGGAAATCTGGTCCGACACTATTCCTAAAATCCCCGACATTTGGTGCACATACCAAGCGCTAAATGAAGGGGAGGGGTGGATGATGCATGACATTAAGTCAAGACCTATCATACTCATGAAACAAACACCTTGCACTTGATCGACCGCATGACCTAAGAGAAGGAGCACCAAGCGGTACGTAGATACCTTGATATCTTGAAGGATAGAAGTCGGTACAAAATGTGGGGGGATTGTTGGCCAAGCTTTCGGCAGTGAAGGTCTACTCGGGAGCATTGGTGGGGTAGTTACCCATGGTGCAACGTACACATGACGGAGAAAGCGACGTACGGGGCATCCTGATGTGTGAGTAAGACTTTGTGTTATGCAAGCCGTCCTTGAACCTTGCACGGTAAAAATGACCTCCCTGGAGGAAAATAACCAGTACAGCAGCGGGGCAAGAAGATAGAAGATACGATTGTGGGACGCTAAGATGGTTACCATGCAGATCGCCTGACACAAACGCGGGGGGGGTACTTGTGTTAAGGGTGCTGAACTTGGCTCCAGGCTACGAGCCCGTGTTGGAGACACTATTTAGTGTGGTGCGCCGGCAAAAGAACTGAAAGACACCAGACCCTCAACGAGTACTAGGATTGGGAAGTCCCAGTAACTCGAACACTTCCCACTACCACTATGAACACAAACAAGCTGGAGATATTCTCGGAAGAGTTTAGGAGAAAGACGGTGAGGAAGGGTGGGTGGAGAAAAGAAAGATTGGCAGGGTAAAATACTAGTAGTGCTGATATTTGGAGTTCCTAGCGACATGACAAGGATCGAGTTCAAGAGGAAGTGCGACGAAGTAGGACTGTATTGCTTTGCAATAGGAAACGTAGAACGAGAGGGAGAACACTTTCGAGTCACTCTGAAGCTAAGCGAGCATGGAGTGGCAGAGGATAGAGACAGAAAAAGTGTCGGCATGGGTTAGAAGACCAGGATGGAGAGTATGTATAGCTAATGGAATAACGAAACTAAGACGTAGTCCTAGGGTGAACGAAGGTAGGGGGAGGCAGGAAACAGCAAGTGGCTCAAAGGGAATGGGGGAGAAACATAGGGGCGCAGAACAAGCAGACAAGAAAAAGAACGGAAACGAAAAGAATGCTCAAAGAAGAGATAACAGAAATACTCGTGGCGACAACGGAGAAAGAACAGGTAATACTAGAGCGGATAGTGAAACGAAAAGGAGGCTGAGAATAGGATCATGGAACGTATGTGGCTTCGCCACGGAGGAGCGCAAAAAATTCGAAATTGCCGAACAAGTAAGTAAGCCCGACCTAGACACAGTGGGAATTCAAGAGTTGTGGGAGAAAGAAGGAGGGGAGATAGGATGCAGAGTTGGAGAGTACGCATGGACAGGGAAAAAGTGGAAGGGACAGAACAGCAAGAATAGGGGGGCGGGGGGTGTGGGGTTCCTAGTCAAAGAATACCAGTGTGACCTAATAGAGGTGATCAAAGACACTAAATTCGACGAAAGCACATGGATTAGGATACCAGGGGAGCGGGGAGCGAAATATTACTTCTTAGGAAACATATATATGCCCCCAGAGTCGAAGAATACGATAAAAGATATACAGAGGAAGTTCGGAGAAGCAGCAGTAGATGTACAGAAGTATAAGAGGCAAGGAGAAGTAGTACTAGTGGGAGATTTTAACTCAAGAATTGGGAAGGCAAGCAAGCTGAACGAGAACATTGGACAATATGGGGGAGTAAACAAATAATAAGAATGGGGAAGAGATGTTGAAGTTCCCCAAGCACAACGAGATGAAAACGTTGAACGACAGAGTAGAAAAAGGCAGAACCGGAATGGACTAGACAGTGCATACAAAAGGGAGAAAGCTCCATCCTTGACTTTATAGTAGTAGAAAATGGAAGTGGTAAGGAAACGGAACTACATGTATGCGCAGCGGACATAGGAACTACGGATCACTGTCTAATATGGACAGACAGTCAACAGACGAGAGTTATCAAAACATAGAAGAGGTAGGAAATTGTATCGATGGAGAATAGATATACTACTGCTAGAAGTAAAAGAGAAACGGGAAGAGTTCCAAGAAGAGATGGCCAAAAATGCAGAGAAATTTTCCGAGCTGTTAGAAAGAATAGGCACAACAAGGAACGATATATAGAGAGGGATGATGCAAGAGCTAGGACAATAGAAGGATGGGAGCAGTTGGTCAACACAGCAAGTAAAGTAATAGGGAATACGTTGATAGTATGCAACAGAGCGGTAAAATGGTGGGATGAAGAAGTGAAAGAGGCTATAAGAGCAAGGAGAAAGGCACACGCAAGGTATACGTCGAGTAAAACTTCGACAGGGTGGGAGGAATATGCTATAGCTAGAAAGAAAGTAAAAGAGATGGTAGACGTAGTGACGAAAACGAATGAAGACTTTGAGGGCGGGGTGAAGCAGATGTGGGTAGGGATAAAAGGGATACTTGGCAAACAAGCAGGAGAGGCAGACACGGGAATAGCTACCCTAAGAGCACAAAACGGTAAAAATGGTTATTAGTAGTTCGAAGGGGAAAAGGGAAGTACTAGTAGAGCAGTACCGAAAGCTAGGAACACCCACAGCCAGCGAAACGTTCGACGCAGAATTCGAGAAGGAAATCAACGCGTGGGCAGAGGCGAACGTAGATACATCAGAAAGGGAAGGCAGTGGTTCGGGAGGGTTACAGGGAGAGTTCACAAGGGAAGAAGTAGAGAAGTGTGTAGCTAAACTTAAGCATAGAAAGGCAGCAGGGGCAGACCAAATAGTGAATGAATTTATGAAGTACGGGGGGGAAGGAGTGCTTACCATGATGGTTATGTTGTATAACTGAATATGGAAAAAAACGAGTACGCACCTAGGAGGTGGAGAGAAGGAGTAGTAGTAGACTTATTCAAGAAAGGAGATAAGGCTGACCGGGGGAACTATGGAGGGATAACGCTACTAAACACAGTAGGCAAAACATTTTGTAAGATTTTGAACGATAGAATGGGAACTTTGATGGAGAAGGAAGACGAAATAAGCGAAGGGCAAGCAGGGTTTAGGCCAAACCGTAGCTGCGTAGACCATGTGTACACCTTAGTAAGATTATTCAAGGTAGGAAACACGCGGGACTAACAACGTACTGTTTCTTTCTAGATGTGCAGAAAGCCCACGACACCGTAAGGAGAAATGGATTGTGGAAAAAGTTGTGGGAAACAGGAACGAGAGGAAAGATGTGGAGAATGATTAAAAAGATGACGGAATGTGCGAGAAGTGCTGTGATGCTGGACGGGGAAATATCGAAGTATGTTGATATTTTACTAGGAGTTGCACAGGAATGTACGTTGTCACCTAACTTATTCAAGATATATATTAACGACCTGATAGTAGCAGTCGAGGCAGCAAGGCAGGGAGTCACGGTAGGGGAAGATACGGTGTCGGGATTGATGTTTGCTGATGACTTCGTGGGGATATCAGAAACACCCGAAGGATTGCAGATACAAATAGAGAAGGCGCTAGAATACACCAGGAAATGAAGGGTGACGGCGAACGTCAAGAAATGCGCAGTAGTAGTTGGCAACGAAGATAAGGTAAACCCGGTAAATTTCAGTTGGAAGTGGGGAGAAGATGAATTACCGATCGTAGACCAGTATACATACCTTGGCGTAGATATCTCCAAAGACTGCTCTTGGGACACACATATAGAAAAAGTGATAGGAAAGGGTAAGGCACAAGTAGGCAAGATGGATGCGATCCTAACAGACTCGAACCTTGACACTAGGATTAAGAGATGCATCTTAATGAATGTGCTAGTACCAAAGCTAGAATATGCAGGAGAAGTATGGGAAGGGAACACGAAACTCGTAAAACAGTTGGAAACAACACAAAATGACAGCAGCTAAAAAAATCCTAAGATGCTCAAGTACGACTAGTGATACAGTATTAAGAGCAGAACTGGGAATGCGCCCACTCAAGACAAATAGAGACATGAGAAAGTTGAACTGGCAATATAAAGTAAGGAACATGCCAAAAAAGAGGTTGCCAGCCATAGTTGATAGAGACGTATGGGAGAAAGTAACAAAAGGGCGATTTGGAATAAGGTGGGATAGCGTAGTTGAGGAAGTATGGAGGGATATAGGGGGAGACTAAGAAGAGATGATGTCTGCCGGGAAGTTTGGGGGGTACAAGGCAGAAGTAGAAGAAAGTATAGAAAGAAGAGAAAGGCTAGCGCTAAGAAACAAGGTGGAATCGGAAAAACACTTAGAGCTATACGGGGGATTGAGGGAAGGAATAGGAATGAAAACGTATTTGCATGGCCCAATGGCCCAATGGACTTCGCGAAAACGCTGAAACTGCGATTTCGTGTAGGTGACCTGGACTTGCCAGAAAGAAGAAAGAGGTATACCTGTGGCCGGGAGGAGGAGGAAGTAGACGCACAGATGTGCCCGTGTGGCAAAGCTATAGAGAGTAGAACTCACATAGTAGGAGAATGTGAAATATACAAGGAGGAACGGGATGTGTTAGAAGAGGAGATGAGGGTAACAGACGAATGTGACATGGAGGAGTTTGATGCACTGAATAGCAGCGAGAAAACGATCGCTATCCTAGGAGATAGATGGTGGCCACAGGCGGCCAAACAGGAAGGGGATAATATTGGCAAAAAATTCTATGTAATATATGGAAACAACGTAATGAGCGCCCAATTGTTGAAGGTGTCTCTATTAGGAGTAGGAACGGTGCTCCGTGTCGAAAGGGATGCGTGGTCAATCGTCAAATGACGAAGGCAAGCAACAAATGAGTACGCCCCCCCCCCCCCCCCCCCCCCCCCCCCATATATATCATGTTACAAGCGCGAAAATCGGCGCGCTTGAGGCGCCTTATTTTTTTTGTATTTGGGCTGCGCCCAGCGAAGGTTGTATATGGTGATCCGTGCGGAATATACACCCACTTCACAATAATATCGGGTACATTGTATCGGGTTTAACGAACTTGCTAAACATTTCTGCTCCCACCATTGTTGGTGTGAACCGCCGGCTTTACGTTTCAGCCCACAAAGGGCGCAACCGGAATTGGGGTTTCCATACCTTGCGGGGCGGTATCGACCCCGGGTACCACCGTTTTTGTTCCCGGCTTGCCGGTTTTGTAAGTGTATGGAAGGGCTAAATATGCGGGGATAGCACCCTACCCTTCGTGGGTGGCGCTGGCTCCAAGAAACTCAGGCAATCAGTAATATATAACCTGTGGAGGTGGGGCGCCTACACCGTGCGGGGCGGTTTTCGATCCTGGGGATCACCCGTTTCGTCCCCAATTTGTCGGAATTTTAGATGTATGGAAGAATTTCTAATGCGGGGATGGGATTTTATCCTCCCCCGCGGGCGCTGGCTCCACGGAACCCAGCGAATCAGCGATCGGCCAGTGGGACTGGAGTTTCAGCACCATGCGGGCGGTATCGCCCCGGGGTACAATTTTTTTCGTCTCTAGGCTGTCGGAGTTGCGGAGGGATTTCCGAACCGGGGATGGGGACCTACCGTCCTTGGGTGCGGCGGGATCGGGGTGCCCCCCGGAATGTCAACTCTCGCCGCGCGCGCCGCAGCTCGAACCCCAGCCAATCAGTGATGGAGCCAGTGGGGTGGGGGTTTCCACACCGTGCGGGGCGGGATCGACCTGGGGGAACTCGGTTTTCGCCCCCGTGTTGTTGGAGTTGTAGAAGTATGGAATGATTTACCCCGGGGTGGGGCCCTATCGTCCTCGGGTGGTGCGGGCTCTATTTTCGAGGCCCAGCCAATCAGCGATCGGCCGGTGGGCTGGGGTTTCCTTACCGTGCGGGGAGGTATCGATCTGGGAACTCGGTTTTCATTCCCGGGTTGTTGGAGTTCTAGATATATGGAGGGATTTCCAATCCAGGCATGGGGCCTACTATTCCCGGGTGGCGCTGGCTTCATATTCGAGACCCAGCCAATTAGCGACCGGCCGGTGGGGCTGGGGTTTCCACACCGTGCGGGCGGTGTCTAACCGGGGAAACTCGTTTTTTGTCCCCCGGTTGTCGGAGTTGAAAACGTATGGAGGGATTTCCGATACGGGGATGGGATATTATCTCCCCGGGTGGCGCTGGCTCTATTTTCGAGCCCCAGCCAATCAGCGATCGGCCGGTGGGCTGGGGTTTCCTCACCGTGCGGGGAGTTATCGACCCGGGGATGATATATTTCGACCTCGCGCGGATAGAGTTGAAGAGATACGGAGGGATTTTTGAACCGGGGATGGAGCCCTATCGTACCCGCGACTGGGGAGTTCCCCTCCGCGCGCGACGCGACCCCCTGTAGACCGAGGGCGGGCGGGCGGGGGGGGGGGGGGTGGGGGCTTGGCCAATGGGCTTCGGGCTTGGGGATGGAACGTATTCGTATGCCTATTATGTTCCGTATATACATACTGTAGGTTGGGCTGGCGTTGGTTGGCGACGACACTGTGCAACACGCCTCTCGCTGCGTGAGTTCTCGGGAATTTGGCATTTCTTAAGGTCCCAAAATCCAAAAACAAGACCCAAAACAAACATATGACGAAAAAAAAAAAAAAATACGAAAACAACAAACACCATCCGTTAACCGGTCGACAGCGGCTCACAGAACATGTATATACGTGTGCAAAATTCAGAAGACATCTTCCGCAAACGGCGTGAGGTTCCGACTCGGACTAAATTGATTGGATTCAGCTTGAACCAGTCTGTATCGTATACAACTCTGGCCGGGATATAATCACCTTTTGGTGCTTACATCATAGTCTAAACGCATATTGTATTCCCGGCCATCGCGAATCCTCCATAACTCGGACAGATCATGATCTAGAGCATCTACGATAGATCCTTTTCGTCCGCTACGGAAAAGTTTTGCATAAGATCTGTATACGTACATATCCTTCCCCGCGAAACCTGTGCAGATCAATCATGCAGATCATGCAGGTCCAGAAAGGTAAACATGTGCAGATCAATCATGTAAACATGTGCAGATCAATTATGCAGGTCATACAGATCCCAGAAAGGTAAACACGTGCATATCATACAAATCATACAGATCCCACCCAGGCAAACATGTGTGAAAGATACAGATCACACAGATCCAACCCAGGCGAACATGTGTGAAGTATCCAGAAACTACGGATCCTACCCGGACAAACCTGTGTGAAATGTTTAGAAAAATACATATCCCATCAGTCAAGTATGATCTAGATCCTGCAGATCATACAGATCCATCGGTGAAATGTTATCTAGATCCCGCGGATCATACAGATCCCACACAAACATGTGTGAAAGATATAGATCATACAAGATCCCACCCAGGCGCAAACATGTGCGAAACATCTGTATCATACTTCGCACCCAGACAAACGTTTGTGTAAGGGCTAGCTATTACGGGGGTCCATAGTTAACAGGACCTATGGTGTACATAAAAATCTATATATTTGCCTATTTTTACTAACAAAAATTGGTCCCGTTAACTATGGACCCCCGTAATAGATCATACAGATCTTACCAAGGCAAACATGTGTGAAACATCTAGATCGTACAGATCTCAACCGGAAAACATGATCTAGATCCCCCAGACCATCTAGATCAAGGATCTATCTATCCAAAAAGATCTAGATACTCAAATCGAGGTATGGAATCCTCTCAGATATTTTATTCAAACTTTTTGTAGTCTTCTTCGGAAAGATCAGACAGATCAGATACCTGGTAGATCAGATAGATCAGATAGGTCACGACATAAAATCACCTACACTACACTGCAGTAGACTCCACCCTGCCGGTATGAGACCCGCTATGAGATAGGCAGAGCAGTAGATGCTTGTTGTGTAAGGCCTGTGCACTGTGTACGAGCGAGCTTTTAGGACCGGCGCAGCCCCGATTGTGGGGATAAACTGCTTGTATTACGGGGGACCATAGTTAACAGGACCAAATATTGTTTGTAAAAATAGGGAAATATATAGGGTTTTGTGTGTACCGTAGGTCCTATTAACTATGGACTACTGTAAAATGTAGCTTTTGACTGGTTCGTCCCCAAAACGGGACTGTAGTCCTGAAACGGTTAAGATCCATACAGCAGCACAGCAGTAGTACGTAAATAAACCACGCAGATGATTTGGGCTCCCACGTACATATCAGGAAGAACGCATGTAGAGTACAGTATAGTATCTCTCTACCCGCGGGAATGTGATGATGAGCAGGTGATCTGTCCGATGCATAGAATGTTCGGTTGTGTACAGTGGGCGCCTCCAGTTAAAAAACACTACGTTGAGAAAAGTGGGCTCAAGATCGGCACAAACAACAAGAAAATTGGGTTAAGAAACACAGCTCAACGGTGGGACCAACTCTAAATCCTATACAATATCAAGGTCGGAAAAAAACAGGGCTTTTTGCGGGTCATGACCCAACCCGCGGGTCGGGTCACGTGGTGTTCAAAATGTCATGGATCGGGTCGGGTCGGGTGGGGTCGGGTCAGGAAGTGCTGAAAATCTCGCGGGTAGGGTCGGGTCGGATCAAGAGGTTTTCAAATTTCGCGGGTTGGGTCAAGTCGGGTCAAAAATCTTTTTCAAATCTCACGGGTCGGGTCGGGTCGGGTCAAGATTTCGTCGAATCTCACGGGTCAGGTCAGGTCAGGTCAAGAGGTGATCACAGGTCGGGTCAGGTCATGACCCGCGAGAAACGGGTAACTCGCGGGTCGGGCCAGCAGGACCCGCGAGTTGTTTTCTGCTGACCCGCGGGTCGGACCCGCGCATCCGGCCCGTGGATTCGACACTAAAAACACTTCCCGCTGTCTTGCCCAAAGGCCTCTACCAATACTCGATAGTACTCCTTTGGTATCATATCCAAACATTAAAACACCGCAAAATTCATATGCGCATGCCCGCATCCATCCATACCCACTACAGCCAGGCCACATATCGCTGCTAGCACAAAAAGTCCAGGGCTTTTCGCAGGTCAGGTCAAATCTCACGGTTCGGGTCGAGTCGAGTCGGGTCAGCTGACCCGACCCGACCCGCGAGATTTTGAAAGCCTCTTGACCCGACCCGACCCGACCCGCGAGATTTAAAAAGTTGTTGACCCAACCCGACCCAACCCGTGATATTTGAAAATATCCTGACCCGACCTGACCCGACCCGCGAGATTTCAAAACCTCCTGACCCGACCCGACCCGCAACCTTCCGATTGACCCGTGAGACACGGGTTTCATGCGGGTCGGGTCACCTTGACCCGCGAGACTATTTATCTTGACCCGCAGGTCCGACCTGCGGGTCCGGCCCGTGGGTCGACACTTCAAGAACAATTTAATTTTCATTTTTGTGCCCACAAGCGACATGTGGCCTGGCTGTAATGGGTATAAACGGATGCGGGCATGCGTATATGGATTTGGCAGTGTAATAATGTTTGAATAATATACCAAAGGAGTATTATTGAGTATTTGTACGAGAAAAGCCTTTGGGAGAGCGGGAAGTGTATTGAGTGTCGGATCCGCGGGCCGGATGCGCGGGTCCGGCCCGCGGGTCAGCAGAAAAGAACTCACGGGTCACGCTGGCCCGACCCGCGAGTGACCCGTTTCTCGCAGGTCATGACCTGACCCGACCCGTGAGCTTTTCATCACTTCTTGACCCGACCCGACCCGACCCGACCCTTGAGATTTGAAAAACTCTTGACCCGATCCGACCCGACCCGTGAGATTTGAAAACCTCTTGACCCGACCCGACCCGTGAGATTTTGAGCACTTCCTGACCCGACCCGACCCGACCCGTGACATTCTAAACACCCCGTGACTCGCGAAAGCCCTGAAAAAATCTTATTAATTTGTTTTTTAAATGTCGACCCACTGGCCGGATCCGCAGTTCGAACCTGCGTGTCAAGATCACTGGTCTCGCGGGTCAAGGTGACCCGACCCGCATGAAACCCGTGTCTCACGGGTCAATCAGAAGGTTGCGGGTCGGGTTGGGTCGGGTCGGGAGGTTTCGAAATCTCGCGGGTCGGATCGGGTCAGGAGATTTTCAAATGTCACGGGTCGGGTCGGGTCGGGTCAGGAGGTTTTCAAATCTCACGGGTCGGGTCGGGTCGAGTCAACAGTTTTTTAAATCTCGCGGGCCGGGTTGGGTCGGACCGTGTCAAGAGGCTTTCAAAATATCGCGGTCGGGTATCGCGGTCGGGTCGGGTCAGCTGATCCGACCCGACCCAACCCGTGAGGATTGACCTGACCCGCGAAAAGCCCTGAAAAACACTAAAGACATTGAGCTGGACGCCTGGACGCCAAGTTGACCGGGCGTACCAGTATAGGAGTACCGGACACCTACTGTACTGCTGTGGTAAGAAGCAGGAAAGGCGTTTCAGGGCGGAGTTATTATTTAAGAGTGGGTGCGTTCTTACACCAAAAACTTCCACTCTATAACGACCCCCGAGTTTCTTATTTTTTCCTGTCAATCCCAGCCTGCCTTTCTTATTATTGCTCGTTTCATGCTTGCAGCATGATAGTACAAAGTAGTAGTAGTAGGAGTCCTGCACTGTGCTGTACCGCAGTATCTATCCTGTTTCTTAAACTGAAAAAAAATAAGGAAAGCAATCATTCAATAGGCACACGTACGCACCCGGTATAATACAACCACGAAGGGAAAGGGTATCAAATACTAGGACGTTCCAAGCGTTAGACGTACTACTATTGCTGTACCTGCACTGCTGTTGCACTGCACATCTTTCAACGGCAGATTACAGGGCTACAGGGCTCTGCCTATTTCCGTGAGCATGAGGCGACACGACCATGGCGCGCGACGCTCTTGGCAACGAAAGGCGACATCTATTATCGCAGGCAATGAGTATACTACTGCATGTGCATCCATCCGTAACTACAGGGCAAAGCAGGCGTTCGTCGCGTGGCCTTCAAGCAGCAGGCCACAACACGGTCGGTCCTGTTTTTATTGTGCTATGATTAGCACCCACCCGCCGCCGTCACAGAGAAGTCGATTTGGCGCTCGATTTGATTTCGAATTACAACAGTAATGTAGTCGTCGCTCCCTCCGTATTTTGTCTGTTGTCTCACTGACTGTCCAAGGCCCCTCAAGATAGAATAGCCGACGCCAACAGGACGGTCGGTAGTCTCTACCCGCCTCCAACTGTCTCATGACGTCCGTTATGTTATTTTGAGGGGCGTTGCTTCTGCGTGGTCCTGAAGACGCTCAAGGGGCTGGTTTTTTGTTCCCCCCAACCAACCACCACCACCGCCAGGCCAAACTATCACCGTGCACATAAAAAGTGCTGAAAGCGACGTGTGGGTGATCCAGGGATGATATCGGTATATTTTTCTGCGTGCTTGCGTGGCGGAATGCATGTCCTGGAGACTCGAGACAATCCGAGGCATTGCTCTGCCCAAAGACCGCCACCATCAGCAGCGCAGATGCTACGTGCGCTGGAGGCAACTCCATCAATCGACAACAACAGCAGTATACGCACAAACAGGTATCTTTCTCTGTGCTCCCGTGCAAGTTTGCTGTTTTTTCGCTCTATATCTTGCCGTTGGGGATGACGGTTTTACTCTGCTGTCTCTGTCTGGGGGAGGGAGAGGGAGATGCCGGTAGATGATGCTGGAGGCGTTGGAAGTTATGATACCGCTGCTTGCTGCTGCCGCTGCTGCAGCAGCTGTGTTCAGTTTTTTTTTGCATCATCACTTTACTTGCCACAGCAGTAGCTGAACTCGTATATACGAGGTTTTACCCAAAGCCGCCTTCCGGGCAAGCCCTGCGGTCACAGGCGAAGCCCCTCTCCCCTCCGGCACGTACCTCCCTCCCCCGTAATAACGTGCCTTCTCTTTTTTTATCGCGCTGAGGGTTCGGCATCCCCATGCTCGTCGATTTGCATCGAACAAGGGAGTGGGGGAGATAAACAGGGAAATGTACGACTATTTCTACCGGTGGTACGAAGTCTGTCCAACCCAGCCGTACAGAAGTAACGAAGAATCTTCATCTCGCTATACCCTCGTCGCGCGCGCTACTTGCTTGCCATGAAGCTCACCTTTTCTGCCTGTTCTGAGCGAAAGCTCTGTGCCCGCGTGGAAGGAAGGCAGAGGTTGTGCTGCTGCTGCTGCTGCTGCTGTGTGCCGTCGGGGGCGGGTGCAGATCGATTCCTGGTACAGGTACTCGTACAGGTTATAATATTACCCAATCAATGATGAGTCAAAAATGTCAGGAGACATGTCAAGCAACGCAAAACGTGCGCTGTCAAGGGTGTAGGGCCGAGTGTTCCGCACTAAAACCTAGTGGTGTGGGTGTCAGTCAAGGCATGTCGAGGCGAAGTTGCCGTCTGTCAAGGGGTGAAAGTGCTGTCCGTCCGGACGTCTTTGCTCATCATGGATCATGAAGTAAACTGCCGTTATATCTTTTTTCGACCCCACTAAAACCAGGTGGTAAAATTCTCGAGAGTATCTTGCACCAAAACCAGGCGAAAAAAAAAAGTTGAGAAAGTTCTACGTCAGTTATGAAGTGTCCACCGCCGTCATTAAATAAAGATCTTTAATTTTATACCGACTAGGCCTTGAATTCAAGTAGTTTCTTGTTTGTTTTTTTTGTTTGATTTGTTCAATGGTGGAGCAAGCGCAACGGACAGCGGCAGGCAGCATTGGCGCTATTGGCGAGAGTAGGAACGAGACGGCAGAGAGAGGGGGTGTGGCAAGGTCTCCGAGTCGGTTTTGTGGCCTATTATAGGCGGAGGGAGCCCATGATAGTATTACCATCACCGCCTTGTTTGTATTATTATATTACGATTTTCTCTCTGCTCTGTTTCTTCCAAGACTTGCTTTATGCCTTGTTCCCCGCTTTTGTTTCTTCCCCCCACCGCCGCCGTCCTTATGCCGGTATCTTCCTCTCCTTCGTGTTTTGTCTCCTGCATGCAGCAGTTATGATCTGTTCCCCTGAGCATGTATATCCTTTTCTTTTTATTACGGGGGTCCATAGTTAACGGGACCAAATTTTGTTAGTAAAAATAGGCAAATATATAGGTTTTTATGTTCACCATAGGTCTTGTTAACTATGGACCCCCCCCGTGATAGTATGAATAAATAGCAGTATTTCTGATATTTTTGCGTCACTTACTTGTATTATTATGCTTCATTTGACAATTTCTTTTTTTGTTTCTTCTTTTCTTTCTTTTTTTTCGTTTTCTGTTCAGCCTTGACAATTATAATAATGACAATAATTGTGTTGTGTTTTCTACTAGTACCACGTACGTACAGGTACCTGGTTGGTATGAATATAATTAATTAGCAGTATTAATTAATAGTATTCATACCTTATACATACATACGTTGGTATTTCACTTGCTTTTTAACCATTCATTTATTTGCGATTATATTTTTGTTTTGTCTTTCCTCTTGTCTCACAGCAGTCTGTGGCCACAGCACTATTACGGGAGTCCATAGTTAATAGGACCTATGGTATACATAAAAACCTATATGTTTACCTATTTTTACTAACAAAATTTGGTCCCGTTAACTATGGACCCCCGTAGTAGTATCTCTCTAGGATATACCTGGTAATAAAATAAGGAGTCAGGACGGACACTGGGTGTAACACACTGGTGTAATTGGGTAGAAAGAAAGTTCGAACGGCTTGATGTATGTAAAGAGAACTCACGTACAATCCGCAATTACTACCTACTACTACTATTATTTTCGTTTTTGGTCTGTGGTTTGGCCACTCCAGAGAGCTCGCGCACCAGGTACGTACAGACGTACCTGGTATATATAAATATTCCCTGGATTCGTGATGTGATACGTTCAGCTAACTGTGCAGGAGCTGCAGTGGACAGATCGAACCCAATCCAGGAAATATGTACCGGATAATATGTGCTTGCTACGTACAGATCAGACACCTCCC
>JASSKH010000001.1:17125962-17387237 GCA_031763025.1 Macrocystis pyrifera | reverse complement strand
ACAAGAACACAAGAACACAAAAACGCGTCTCTCGAGACGGAGAGAAGCAAGCGCGCGGGAAAATTATGATAGCAACCCCTACAACCCCCCCCCCCCCCCCCCCCCCCCCCCCCCCCCCGACCCCCTCTCCAGCATGAATTAGCCTGCGCCAGCAGCGTCCACTCTCTCAGCGAACGCTGGCAGGCAGCCTACAAGAAGCAAACATGAGACAGGCACCGTCATATCGAGCGCCGCCATCGTCAAAGCCGTCCGTTTAGCACCGCCGGCTGGGGGGGGGGGGGGGGGGGGGGGGGCTGCATGTAACAACGCTTGTCACAGCCCAAAATCATTTCGGGCACGCCACAAGAGGCGCGGCACACCCATCATACAGGGGAACAGCAGCCGCAACAACAAATACGCCCAGAGGGAAAAAAAAAAAAAAAAAAAAAAACGCCACCCCCTCTGCAGGTAAACAAGCCCCCCCCCCCCCCCCCCCCCCACCACCACCACCCGCAGACAAAAAAACGCCGCCGATCCCGCAGGAAAACTCACGCACGTCCACAACACGGAATGGCGTCAGTTTTTTTTGTGCCGCCGCAGCAAACAGTGGACGGAGGAAAAGGGGTGGGGGTGGGTGCTTGCAAGAAAGCTACCCACCGCCTGCGGAAACAAGGAACACCCACTCGACCGCCATCTCGTCGTTACAGTCCCTGTCGGAAAAAAAGAGCTACTGCTTGGAACTACTTGGAATATGGGCCGTTTCGCTAATACTGCGGTCGGGACCAACCCTTGCGTACAGTTCCATCGATATAAATCCGTCGGCACACCCCTCCGTGGAATTCTGTCCGTGGACTTCCGTCGGGACACACTCCATTTGGTAGATTGCCTTCGATAGTTTTCCGTCGGTAGTTCCTTCGGCATACTTCCGTCGGTAGTCTTGTCCTTCGATAGACTCCCTCCGGTGAACTGTCCCCATCGTCGGTAGTTCCTGCTGTATGCGTCCGTCGGTAGTCCTTGCTCTAGGTATATCCCCGCCGTAAACTGTCCTCGTCCTTGATAGTTTCTACGGTATACTCGTGGCGGTAATTCCTTCTACTACCTTCTACCGTCTGTAGATTTTTCTCCGGTAGAATAGACTGCTGTCAGCAGCAATCTTCCGGTAGATTTCGGTCGGTAGAACATTTCCGTCGGTACTCCTTCGGGAAAGAAGTCATACACCAGGATGCGGCCGATCACCTTCCACGGGTACATAGCTCCTGTAATATACTGCTGTCGGGATAATTCCGACGGCAGATTCATGCCCGAAAACATGCCCGAAAACACTCCCGTCGGTAGAATTCGGTAGAATTCCGTCGATAACCCGCGGTCGTTATGTATATTACCAGGGATTCGACAACAACAGCCATTTGCTTCATCGGCCGGAAAATATATATATTTGGCCCTCTTTTCATTTTCTCCTCTTTGTTTCGCCCCCCCCTCCCCTCTTGGTCCTCCTCGCGCAACAAACAAAAACAAAAGTTAAGGGCTCGTACGCCCTCGCACCCGACGCACCCCCCCCTACCCCTGCCCCTGTCCCTCCCCACCCTGTCGATCGTCGCGAGGCCATGGCTTCACTTCCTTAACCCCCTTCCCTCTCTTCCTTCCTCTTCTTCTCTACTCTCTTCCCTGCGACCAGCCTTGCCCCCCCCCCCCCTCCCCCCTCCAACCGCCCTACGTACTCGGGCAATAGGCAATACCATACAGACATCAGCTCGAACTCGAACCCAAAATACAGAAAGGTGTACTGCACAACAGGCCGCTGCGTTAGCATTCGCATCTACATCTGCACTTGCATATGCATCAGAATTCTCGTTGCACTCGCCCTCTCCTTTGCACCTGGTGCACTCTCACCATCAATTGCATTTGCACTTCGCATTTCCACCAGCATTTGCACTTGGACTTGCATCCGGACTCATATTAGCACACCATCTGCAATTCAGACACTAGGGCGCACAAGCCAACGAGGCGTGACCAAAGCCCGGGAGAAAAAAAGACAGTCGCAAAAAGCACCCGCAGAGAAACGAAAGCACACGACATTCGAACTCGACCCCCCCCCCCTCCCCCCTCCCCCCCCCCCCCCCCCCCCCCTCCCACCCCCCCAATCGCATCGCCAAAAAAACAAACACCACACCGCGGTCCCCTTACCCTCGCTACCACCCAGTAAACACTCCACCGCCCCCCGCAACAAAGCCCCTCCCCTATAGCCCGCTCCCTTCGAGTCGGCCACTAAGAACGCCCCCCCCCCCCCCCCCCCCCCCCCCCCCCCCCCCCCCCCCCCCCCCCCCCCCCCCCCCGCGCGCGCCTCGCCCCCCCAAACGCGACCGGTCTACCGACGAACCCACCCTACCCTTCCGTCGGGAACGGATGCCGTGCTACCGCCCCGCCCGAGCGTACCCTCGCCGCGGCATGTGATCGCCCCCCGTCCACCCTCCCTGAGGATGAGACCCCCCCCACCCCATTATCAGCCTGCGCGTGGGCTCGCGCTTGCTCTTGCGCGGCGGCAGCAGCAGCCGCCCTCCCCGACGAACCGGACCCTGATCGCCCCGAAGCTACCGCGGCGCTGCTGCCGCTGATCCCGCGGCCGTCGCGGTCCGACCTAGAAGACCGCTCCCTCTGCTGCCCGCCCCCGCTCCCGCCGTTGGCAACCCGGCTAGAGGAAGTGTGCGACCCTTCCGCGTGAGCCGAGCTACCGTTCGACCCTCCCCCCCCGACCATCCCGCTGCTACCTTGGGGGGGCTGGGGGGGGACGTTCGCCGCCGAATGGGAGGACGAGGAGGTCCTGCTTCCGTGCTTTCCATCGCGAGTCGCCTCGCGTCCCCCCCTGTGCGCCGCTGGTTCGGGCAGGCCGGAGGCCGCCGCGGGGCTGCGGAGCTCCGGGCGGTAGGCCAGGACGTCTTCGTGCATGAGGCGGCGCAAATTATCTTTATGAAGAGGTGCCAGCTCCACGTCGGCGAAGTCCACAGGCTCGGCTGCGATGGTTTCAGACTGGAGACAGGAGGGCACATACAACAAAATATTAGTTACAAAATGTAAACGTCCATAAAAGGAGACGGTTGGGGTGGGTGAAGGAACGGGGATACGTGGGGTAGCGAGCGGGGACGGGGGACGGGGTACCCATTAGCATGCATGGCCGTAGTCGTATAACGATTGCGGGCTGGCGAAGGGGGGGGGAGAGGAGGGGGGCGGGGGGAATTCAGTACCCACGTCGATATCGGATTTAGTTTGTTTTCGGCATGTTCAGGTCGGTATACACCGAACACAGGTCGGCAAACGCAAAACGACACCCCCATCCCCCATTCCTTGCCCCCTCCTCACCTTTTAGCCAAACTACCACGGCCAAAAATTGACACAAGTACACCCCCTTTCAAGCAGGATGCAGCTCACGCTTCATGCGACTCGCCGAACACCTCACGGTGCTTCGCGCTTTTGGTGCAAAGCAATGTCTGTCCGGTCGGTGAAAAATCCGACGTGCTCCGTCCCGGCATTGTAGGCATGCGAGGGTCTACGGACATACGACTACGGCCATGCATGATAATGAGTACCCCCCCCCTCCCCCCATCCCCTATCCATCTCGCCAACAACCAAAAGCAGCTCCCACCCCACCCCCCCTTAAGGGGTGGACAGACCTTGATAGTAGATCTTTATGGCGGTTTTGTGTTGGACGCCTGAAGTCGACCCTCCGACCCGAACCCTAACCCTATATAACCCGAACCCGAACCCTATGCCAGTGGTCAGTGCTGGGATGCCGTGCTTGTCAAGACTCTAGGTTGGCTCGGCCGGCGTGGATGCTGAGCTTGGGAAGACTCTATAGGTTGACTCGGGATGACTCGGGATGCTGCTGTGGCTGGGAAAGACTCGAAAGTTGATTTAAGCCGCGTAAAACATACCCCTAGCCAATCAGAGTGCCCAATTAGCTACCTCAGGAAGATCTACAAATATCATGCTTTGTCCACTACGGCCCACCTTCTTGTCCCGAAGACTCCTGAGGTACGGGTGCCTGAGAGCGTCATCCACAGACAGGCGGCGGTCGGGCCTCATCACCAGCATGCGGGCCAGCAGGTCTACCGCGTCTGCGCCGGCCGAGGGGAAGCGTCTCCTGAGGTCGGCGGGGGGGTACTCAGGGAGCTCCTCCATAAACTTCTGAGCCTTAGGATTGGTGACGAAAGCGAGGTCGGCCACATCCTTCGGCTTGCCGACAAACTTGGCTATCAGTTTCAGCATCTGTGTTTCAAGAAGGGGAGCGGGATGGGGGGGGGGGGGGGGGGGGGAAACCGCGCACGCGCGGGGAGGAGGGTACTAGTTGTCATGCCAGTCGAAGAAGGAAGAAAGGGCTGCAGTCTTCGGGAGTCGACGAGGGTGGAACGGGCCAAAGTCTCCCCGGGGAAAAAAAAAAAGCAAAAGGCATAACCGTGATGGGGAGGAGAACCTGGTGCTGTGACCCCGGATCTGAGCTACAACAAGGAGGGATAGAGAAGAGAAGGGCCAAGATGACGAATAGGATGGTGGAAAATAATAATAACAACAACAATAACAACAACAATAATAAGAACAAGAACAAGAACAATAATAATAAAAATAAAAAATAATAATAATAATAAAATAGTAATTAATAACAACAATAATAAAAAAATGGGACATACTGCAGTGGAAACTGATGGCTGACGATCACGCCCACGGTCCAGCGTCCCGCTGGGTTTAACTAGCCAGAAACCACTTTCATCTGTGTTTATACTAGTAGTAGCGTAGCGTTGTATGGCGTGTGTATAAATGGCATGACCATGACCATGTACATACATATCCACACCGTGAATAAAACACACGAAGAGTTAGACCACCTGATACGTACGTACACAGCGCACCAGCTCTCACCTGGTACCAGATATAACACCAAAACACAAGCAAGAGAAAAAGTGGCAACCTGCCTGCCTACCATTAATACCATTCACCTGTCCAAACAGGCACGCTCAAAACTACCCCATCTTCACAAAAAAAAACATTGCAAAACGCCTCTTTCCGTTTTAAAAACTGCCTAAAAACGCACTTCTCCCACTCTCTCTCGAACACACCTGCAAGTAAGTCTCCCCACGGAACAGCGGCTCGCGCCGGAGCATCTCGGCGAAGATGCAGCCGACGCTCCAGATGTCAATAGGGTACCCGTACTCCGCCGCGAGCATGATCTCCGGAGATCGGTACCAGCGCGTCACAACGTACTCCGTCAGCTCCGCCGTCTCCTCCTCCTCCGCCGAGCTCACCCCCCGAGATAGCCCGAAGTCGCAAAGCTTGAGGTCGCAGTTCTGTAGAGATATTCGTAGTAAATGTTTTGAGGAGAGAGGGGGGGGGGGGGGGGGGGGGGGGGGGAGGGGGACAAAGCAGGGAAGGCAGGGAAAGGGCGGGTAGATTCAATACCGGGGGGGGGGGGGGGGGGGGGGGGGGGGGGGGGGGGGGGGGGGGGGGGGGGGGAACTGCAGCATCTGACTACTGCTGTATGTACTCTTATGTACCGTGGATGTAACGTGATGATGAAGCCGCAGCCGTTGAACCGTTCCCGACACAAGCATAGCATGGCATACGTGCGGTGCGACAGCTGCGCTCTGCAGTTGAACACAGCACGGGCAGACGTCTCGCGCCGCCGTGGTGGTCCGTAGGAGCAACCAACACCAAGGAAAACACATCTAAAAAAAAAGTAAAACTCGATTCGATAAACTTTCTTTTCTCCCACCAAAAGTCGACCGAACCCACAACCCAACCAGGCCCATAAACAAAGCCCAGTCCAAACCTACCAAACCAAACGCAATTCAAACAAAAAACAAAAAACAAAATCCAACCTGATCCAACCCAAATATTACAGCGACTACGTCAACGTGACGTGGGCTCCGTGGTGGGTTTCCCCTGAACTGTACCGGCAAGATGGTTCTATTACGGGGGTCTATAGTTAACAGGACCTATGGCGTACATAAAAACCTATATATTTACCTATTTTTACCAACAATATTTGGTCCTGTTAACTATGGACCCCCGTAATAGCGCAAACCAAACTCGGCATACTTTTTTTTATGGCTATCGGCCCCGATTGAACAAAAAACTCACCGTGCTGAGCAAGATGTTGGAGGGCTTCAAATCCCTGTGCAAGACGGAGGCCGAGTGGATGTACTTCACCCCGCACAAAATCTGGTACAGGAAGTACTTAACGTGCTGGTCGCTCAGCCTCTGCAACAAACAACGCGTAGCAGTGGTGCAGGGTATCGGGAAGGGGGACGGTGGGCGACCGAAGGGGTAGGGGTGGGCATGGGGAGTGGGGGGGGGGGATGAGGGTGGGCATAGGGGCGGATGAGGAGGTGGCATGGGGAGGGGGGGGGGGGGGGGGGGGGGGGCGGCGTACTCATTTGTTGCTTGCCTTAGTCATTGGACCATTGACCACGCATCCCTTTCGAGACGGAGCAGGGGAAGGGGGGGGCGAGCGGGGGGGATGAGAGTGAGTGTGGGGTTGGGTGCGCGGGAGTGGGGGAGGGCGGCAAGGGCGGTTACGAACACGGGGCGCATCCAGCCGTGTACCTTGTATATATCACCGGTATATACTTCAAGGCATTAACCAGTTATTCGACAAAAAAAAAACACCACCAGGTGTAGGTTTCACACGGTAGACCAGGTATGTACGAACTACTGCAGTCCAACACCGCAGAGCCACCAACCTCGGCTGCGCCTATCGACCGCTCCCTTCACCTGCCCTGCTACTACCTACCACGTAGAGCAGCTAGGGTATTCACAAGATGCCGAAGATGTTTTTACACTTCCGGATAGATATATTACACGACGAACTGAAATCAAACGTACTTCCAACACAGTATTATTACGGGGGTTCATAGTTAACAGGACCAAATATTGTTATTACGGGGGTCTATAGTTAACAGGACCTATGGCATACATAAAAAACTATATATTTAGGTATTTTTACTAACAATATTTGGTCCTGTTTACTATGGTCCCCCGTAATAGTAAAACAAGGTAAATATACAGGTTTTTTATGTATGCCGTAGGTCCTGTTAACCATAGACCCCCGTAATAAGCAACCACCAAATCACACAACAAATACTTCTACATGGTTATCTATTTTTTTTATGATACAGTAAAAAATGCTTGATGGCCACCAACCAACCTGGCTGGAGTAGATGACACGGTGCAGGTCGGTGTCCATGAGCTCGGACACGATGTACACGTCGTTGAAGTCCGCGAGGGATGGGGGGGGCAGTATGTCGACGATCTTGATGATGTTCATGTGATCTAGACGGCGCAGAAGCCTGACCTCCCTCACTATCCGCTTGGCGTCCACGACGTCTTCAAACGCCGAGGGAATCTTCTTGATAGCCACCTGGACAACCGCCATTTCAAACACCAAACCCCATTCCGCCAAAAACAAACAATACACGGAAACGGTCAGAAAAGCAAAAAAAAAAAAAAAAAAAAAAAAAAAAAAAAAAAAATCAAAAAAAAAAAAAACGGGCAAAACGAGCTGAAAAAAGAATGTGATTGAAACATGGCAAAAAACGTAAGAAAAAAAGGCTACGGTAGTAGATTCAAGGGTCCGGCTCCTACTGGACTGGCCAGTGTTACCGTCTTCGCGTCACATATGCCCTGCTTCGTGCTGCTCGCATATTTTTCATCGGCTCCTTATCACCATATAGAACACGCACGGTAACACCACCCCCAACTAGGAATTTCGGAGCCGACTTTCTTGAAACCACGCCTTAAGGTGTTAAACCACGCCTTAAGGTGTTCAAGGTGTGCACAAGGAAGAAGGAAAAACAGCGGTTTCGGACATACGTCGCCGAGATCGTTCAAGAGACGTGTCGCTCGGCGTTTCACACTTTTGGCCCGTCCTCGAGAAAAACAGCTTCGAAACCCGCTCGAGGGGGCGGGTTTATTTCATCGCCCGTGTTCTACGGTATATATCGACGTCGTGTTTTACCGGCCTCGAGATATCGGCTATCGGCGGAGGCTTTTACCGGCATCGTGTAGCCCTCCCCGAGGTACCGGGTTCTCGCCATATCGGCTTCCGTTTGCTGGCTTGCCTATATGGCGGATTCGCCATACTCCATCCGTTCAAGGCTAGGAGGGGCGCTGGCGGCCGATGAGACTGACATCATAGATTTTATAAATACAGCTACGGATGATGTTACTTGTTTCACCTTGCTGTTGTCCCTAGTGTCCAGGGCGGAAATGACCACCCCGTATGCTCCGTGCCCGACCGGCTTTTTGTAGGTGTAGTACTCGTCTACCTCGAAATACGTGTCCCACGCAGAGATCATTCTATCGACGACCGCAGCAGCAGCAGCAGCAGCAGCAGCAGGAGCCAACAGCAGGAGCAGCAGCAGAAAGAAACAGAAGAAGCACCAGCACAAGCAAATCGCACAAGCAAACCGTAGCAGAAGCAGCGCCAAAAGCAGCAGGAAACAAACAGGTTGAGCGGGTGAAAGATGGGCGCACGCTGGGGGGGAAACCATACATGCACAGCAGTATTGGGAGGCTCGTTTCTAGTGCTTCTTTCGCAAGATCAAGACGCAGCTAGCGACTTGCGCCTCGCGGGCAGCCACCGCAATTTCCGCACACACACCCCCGTCTCCCCTCTCCGACGATCTAGGCACTGTTGTACCTGTACATGTGCCATATCAAACCATTGATGGAACACACCAGAAAGAAAACGGACAAAAACAAATTGACCCTGTTTCTTGTGCTCTTGGGATGTTTATGTTTGGTGGCAAGTCTGGACCCAACCCAACCTTAACCCTACAACCACAATCGATGGAGACCCCAACCCCGAGGCACGATCCGGACGCGCCTTCACCGCACGTTTTGCCTTTCCGACAAAATACAAAGTGTGCGGGCCGGGCCACCTCAAACATCGAAAAATCGAAGACAAACCACCACCACTCGGGGCTGAAAGACGAGGACAGCTTGGCCTTCAAATTCCTGTCTAAACGTTCCTGATATTTCCACCCAGGGTGCTAGATTTTCTTGCGTTTTTTAATGCTTCCAAGTACGTACGTAGGTGCCAAGGTATAATATCACCGGGGTATAATATCACCGGTGGTGGTTTGAAAACAAGCAAAAGGATACTGGAGGCGGAGGGAGGTGCACGGCGTGTGAGTAGGATCTGCGTGGCCACGGCTGCGAGCACGTACCACTGATCATATAATTACTAATAGCACTACTGAATAGCTACACGACGATGGCACTGCTGTCGCGCTGTATCTCCTGCTAATACCGATTACTGTAATTTTGAGCTTGGTACAGGGGTGTGTGACCGTTTCTAACCCTTCCAACAGGACTGCAGTCCCGTTTAGGATACAAACCAGTCAAACTCCAAGTAGTTTGTCACCAAAACGGAACTGGGGTTCCAAGCGCTCGATTTCTCAACAACAAGTGAGGGTGGCAAAAGGTCGAACGTCACTATTTTCGGAAGGCTCTCGACCATAATCCCTTTCGGAAAACGGGTTTCGGTCGGCATTAGCAACCTTAGCCTTCTGTAGAAAAACGAGCGTCGAAAAAGCGATACCTGGTACCACCCACCCCTGTGCCTACTCAAAACGTGCGCTACGGTAAAAGCAGACAACTCGAGGTCTTATTGACAGCTTTTGCTCCGCAACTCACAGCACAAAATACCCCAGCCAACTCACAACCAGTCGGCGGCTTAGGCTATTCGGCGGCTGTTAAACCAGTCGGCGGTGTAGACTAGTCGGCAGTGAGCCAGACAACTCAACAGCCCTGACAGTAGGGGCTGCATCGGCAGAATGCGGCGCTTTACCTCGTCCCTTTTCGCTTCGGTAATACGACGAGGGCGGCTTTCAGCTCCTGCACCTTGTCGGCGATAGCTGTCATCCAGCGCTCACGATCGTCCCCGTTAAGCGCGTTTACTGTCAACGCCTGTCAAAACCCCGCCCACCCACCACGAACAGCACGCCAGACAGGACGAGACAGCACGCGGCAAGGAGGAGACAACGATGAGACACATGCGAGGAGACATCCACAACACAGAGGAGACAACGATGAGGCAATATGAGACAACATGAGATAAGACGCGACAGTAGAAGACCTTTTTCTTCCCTTTTTGATTTTTGATTTGTGATTTTCGACTTCGTTTTTCGATTTTTCGACGTCCGAGTTTTTTTTTTCAACCTGTCTATTTTTTCCTGCCTAGTATGCGGTCTTCTCGGTTTCTGTGGCGACTTGTACAGCGTACCGCATGTACCTGATACGCACGAGCGTGGACCTCACTTTTTATTTTCGGCCGAGGTGTACATGTGCTATTAATAGGGTTATCATGTGTATTATTCTTTGTTTTTTATTTCTACCGAGGTTTCCTTTCACTCCAGAGTTATTGGAGCCTGTCCTACGACCGCGAAATGCAATGCAATGTGGCGAGACCACCACGAGGCAACATGGGACAATGCTTCGTATGTATGAGACAGCGATGAAACAGGGCAGGACAAGACAAGATAAAACAAGGCAAGGCGAGACAAGAACATACAAGACAAGACAAGACACTTAACACGAGGAGGCTGGAAAACGCGAGGCGGGGACGTGAAGGAGGACAAAATGGGGTGGTCGAAGAGAAAGGACGACCACCTCGAAACGGGCGACCTGCACAACGACCAAAATAGTCATGGCAACAACAAAAAAAGTGGGCTGTCAAAAAAACACACACATTAGCTGAGTCAAGTCTTGAAACCTTTTCTGCCGTTCTTCTGCAGACAAAAACGAAAAAAAACAGCTGTTGAGAAAGCATCACGCAGAGTGAAAAACAAACCGCCCTGAAACAGCAGCAGCACTAATAAGAGCTACACCTGGCAAACTTTTTCTCATTTGTTTCTATTTCGACGAAACAAAAAATTATGCGCTAATAGAGACCATGTACCAGGTACCACTCAGGGCGGAAACGAAAGGAGGGCGTGTCTAAACAGTTGGGGGTGGGAATGGATTCGTTCTAGGCGTAACAAAATATCCAGTCTACTCGAAAAACCGTTTTCGTAAAAAATCAAAAAGACATAATTTTGAAAACAGTCTGCCGCCACCCTATTTACTTGGTTTTAGACTGTATATATCCACGGTTGCACCAAAATACCTGATCGCTCGACACAGGAAACGAATTGGATAATAGCGTTCGACAAACATATCCAATCAATAGAGAAAGAGGCTGTGATTGGTTGTCATTTGATCTGCAGATTTTTTCCCCGTCTACTTCAGTGGAGGTATGCCGGAAAACTCGATTGTTCAGGTTGTATTCGTATTGTTCTCTCTATAGAAGAACTATTTGACAGTACTAAAAAAAATATATACGGGTCAGCCCCTCCGCCGGGAATTTGCGCTTACAGCAACGCGACCCGCCATTGAATCCGACAAGTAAATAACTTTTCTCCAGCAGTTGATCCTCTTTTGAATAGTCAATAATTCATGGGAAATTCGACAAAAAATATTCGAGACGAAAAAAAAAAAAGGACGTCCAGCCTTCAGTGTATCGGGCCACAACGGTGCCAGACATGAACGCGGCCGCACACCGAGCGATTGCCATCACACCCGGTGCCATCGCCGCAGCGGAGACCATCCGTGACCGGGCCTTGATGCAGCGGGAAGCGAGTCACCCCAAGCGTTCAGATGCGAACGCATCGCTGCTGTCTCACGTGAGAAAACGATCGAGTAAAAATACTCTACCGTACCCCTCTGTCTCTGTCCGGAAATATAGGAATGGTTCAAGCATAAATACGAAGATAAGCGGTTCTTTACATTTCCGGATAGTGGTAATACGTACGTACGAGTACATACAGCAGCACCATGCAGAACTTGAGGCGCGTGATGAATGCAGCCTTCCTTGGCCGCAAGGCTCCAGCCTAGCTGCACGCACAGCAACAGCTTGCCCGTGAGATACAGGTGGGGCGCGCTTCCACGGAGGTAGGTAAAGGCAGCGCCGTCGAAATCTCGGTCTCGGCGAAGTGTAGTATAGCAACACGAAGCCGACTGTCGATGCTGTGTGTGGATAAGTTCTTGTTTACACGTGCCCAACAGCAGTAAACCAGTACCACATAGCCTGCGACTTGATCTGTACAAGAATGTGTTTCACAGGGGGGGGCAGCATTCCCGTGCTGCCGGCCGCCAATCCCAAGGGGCCACCAGGAACGTGCGATACATTCACGCTCGCGCGTCCGTGCCTACGCTGCTGCTCTAAGGTCTGGGGGCCTGGTTGTGCGCTGTCCTGCAGCACGTGTAGTGCAATAACCAAGGCTGACATTTTTTCAGCTCGTACATAGCTCAACGCCGCCACGTCGATGCCGGCACTGGTTTTTATTTCAATTTTGAGAGGCAGCATCATCGAACTCAATTTTTGGCGGCGAAAGTTTTTTTTTTTTTTTTTTTTCCAATCACGGATTGGTTACTTTCCTACAGTTTTTTTTTTCCTAGATCTTGACCATGCGACATCATTTGTTTTTGTTCCGGTACTAAAACGAATCCATTCCCATCCCCAACAGAAAGATGAAGACGAAGCGGTCCTTGTATACATATATGCCCAGCGTAGAAAAAAAAAATACCAGGTATATATATATATATATCACAGCTATAGGTGTGTACCCGGCAGGCGTTTTCCCTTCAAGCCTGGGAGGCGTTCGCCAAGAAACACCAAATCGGCCAACCGATAAACTACGAAACAGGCGTTTGTGCTGGCTCAAATCAAGACCGATACATTTTGCGTTAATAGGCACTACGTACCAGGTCAAAATACCACAGCAGCACGGGGAACCTAGCAGGCGTTGATGTTTCAAGCCCAGGAGGCCGTCGCTACAATACACCAGAGCGACCAACTGATACAAACTATAATAATAAACAGGCAGTGTTGCTTGTTCAAATCAAGACCTATATGAAAATAAACGAAAAGGCACGGACGGCCCACCCACCTGTTTTTCGGACACGACATGAAAAGCGTGGTCCTTGGTAAGAATTTTCTTCAGCTTACTCTTCGCGTTGAGCTCGAGTGTACCTCGGGGATGCCTCTCCCCCTTGTGGTTGTAGTACATTACCCGCTTCCCGTCTAGCACAAACCATCGCTCGGTCCATCCCGAAACGCCTGCCAAAAAATAGACAAAAAAGGGACAAGCATTGAGTTTTGAACAAAAAAAAAACAGAAAAAGAATGATGCTGCTGCACCACATACGACACTGTACTGCAGGTGTATGTGGAGAGCTACGAATCATCTACACGCCTACATAAGGTGCGGTCATGACAATACACACGGTACGTCGCACCAAGTTACCGTACACGTGTTACGCCGAGAAATATTCACGTCTTGACGAAGCGGCTTTACAATTCACAGGACTCAAATCACCATCTAGTTTCCGCACCCACCGTTTTTAGAGAGATTGTCCAGGATCTGAAGGGTACAAATCCTTCTCTTTTTTTTTTTTTTTCTGTTTTTTTTTTTCATCATCCGGCGGATTGGTAAAAATAAAAGCTCAAGCTCACCACACTTCCACGTTCCAATTTCGACAAATCCTTCGGGATCCGTACAAAACAGATCAAAACCAGGAAACATGTGCCACGAGAGCACGCATACTACATGGCTCCCACCCGGCAACATGAGCTAGATCATACACATCATACAGATCATACAGATCATTAATATATCTATCTGGCTTGAAATATCTACAGTACCTGATGACGTCATCTATGACGCCATCAAGAGGGAATGATCTCGCCGAGGTGTGCATGCTTCGAAAAAAAAAAAAAAAAAAAAACGATACGAGTACGTGTGCCAGATACCGGTACACCAGTCTCGTACACGGTTTTCACGTACGCAAGCAATCGGACGTGAGGGGGGACGCAAGGCAAAACCCAGTGACGTTTTGTGCAGCTGCAAAAAAAACGAAAGACCCACCAGCCGTCGAAATTTGGAAATCTAATCAGCCCTTAAAAAAAACCGAGAGGCATCGGTACATCTACCGGATGTACCACTCTGTCCCGAAATATAAACACATTTTTGTTTATCAATTAGTGTAGAACCGGTTCTTATATAATGGGACAGAGTGGTATCTACGAAGTAGTACGGTGTAGGTATAACTCGAATGGAAGCAAAGAACAACGCCAGAGTTCGATGTGCTGGGCACGCGACCACCGGCACTCCAGAGAGCACACAAGAGACGCATGGAGGACAGAGGAGAGTGGTGACGTGACGTGGTGACTAACTACTACCTGGGAAGTAGACTCGTTAACAGCCGTTCCAACAGGGCAGCTTTTTCACTGCTGTGAATAACATAAAAATAAGGCCAGTGGCCGTGCCAGAGGAACGACAAAAAGTGAGAGTGATCTTGGATTGGACAGGAGTAGGACACGGAGCAAGCACAGACACCGACTTCGACAAAAGCGCCCGTGTGTCAGTAGTAGTAGTAAAGCACCAGATGAAAACAATGATAAATCCGGTATTATCCAGGGTTGCCCACAGGTAACGACCCCACACCGCCGGTCGTGTCAGGGGGTATCGAAACACTCACGGGTCAGGTCGGATCATCGGGTCAGGAGTTATTCGATATCTCACGAGTCGGGCCGAGTCGGGTCGGGTTGGGTGACCCAATCCGACCCGCCCCGCGAGTTTTGACCCGACCCGCGAATTTTGTCCCTACCCGCGAATTCTGATCCGACCTGCGAGTTTTGATCCCACCAGCGAGTTTTGACCTGACCCGCGAGTTTTGACCCGACCCGTGTACAGCCCTGGTTCTATGAGCTGCTTGTCCCCGTGACAGCGCGCAGCAGAACGAGACACGGTATACGAGAAACATCAGTTGCTGCTTTTCGCACGAGTCGCACAACTTTCCTTGTGCTTTAGCGGGGGAACTTCACGAGCCCAACAGCCCGGGCTACTCGGAGTGGCCGTTCTTGAAATCCGGCATCTATGTCAGGACACACTTTTTCCCTTTGGAGACAGCCGCAAACGGGTTTAATCAGCATGCGTCATCTAGGTTGTCCACTTTTTTCCTGTGGTGCTAGCCGCAAGCGGGTTTTGTCAGAATGTCAGCTATATCATGGCATAATTGGGGGTCATACGGGGTGTGTCATGCCTGGCCGTAGTGCTATCTATGACCAAAGACCATCGCATCCCTATATACAACGCCTGGACAGAGCACGTCGGGTTTTCATCTGCCAGGCAGACATTGCTTGCACCAAGCGCGAAGCGCCGGCAGGTGTTCGGCAAGTCGTATCAAGGGAGGGATGTTGCATCCTACTATTAATAAACACCGCACGGGAGGCGGACCTTCTTGTATACAGATGACAGCGTCGATTAAATTGATTGGGGGTTCGGTTAGGGTACGTGTACGTGTATAGGAAGTGCACCGGGTGTAGGGTTACGGGTAGGACGGTCTCCCGCCCCTTTCAGCTACGAGCTGGGCCAGCCTAAAGACGGAGAATGCTTCCTCACGTCCGAATCTCGTAAAGCAGCCACCGCAACTTCGGCTACAAAACTTGGAAGCCGTAACCCTGACACACACCACTGCTTGGGCAAAAAAACTACATTTTTTTTTTCTCGACTCAAAAAACACCAACTTCTTGACACTATTTTCGTGTAAAAAAATCGTTTTCGATCAAGACAAAACTTGGTGGAAACAGCGCTGAAAACACAAGGAGAATACTTCGAAGGGTCAATGAAAGTCTCGTTGCCCTATTCGCCTCTCATCAAGAGACCTTACCAAAGATCGATTCCATATATATTATAAAAGCAAGTCATATCGAAAAAAATGGCATTTCTGCGATGCCCGCCCGATTTTAGGCATTTGACACTGATTTTTAAAACCTGTATTTGAACCGTACGTTCAAAGGGATTGATTATCGGCCTCATCGTTTGGTTTCGTTTTTTTTTCAACTTTTGTCCCTTTCGTATTTTTTCCGGTCGTCGGATCGGTCACATCTCTCGAAAAAAAGCAAAATCTTCTACGAAGGGCGACACGCAATGCGTTGACTACATGCATGAACTACACCGCATAAAAAAGTCAAAAGTCCCAATTTCGAAAAAAATGACGGGGGCATGGCCAATCCGACGTTTAAACCTTTTTACGGCCGGCCCAGCTCGTATGGTTTGCAAATAAATACTTGCCAGCCTGCGGGTCACAACAGGCACGCCCATTATCAACACGGCCTTTCCTTGCTCATCGTAATTCTGGAGCACAGTAGTACAGCATGATGTATTCCTTGTTCCATCACTACGTCATCGCTAATTCCCGAACCCCGACCATGAACGACTTTGTCCATTCCATGGAATACCGGAATAACGCCTCCACCAGCCTGGTGATACAGGTATGTATATACCACTCGAGCCAATTGCATCTACCTCGCTCCAAGCTCAGCTTGTTTCCGAATCGCGCTGTGGACGGTGGACGGTTCAGATAAGAGATCGACCCAATTGCACGCTGGTCCTAATGGCGTTCCATAGAGCGGCGGCGGGGGCGGGGGCTTGGGACACGTGACAGCCTTCGCCCAGAGCGGGCAACGCGCTTTGTGCTGCTGGCGGCGGGAGACTGCCTGACTGACTACCTGTTGCGCTGCGCCCACAATGGAGGCGGACAGGAATACTTGGGACGGAATATGTACCCATGCAAAAAAATGGCAACGTATGATGGTACCGTTTGCCAGGGAAGGCTTTTTGCTTGCTGGGGTCCTTCGCCTACGTCCTGCGCGGAACCAAGCGCCAGTAGGGCCAGCAGTGGAGGCGTTTTCAAGTTTCTCACTGCCATAGTCTCCAAAGCTCGCCGATATCGGGGCAGCAGCTCCGCAGGCAGACAGTCTCCCTCTGGCTGCACCAACGCGAGTTCCTGCTCTAGGTAAGCACGGGTATATATATGGGTATCACCATCCCCACCCCCTACTGGTGGTTCATTGGCCAACAAGTGATAGTTGTAGGGCTGAGCACTGGCTGACTCAGTCAGCAGCGACCATAATGTCGACAGCAATGAGTATGCTGGATTGCAGCAGAATACTGTCTCTCCTCTCTCCTCCCGAGACGCATGAAGTGGGTTTCCGCAATATAATATGGCGTCTTTCTTGGGCGTACGCAAGGTTAAAAAGCAGGCGAATATACTGGCCACTGGCCAGGTCGATCAGCAGGTCGATCAGCAGATTACTGCTGGCAGTACATACTGTGCCAGCGCCCAGCCCTAGATACTAACTTGGTTACGGTGAGGGTAGGTCCGCTTGGTCTCATATGTAGAGCCCATCAACCAAAGTTGTCGAATTAGTGCACGCCTCGGGCAGATCATGCACATAGCATTCACACGTGATTATGTACATCTCATCTATCTATCGGGGCAGATAGATCATGTATTCCTGATCTATATGATCTAGCCCATGTTGCCGGGTGGGAGCCGTACAATCTGCACGGTCTAGGAGATCTTTATTGGCTTGGATCTGTACGATACAGATCCTGCACATCACCTCAAAACGGCAGGTTAGGAACTAGATGATTTAGATCATCTATATCGCGATCTGAAAAATTGGTGAATTAGTGGCAAGCTACGTAGGCACCCTTCCCATTGCCGCCGCGCCCGTTGGCAAACCCTCATCCAGGTTGGCCTCGTCCGCGGTGGAGTCAGCCGAAGAACGCCCTACGTTTGCATTAGCTCCTCGCCAACGAACGCAAGTTTTACATATACCGTGGTACAGCAGTAACGGTCCCTCCATAATGCCGGTATGATATGCACCAGCCAACAATACCGGCAACATAGCGGCAACCGCAACCGGCACTAATTACTCCGCACACTGCCACGCCGGTTATTCCCATCTGTTGCCAAGCGATTCCACACGCATTATACTGTAGCTGGCAACCGGCACTACTGAACCGGCATTATAAAGAGTAACAGGCATCAATGTATACCGTATAAAGCAATATAACACCCCCTCTTTTGGGCGAATTTCCTACTACTTACTGTAACTGATTCTTTTTCCTGACAACGGGGAGAGAGCAAAAAACGCCAAGCGACGCGCCTACACAAAAGCCTCCACGAGATACATCCAAAGCCACCGTTCTCGCTCATACATACAGACCCCCCTTGGTTTCGCAGCGAAAATCGGCTAGAAAAAGAATCCCAGGGCGTGTTGTTATCTCGTACGAGGTATGTTACACGGTGCTGCTGTAGGGGTTCGACTGAAACGCCCGAGCAGGGGTTTCTATTCTGGGGGGGGTTCCTTTCTACTTTACCAGGTCCCCATTTTCCCGCATTGCCGAAATGCTAGCGCATGGCCATGTATGCGCAACGTGTAGCCCTTCTCCCGCCTTGGTCGAATGCCGCCAGAAAAGATTGACGGTTGCCGAAGATAGAAAGATTGACAGTTACCGAAAATCCAAAGAATGACGGTTACTGAAGATCGAAAGGTTAACGGCTACGGAAGATCGAAAGATGGACGGATACCGAAGGTTGAAAGGTTGAAGGTTGCTCGATAATCGAAAGCATGACCGTTAACAAAGATCGAAAGGTTGACGGACACTGAAGATCGAAAGGTTGACAATGGGAGATCGAAAGGTGGACGGTTACCGAAGGTCGAAAGGTTGACGGGTACCGAATGTCCGAAGGTTGACGATTACCGTCCCTGGAGGAGGCATACCAAGAAGATTTTTGGCTCATGATCCGGCCGTGAGGTGGTAAAAACTCTGTTTCGGTTACATTATGTGTTGTCTTGGTTGCCGAAATAAAGCAAAAAATTCAACAACAAAAGTAAAAAAAAGGCAAAAACCGCTGAAATAAAAGTTCAAGAGTTCCCGTCCAATAAACGTTCATCTGGGTGTCGTGTACTCTGTAGTTGATTCCAGTTGCTGTTGGCGAGACTTGAACGGGCGAGCTGTGTGAATCTGCAACGCGCCGGCCCGTAGGTCTACGTATGATACACGACAGGAGCACGGGGGCGAGAGAGACCCGGGACCACACGGTGGAGCCGGTCACATGGTGGAGCCGGGGAGAAAGGTTATACTATCCGTACATTTTTATAAATTTATTTGAACTTTTTTTTAAAACAACAGCTGCGAGATCGAGGATTTCGTCGAGAGACCAACTCATCTTTGCACGCTGTGCGTCATACTACTGATCCTACTGATACTTCGATCGCGCGTACTGCGGGTTTGATATGGTCCCATGCAGGAAATGCAGTCCGTACATGAGGAAGGTAAAGTCTGCTTGACAACCTGTAGAACTCAAGGGGTGGGTATGTCTATATTTGGGAAAACAATAAAAACATTTTTGCGAGGTTGCGCGTAGCTTGTCGCGAGTGGGGAATTTTTCTGTTATGTAGTTCATACCGTACCTGTTATTGCTGTTTTGTAAAAAAATATTTGGCTACCATCATTACTACCGAGCAGCATTGGATAATACGTCAGTTATTTTTCCTAAAACTCATCATACCTGTGACGTGTTAAGGTATTTCAACAGATCCTATTACGGGGGACCATAGTAAATACGACCAAATATTGGAAGTAAAAATAGTGAAATATAAAGGTTTTTGTGTGTACCGTAGGTCATATTTACTATGGCCCCCCCCCGCAAATAGTTTCCATGAAAACTTCCAATCGTGCCAATAGATATCCCAAAACACAAAGTCATACGTGCCATGTGTTGATGTACATGAGCAAGTTAACAGGTCCTAGTTTCCTCAAAACTCTCTTCACTCATTACATCACACACCTTGACGTGAAAGATATACTTGCAAACAATTACTATAACGTATTATTTATTAACAGGCAAATCGGTTTTCTTCCGGTTCTCCAACTAAATACCGTAACATATGGACCAATTTTTGGGACAATGCAACAAGTCACCGAACACCAAACGCTTTTGAAAAGTACGTCCGACAATTTCGAATATTATAGTAAAGCCATACCCATCGTACACGGATGTCGGCCGAAGGCTCCGAGGAGTTGACGTGTTAAAACGGGCTACTAACGTAAGCCGTCATCCACAATCCACATCTATCGGGTCACTCAGGCTACCGCGTGGGGCCGTCTCTGAGCGCTTGATGCACTAATACAATTAAAAAAACAGCTGTGAAATCGAGGATATCGCCGAACCTCATCTTGGCAAGCTGTGTGTCACACTATTGCGGGGGACCACAGTGAATAGGACCTACGGTACACATAAAAACCTTTACATTTTCCTACTTTTACCAACAATATTTGGTCATATTTACCATGGTCCTCCTCCGTACTAGTGATAGTTCGATCGTGCGTACTTCGGGTTTTATACGGCCTCATGCAGGAACTACTGTCCGTATATGAGGAAGACACAATCTGAAGCTGCAGAATTCAAGGAGCAGGCGTGTCTATATTCGGGGAATAAAAAGAGGTTTTTCTCAGAGTAGGCGTGTCTATATTTTCCACGTGTATATTTTATACCTGGTATTGGTATTACTGTTTAAAATATATATTTGGATACCACCATCACTCCTGCCGAGCAGCATCAAAGAATAAGGATACCAGGTATGTCTATATTTTATAAGAAAATTAAATGGGGCGTGCCAGGACCAAATTCCACTCACGAGGCAGGTGGAGACATGTAACTACGAATTATTAATTAATTTGCGGCTTAGAACTAATGATGCGCATAAAATTTTCGGCAAAAAGCGGACAATATTGATGAACAATACAACTTGTGAAATCGAGGAATTTGTCGGAGCTAATACTTCCAAGCCGTGTGATAATAAGACCGTGCGTACTGCGGATTTTACTTACAAGCCAGGCGGACAAAACGTACCAGGTCAGGATTAGTTTGAGACATTCAATTATTTTCGCCAAAAAAAATACATCAATGCAAATGGAGGGAGGGGGGGGGGGGGGGGGGGCACACGATATTGACAAGTAGGCTCGATCAGCTGTGAGGGCGAGGGTCTCGTCGAATCTCATTTTTTTCACTGATAAAATTGAAACTAAATCTGTGAGACCGAGGACATCGTCGGAACTGATCTACCTATGCAAGCTGTGTGTCGTACTTCGATCACACGCACTACGGGTTTTCTATGGTCACATCAGGAGATACATGCTGCATATGAGGAAGACAAAGTCTGAAGCTGCAGAATTCAAGGTGTGTGTGTGTCTACACGTGCGTGCTGATATACGAGCACCGCTGTCGAGTCTGGAAGAATTTTCTCCCTCCTATACTTAAACCCTCTACTAAAAGGGGACTTGCCTATTAATTACATTCAACATAGGATCGAGGAGTGAACTCAAGATAAAACAAACGACGACTACACCTACCGCCACCAGAGATGCCAGGAGACAGCGCTTTCGACCCTTGACAGACAGCAACTTTGCCTTTCACACGCCTCGCTTGCCTGAAACCAAACCACTGGGTTGTAGTGTGAAACACTCGGCCCTACATAGGGGGTCATACAATGGTTGGTCTCCGAGCTACAATGCAACATGGCGTGCGCTATGTGCAGGAGCTGCATCCTGAACCCTGCACAAAACTTTGTGCAGGACCTGTGTCGTCAATTTCAACCTTGGACGTGGACCCAGGCCAACCCGACCCCAGGCCTGACCCCAACCCTAACCCGAACCCCAACCCTTTGGGTGGCAGGGGAGTCACGCGGCTCCGCCGCGTGTTTCGGTGGCGTTTTTCCAAAACAAACGCTGAGCGGCCGAAAGACCCTCCTTCATCAAGAAGACTCGCATCCTGAACAGATTTTTGTGCAGGATGCAGCTGCACATACTACTGTAGGTCGAGTCAATGCAACATATTCATAGGGGTGGTACCATAGGGCACCGGCAAGGCTTCATCCTACCCGTACCGCTCGGCGCTCACTCTGCTCCTAGCCGGCTAATAAGGCCGGTTCTTATCGGAGAGCTTTTTTTACAAAAGATTATCAAGTTTGGAAATAATTGGAAATATATGTTAAGATACGGAGGCGTTGTGTCACAACTTGCGGAATGCTTCGCAAGCAAAAAAAAACACGGAAGTTAGACTTCACATGTTTGGAAAAAAAAAACAAGGAAAATCTGGAAACATTGAATAGTAGCGAGAAAAAAAAATATGGAATTTGTCAAAATTATGGAAAAAAAGCTATCCCATAAGAATGACCCTACTGTAAAATAACAGCAAAGTTAAACTTGTCATCGTTTCGGTCGCTATCTTAACACCCAAACGGATTATATAACGAAATCCTCGATCTCATGTTATGCAGATTATCCGTTTCGTAGGGTGGATTTTTTTCGGTAAAAGGACGAAGGGCGTCGACCCGACCCACACCTGCGGCAAGCTCATGGAGGGCCAAGGCCTACGACCCGAAAGCGCGGCATCCGGGCGCGCCTTTGACGCGCATTTGGCATGACCTGATGAAAACAACCATGTGCGACCCACCTCAAAAATCGTACCAGGTCCACGGTAGAATTTTTTATTTTGGGTGTTTTTTATCTGATGTGTTTCGTGCGCCCGAGGGACGTCAAGTGTGCTGCGTCGATGCGTCACATCACACACTAAGCTTGCAAAACACGACTTTTGAGTAAATTTATGATCTACAGCTTCGGGTTATTGTGTTTTTTCACGTAAAATACCTGGTACAACCAACCAGGCACCTGCCTGGTACTTACATACATAAAGAAAAAAAAAAAATACGAAGAGATCGAAAAATTGAAAAATTACTCCATTACCTTGCAACTCATCTTTGAAAGCTTGGTGTGCTACACAGCAGCAGCAGCAGTAGGTGTTGTACGATACTACAAAAGCGTACGTCGAAGTGTGGACATAGCCGGGCAAATAGACCCGAGACCGGAAGTACAAGAAGATACCCCAACCATTCAACCATTGCCCCCCACGCCTCTTTCAACCCTCAATCCTGTTTTCATAGTACTGCAGGCCCAGTTGGGAAACAAACCAGTCAAAATATGAGTAATTTTTCACCGAAACGGGACTGCAGTACTATCATAAATAGGTCAAGCTGTAAATCATACGTATCTGGCATCGGAACCGAAAACATCTCAAATATTCAACCATTGTCGCCCATGCCTTTCTCAACGGTAACGGCAACATGCAAGTAAGTCACATATATAAGTATATAAGTCACAGGTAGTAAGGTATACCTGGTATCTACTTAACGTCTATTGATACATACTTGGGAACTACTTTATATTGATATTTTAGAGTACGTATGGCACATGTACGTGCTATTAATAGGTACGACCATTATTATTGCAAAAAAATAAAAATACCGCTTGAAGTTGTCAATAGCTGGTGTCAATTAATACTCGTACCTCCTGTGGGTTCTACTGATTTCCTACGAGTATGTTCTGCTGCAGCTCAACACTTCTGTGAGAGCGCTAACTGGTCCTGCCTCTGTTTCTACAGCAGTATACTCGTACCGCACCTGTACCGTATACTCCAGCAAGGGGGAGCACGAGTGCAGCAGAAACATCAACGTGTCAACTGAAGCGATTGGACCAGTTTACGGGTAGTAGGGGCGTATATAGGGTATATAACGCCCTCTCCACTCCCTTCTCGCTTCAGAGACGGTGGCGGGGAAACGAACAATTAAGGGAGCAATCCCGTCACGTATGAGCAGGGCACATATTTTTTATAATATATATATATATATTGCCCTCTTCTTTTACTCTCTTCGTAAACTTGAGATAACTCCGCTGAGATTAGGCTTATTAATAATCGAAATATCATCAAATTATCAAAACAACCGCCCATTGTCTACAATTGATGAGATAGGTCTTCGCGTATCCATATCATCCCGGTTGGGCAAAAGCCGGCAACAGATTCGCATACGCCTGCGATAGAGTTGCTGTGTACGATATACGAACAACACCAATAACCTCTTCGGGCGTTCAACATACCATAGAGAAGAAAAAAATCAGAACGTTAGTGTCATATCAACCAACCCTCAACGAGCAGCGCAAGCGCCCTCTGAAGCAGTACCGGTAGGATCATGTTGCATTGCGCCCGTCCCGTCCGACTCCTCCTTGCATTGTTGTGACTTGCACACCAATCTGTATCACCCTCGGTCGTCGCTGTGATCGCCGCTTCTTATCGTCAAGGTTCTTCTCTGAAGTCATACTCCTAAAGAGGGTTTGTAGCTTCCCACTTTGGGGACGAAAACACAAAGGTGGGGCACTGGCTGACGCAGCCAGTTGCGATTATACTGTCGTCATAATCAATCAGTACATCGCCTTGCGGCAGTATACCGCTGTCTCTCCTCTCTCCTCCCGAAACACAATCGGTGGGTTTCCGTACTATATAACACGGCGTGTTTCTTGAGCGTACGTACGAAAGAAAAAGTACTGGCGAACACACTGGCTGGGTCAATCTGTAGATTACTACTGCAAGTACATACTGCGCCCGCGCCTAGCCCTACAAAATATCACTCCGTTCCTACACTAATAGAAGGTCCGTTTCGACCAAAAAATGATATACAATATGTCCTTGTCTTATAGGATAGGTGTATGCGACACACCCTGCGGAATGAATTTTCGGCCGAGTAACCCTTTCAAGACTGCAGTCCGTTTTTGGTGATGAACCACTCAAATTCCAAGTAGTTTGTCCCCGAAACGGGACTGCAGCCCTAAAAGAGATCACGAGGAGGCACACTACAACCAAAATGGTGGCTTTGGACGGAACTCGTGGAGACGTTTCCATATCATGCGACAAAAATGCTCGGCATGTGCAATCTCCCCGTGCGGAGAAAATCAGCCTCCAGATTCATGCGGGTTGCAGGGCCGATATTGTCGAAGGGCCTTTCATTTCGTCCTGAAATTCCCAGACTTTCCGAACGTTTTTGCGCGCAATAATTTTCGACTTGCCAGACATTCACTACACATGTTTTTTTCTTCCAAATACGTAAAATACCAGGTACACCCTGGTTATGTGACAGCGAAGCCTTTCCTGATATTTTAACCTCTGTCAAAATTCACCTGCTGTCAAAATCCACAAATTGTGACAGAACGCCTCCTCTGTATATTGATACCAAATTAAAAACAAAACGAACTCTCCTAACATTCGTATCATTCGTACTCGTAGGTGAACGCGGTTTGACCCCTTGCCTGACCACCCCAAACAGACACCCAAGTCTAAATTTCCGAGCCGTGATTCTCCCCAAACACGCCTTAAGGGGACCAGACACGAAGAAAACGGAGAATTTCAAAATACTTTAGTTGGGATCTACAGACAGGCGCGTTCCTCCGCACTTAAATTCTCCCCGTAGTCACTAAAAACCAGCTTCTCGTCGGAGGGGGTGTGTTATATTTCCACCCCGATGATACCGTATACCAGGCATATGGTAATAGCATACGCACGAGCTGTTTAGGCCGTAAGCCGACATCGTTCATCGACAACAATGCTACCTTACGAGATCGCGGAGACCGGGTCGGAGAAAGATCGACACCATCTCGCGAGAATCCTACTGGTGTCCCAGGCGGCAGGGAGGGGGCGCGGGGGGGGGTGTACCCGATACCATGCATGGCCATAGCCGTACGTACGACCGGCGGCAGCGGGGGGGGGGGGGGGCATGGGACTGGTGTTGGATCGTCTCGAAGCTCTCGATACATCGTAGACATCGAACGTGTTTTCCCCTCTCGTCCGCTGGCATCCCCATGTGTTTTACGTGGACACTGAGCGAAAGACTTCAAGCATCAAATATCGAAATCGTACCGAACACGATAGTTTTTTGTTTGCTATCGGAATCGTATCGAACTCGATTCCGAAATCGATATCCCAACACGACATGGGGGGCTCATACCCAGCCTGCCCCAAGCTGGGAAACGCAAGCATGCGCGCGTTGGTCCAGCCGTGCGAGACTGCCAGTCTGTGGAGATGCCCCCACCAGGAAGGCAGGCCGCTGTTAGTAATCCTCGTACCACTGCAACACTGCTGTACAGCAACAAATCTCTGAGTCACAATTCAATTAAAGTGTCTCCAAATCGCGAGTGCGGTCCTCAAGGCCTGAAGGGGTGATGAAGCACGAAAACGCTTCCTCCGCCACTGCCGACGTGTCCGCGCAATATGTCAAGAAAGAGAGACCAGCACGCCCAGAGCAGAAGAACACCAACGCTTCTCTCACGCACCGCGCGGCACCACACTCACTTACAATGTATGCATCAGAACGGAACCACGAGACATACTCCCTGGTTTTAACATGAATGAACGTAAAAATATTTCGCAAGAGCACACAGCAACAACATCGTCAAAAGGTGAAAATATTACCCGGAAACAGCAGCAACACACCATCGACGGCGAGAAGTAGGCGCACGCACGACAACAGCAACACGCAGACAGTCGAATCACAAACCTCAACAGAGTAAGTCACACCAGCACCTGGTACCTCGTATATCTGGTACCTGGTCACCTGGTATATCACACATGCTCCAGTGGTTTCCCGAAGCAAAACAAAATATTTACCCGAAGGTATCACGTACCAGGTATACCGTAATATCCTCTGTCAACGCCCTCGCCCTTGTGTATATATATATAGTCCCCCGCCCCCGCTCGCAATTAGCCGAAAAAGTGGAAAAAAAGGTAAAAATATGTTGTCATCTGCGGGGAATTAGCTTATATTTCATATATATATATTGACGATTTCCCCCCTCTACCTCTTTGGTATCCCTGGGGGGCAACTTCTGTCGTCCAAAATAAGTCGCCCTCCCCCGGGAGACAACACCAAAAAACGACGTCACTTCGAGAGGGGAAAACGTAACTAACTACGTATACTCGCGGTATTCCATTCCGCACCACTGAGGCCCGGTACGCAATGAATGACCAGTGCGCATCCGTTATTGATGCTCGTCCTTCGTCGCCCCATGATATAACCGCTCCCCTCCACCGGCTATAAAATCCACGGTTGTTCTGAAAGGTACACAACTTCAAATATGGCACAGGAAGCCTCAACTACTACTGCTGCTGCCCGTAGGTAAAACAAGGTACGTGGCGGCGGGGAAGCGAGCTACACACGAGCCTGCGACGGCTGTGCCGACAACACTGCTTGTATTTTCGAAGAAACGAACCCCTGGGGGCGTTTTCTACCCGGGGCGTTTTTTTTACTAAGTACCTGGTACCCCTACCTCTTTGTTCTCCCTGCGGACAACGTTTTATTGGGGAAAAAAAACGCTCGCCCCAGAAGGCTTTGACAGGAGACATCCCGATACACCAGGGATATATTCATCACGCAAATATATATAATATTAATATGTACATACCCTGGTTTGTATGAATGTACACAAGGATTCCCCGAGACGTGTCGTTTGTACGGGCCGGGTGGAGGCAAGAAGCGGAGGAAGAATATCGACGCCCTCGCCGGAAAACGCAGCCGCCAGTTCCAAAGAAGAATAGAACCAGAAACAAAAAAAAAACAGAAAAAAGCACCACCACTTACTGCTGCAGCTGCTGTACCGTGTACCGTATGATGAGAAAACAGAAGAAAAAATGAAAGAGACAACGCGTGCAAAAGATGAAAATAAAAACAAGGCGGGGGGGGGTGTACTCGTTTTCATGCATGGCCGTAGTAGTCGTATGACCACTCGGGCGAGAAAAAAAGAAAACCCTCACACTCTGTGGTACACCTACCTACACATCGTACTACTGCTCTATACCTGGCACCTCTTAGGTATGCACGAGTATGTACTACCTGGTATGAAACAATCTATACCTGGTATACATATTGATATATACCTTATACATATATATATATATATATTGATGAACAAATCGATATCGGAATCGAGATCGATACGATACTCATCACGAAAAAACTATCAATACCAGGTATACGATTTCGATACACCGGTACGATTTTATACATCGAATATCTTTCGTTCAGTATCTGCATGAAAAGGCAGGGACACCACCAGATGCCAACGGGAATGGAGGGCAAAACACGTTCGGCACAATACATCCAATTTTTCGATAACTTTCTGCTGCCGCTGCTACTACTACGGGAGGCCACAGTAATCAGGACCTACGGTACAGACAAAAACCTACATATTTCCGTACTTTTGCTAACAACATCTGGTCCTATTTACTATGGTCCCCCGTAACAATTCTGCGGCCGCTGTTTCTTCATCTCTACCGGCCGCCTCGTGGAGCGGGGGGGGGGGGGGGGGTAACACCGGCTGCAGAGCTGCACTGGCAGAACCAGGTCGCCACAGAATTCTCCCGCATCGACAGAGAGATGTCCACCGACAAATCCACGCTGGACAACGTCGACCGAGAACAACGTTGTCCAGCGTGGATTTGACGCTTGAGCACCTCTTCGTCGACGCGGGAGAATTCTGTGGCGACCTGATTCTGCCAGTGCAGCTCTGCAGCCGGTGTTGCCACCCCTCTCCCGGCGCTTCGCGCTTGGTGCAAGCAAGCAATGTCTGCCTGGTCGGTGAAAACCGGACATGCTCCGGCCCGGCATTGTAGGGATGCGAGGGTCTATGGTCATATGACTACGGCCATGCATGAGATCGAGTACACCTCTCCCTCCCGCGGCGGCTGGTAGAGATGGAGAAACACCGGCCGCAGCAGTAGCAGAGGCGTTGGTCTGGCGAGCGGTAGCAGCAGCAGCAGCACAGCAGCAGCAGCAGCACCAGCAGCTGTGGCCTGGCGAGCCCGGGTCTCCGCTCGCCCAGCAGCAGCAGCCTCGGGACGGCGTGCGTCGACGTCCGCTTGCACAGCAGCTACAGCAACGTGAGCACTTTCCTCCGCTTGTGCTTGCGTGGCAATCAAAGCAGCATGAGCATCTCGCGCAGCAGTAGCCGCGATGGCCTCACCCTCAGGCGACTTGCTGTCATCGGACATCAAAACTGGTTTATATCACACCTTGGACCTGTAGCTCTGCCTCTGCTCCACTGCGCTACCGGACAAGGTGTGTGTACGAAGGGCCACGATGATTCATACCATCATGTATCGCTGCATTTATCTAATAGGCTAAACTTCTTAGGTACCTACACCAGGTACAAAACTCACATTCTCTCGTTCTTTCGAGAACATTCTGCGTATCAGAGATCAGAGGGTGGAGGGCAAAACACATTCCATAGACGTTCGATACGATATCCAAACATAGCATGTTGATATGGTATGATATTACCAGTATGATATTGTTTTACCCCTCTCCGCCTTAAGTCTAGACTATCTTACCGGGGACCATAGTGAAAATAGGACCCCACGGTACAGACAAAAAACTAGATATTTATCAACTTTTACTATTACGGGGGTCCATAGTAAACAGGACCACATATTGTTAGTAAAAATAGGTAAATATATAGGTTTTTGTGTGTACCATAAGACCTGTTAACTACGGTCCCCCGTAAAAGTAATATTTGGTTCTATTTACTATAGTCCCACGTAAATAGACGGTGAACCTATAATAGAAATCTTTTACAGCGACAGACGCAACCGAAAACAGATGGCACAGCAGTCGGAGCTGCAGCAGCAGTAGCGCGTAGCTGCGAATCAAATATGATTCATTGAAATATTGAAGCAACCCCGACATAAAAAAAAAACAGCATTTCAATCGCAGGCAGCATTTACTGGAGGAAAATTGAAGTATGATGCATACTCAGAATTCCCAATAGTTTTTTGTTGTGATTTAACAGGACATCTCTCAGGTGTGACGATAATTTATATATTAATAATAATAGTACCAGGAATTAATACAGCAGCAGGCGAAACTCATCTTCATTGCAAGCAAAGAATAAATGTTTAAATGAAGATTGGCTTCTCTTTTGTGCCGTGAGCACAATAATTTGAGTGAAAGGTGAAAAGACATACATTTCGTGAGAGGTCAGAGAAAATCAACATTTTTTTTCGACCAAATGCCAGCAGCTCTTCCATTCCACGAGCACTGCGTACGAAGAACTTGATTGTGGGAGAAAAACAGAGAGCATCTTGAAAAAAAAATCAGGAGCTCTTCTATTCTACGAGCACTGCGTACTTGTACGTACGCAAAACTTGATTGTGAGTGAAAAACAGAGAGAACTGAGAGAAAACTCAACATGTTGACTGCTGTACACCCGTAATACCTAATACCTGGTATACATAACAATATTTAGACAAGAGTTTATGTATATGCGTCGTAGTATTGCGTACAGGTACATAAAACATATAATAAAAAGGACATGTATTAATGATGCGTGCAATAATTTTGTGTTGTAGACTCGGGGTGAATCGCAGAACCTGTATCTCTCTATTAACAGGATTGAAGAATCGGCACGGACACTGGTTGTGCTGGATGTCGACGGGTAGAAAGAACGGTTTTATTGTGAAGAACACGCGCACGTACCAGGTACGTAAACCACTGCTGTGGTACAGATAACTACAAATATGGTACGTGCACATTTTATGGCGTCTCGAGTGCCAAATTCCAAAATCCGGGTTCAGCGAGATTCGGTGCAAATACTACTATTAATACCAGGGTCGTATATATTTTACGGGTGTGTTCGGTAAGAAGTAGGTAGATACGTACAAGGTACGTACCACAGTATACCGGGGGTATTTGCTCAGAAAATACCGTACGGAAGTCTTCGGTAACTTTCGGTACGGCCTCAATACCCTACCGAAGACTCCGATAAGGTTCGGCAAGAACTCGGTACCCGACTCTTCAGTGAAAGTTCGGTACGCCACCAAACACACCCGGTATAAGCCGCCCGACACACCCAGAATATTTGGTATTAATACCACTCTTCACTCTCTACCTATAAATAAGGACCGTTTGGGTTGAATCCACGTGGTTGAATCATACAACAGCAGTATATAGGGTGCAAACGTTTATTACGTCTATTGAAGGGGCAGAGGGGTACTTACAAAAAGCGCAACCATCTCGGCAGTCGTTTCACCCGCTCGGAGATAAATTCCATACAATAACCAAGACAATAATACAAGAACACTTTCACGGTACCCTGCCACGACAACCATACCCAAACCACATACATACGGGGTTGGGGGGGGCCGAGGTGCGGCTTCACAACTTCATCCGGTCTAAACAAAAAAAAAAAAAAAAAAACAAAATCCAAAAATCCAAAATCACCGATCGACGCTATCAATAAGAACATCTACAATTAATGTAGGACGTTATGACGAAAGAACCATCAAATCAAACAGAAAAGACTAATGGTTGGGACGGAAGACAAAGAAGAGCAGGTGTGACCCCTCCCCACCCCAACTACCACCCCTACCAAAATACACCGTCATCCTCACTACCAGCACCAGTCCACCAGGGCTGCCGAGGTGTGTTTGTTATTCACGTTAGGCTGCAGGAGGGTCAGTGTAGGCACGCGCCGGACACGCCCTTAGCTCAGGTTAGTCAGGTGGCATTCCATGCCTCACACCTCACAGGCAAACCGACCATTAAACAGGAGCTCTCGAAATCTAACCGCGCACGAAACACGAAATCGCGTCAGCAAAGGATGCGTGCGCCGCCGACAAACCTCCCTCCAATTATCTATTTGAGAGAATACCAGCACAACAGAACTACTGCCTGCGCCCACCACGGCGGCGGCGGTCCCGGGGGTAAGTGTCTCGGAAGAAATTTTCGAACGAGATCATTTTTTCACTCGTACCTGTATATATATATATACTCTGAGCGTGATCATAGGGACCGCTTGGTCTTCATATTAGTACGTAAACAGTCCCTATATTGACGCATGAATATAGGGGACCGCTTGGTCTTCATATCAGTGGGTAAGCAGTCCTTATATTTACGCCCAGAGTATGTATATTATATGTGCATATATTACATGAATATATTGAATACTGGTAGATAAGAGTATGCCCCCTTTGGGAAGTCTGGGCCCTTCTTCGAACAGGATAATAAAAGTGTCGTAAATAAAATGAATATATGCGTACGTACAGGGAGAACCTGGTTACGCTACTCGCTACTCGTACCACACACTGCTGCGGCTTCGTGCTTCGGTTTGCCTGTCATTTTCCCTCGGTTCTTATTACCGGGGTCCATAGTAAGTAGGACCTACGGTAAAGACAAAAACCTATATATTTCCCAATTTTTACTGACAATATTTGGTCCTATTAACTATGGTCCCCCGTAGTAGTTGCTCTAACTCTGTTTGTAAGTGGAGTGGTGTTTTCTTTTCTTCAGCACGCATTTTCAAGTGCCCGTCACATCCCCTGCGGGGAGGCACGACAGCAGTTTTTTTCATCCTTTCTTTGTTCCTTTTTCTCTTTCGGTTCGTTTTCTTTTTTTTTTCTTTGTTTTCTCTCTTTCATAGAATACGTATGTCGTGCCTGTCATACATACCGAGGAGTACGTACGATATGGCATATTGCATTGTCTACAAGTACTGCTGTGCTTACTGCATACGGGTACCGGTAACAATGTGCAAGTAGTATCCCTGTGGCGTACCTGGTATACTTTTGTGACAACAGAACTTGTTTCTCTCTGGGAATGAAGAACCGGCACGGACACTGGTTGTGCTGGATGTCGACGGGTAAAAACAACGAATACACACAGCTTGGTCACGCGAAGCAGGCAGGGCTGCTGGGGTAGGGTGCATACATACAATACGTGCTACTGCTGACTGTACATGGATGTCTCCAAAGCGCTTCGTCCGAAAGGCGAGGCACGACAAGCGCCCACCAAAATGACACATATACCAGGTACAATATTTGTGGGCTATTCTCGGCTGCACGGTCTGCGCATGAGTACAAGGTTTTGGGTTCGCGAATTCTGCGTTTGTCTCTTCTTCAGTGGATACATTATAGCTGGGTCCGAGGTCCCAGGTGGGCTCCTTGTGCGTGTGTTCCTTCACAGTTAACCGTTCTTTCTAACCGTCGACATCCAGCTCAACTAGTGTCCGTGCCGATTCTTCGATCCTACGAGTAGAGAGATAAACGTTCTGTGGTCACAAAACTACGCCACAGAGATACACAACAGCAGCAGTACATCGCTATCTCGTTATGCAGTAAGCAGAATAGACAATGCCATGGCCATGTCCATACTCACGCCATACACATTCTATAAAAGAGAGGAAACAAAAAAAATAGAGAGCAAACAAACAAAAAAATGAAAATATACTGCTATTAATACCTATAATTACTTGGTACGTATACAAAATGTAAAAAGACGTGTACAAACAACAGCCAGCCATCCCAGTCCCCCCACTGCAAGTCCCTCCCAAGCTGCGAAGCCTAATAAAATCCTAAAATTCATGAATAGGCTAGGATAGCGTAGCTTATCATGTTATCATGCTTCACGCCTACTGGTGGATACTATACGTCGTACATACACAGAGTTAGGGTGATAACCCTCATCACCAGCAGCTCATGACGGCAGGACGGCCAAAGCAGATGGAGCAACTTGTCGTTTTCAACACAGTCGTGGTCCCACTTTAGTGCGGTCAGTCGCCCGGCCGCACTAAAGTGGGCCCCCGCCCTAAACCGATTGAGTGCGGTACCGCACTGAAGCGGGGTATACCTACAGCAGTAGTACTTGTCGGGTGCGGCATAAGGACAAACAACCGGTATGGTACGGTATACCAACGGGAAAACACAAGGTCGAGGCTACCCTGCATACTGCCGTGGGATACCCACGTTCGTGCGGCACCGCACTGAAGTGGGATACTTGGGGAAACATATATTTGAGGCTACCCTGCATAGTGCGGGGACCGAGTTGACGTGGGTCCTGAACCCGAAATGATGAAAATGACAAATTAAGACCAGGGCCATCAGGGCCCCTGCACGTCACACTGCTGCACAGCAGCAGCATCGTATGAGACGCAATGACTAGTACTCTGTATTTACTCACATGTAATATCCACGTGTTCATTAGTGTACTACAAGTATGGATACTACTCCCATCAACTCCCATCACACTGAACGAAGTACTATAATATTAATAACTACAGCTGGATGGCTAAACTAATCATGCGCTGCAGAATTCAGTCGCTTGCGGGATTTGCTTCTAGCGGGAGGATTGGAGCCTTTCCACCGTCTCGCCTCGCGGCCGGGCGTGCCCTCCACTTTGTGCTTCCCCGCCCTCGCGATGGACGCATCGTAGGCAGCTACAGCTGGCAAGGCGGTAAGGCACGTCGTTCAGATGCGGTGGAGTGGATCATCACTGTCGGGGTCCTCCAAATCACCACAAATGCCGTGAAAAGTGAACACGGCCACCACACCTTCCGAGACATTTGTGGCCGTCAGGGTGCATTTGATGTGCTGTCTGGAATCAGGCACTGCTCCCCTGCCGCACGTGACACCGTGCGTGCTGGTACTACCCGAGAGGTGGATATACTGCCAGTACAACACTGCGGCCTTGTCGATGTGTGCCCTGCCCTGTATCTGAGCTTCTGCTGTTCGTCCTGTATGTAGTGACGTCGAGGCGTGGAGGCGTGACGATCCCGCTGTAGCCCAGCGACCGCACTAGAGGAATGTCGATCCCACTTTAATGCGGCCCCCCGCCCTAAAGTGGGACGAAGTCGTGACAAGCGATTATGACCGCGCTCAAGTGGGATACCGCACTAACGTGGACCGCACCATAGTCAAGTGGGACCACGACTGTTTGCATATTTGCCTTTCAAGCGACACACACCCATGGGTTACACTATTACGGGGGACCATAGTTAATGGGACCAAATTTTGTTGGTATGGGACCAAATTTTGTTGGTAAAAATAGGTAAATACCAAATATTTCGCCCACTTGGCGTTTGAAGTTGAGACCGCGCTGTGGTCCACTTCAGGAAAAAAGGCGGGGAAGTGGTACCGACGGGTCCTTGAAGAAGCCGAACGGTTCATGGCTAGGTGGCACGAGAATGCGGCACAGCTAAGTAGGCAAGCACCGCGCATTCGCCGCGGGTGCTGCCCAAGGGAATGGGGGAAGGGGGGGCAACAGGAGGAGTAGAAGGGATACTGCGGTGGACGGACGCAGGGAGGCCTCGGTAGACAAGGTAGCAAGGCACCGGGCCGACTACAGTAGTGCTACTCGTGCCGCCAACTGCTGCAACTAGTTAGAGCGTGGTCTTCCATTGTTTTCGTTTTCTTTTGGCGCTTTGATCCTCCGGGATTGTTTTTATATTTTTTCATTTTTCTTCCTGCTTGGCCTCATGACAGGAGCCTTGTGGCGTGGGTGGATGACGAGCCTGCTTTGCTTGTTGCTTACTATTGTCTGACGTATCCTCTCTGGGTGTGGGGCATAATTGACGAAAGCAAGACGGAGACGGCAGACAGGGCAGCAAGGTACCAGACCAACTATAAATAGTAGGTAGAACCTGGCTATCATAGCTATCATATCCTAGTGACTCGCATCACAAACCGTTGAGGCTACCTGGAGGATGTTATCTTTTGCTGTGCTTCGGTTTGCCTCTTGTTTCCCTTGGTTCTTAGTCTTACTCTGTTAATATGTGGCAGTACTGTTTCTTTCGCTTGTTCTTATAGTCCCCGGTGGCTTGGTAGGTGGTCCGCGAGCCTATCAAGATCAATTTCGTGAGTTCGAGTCTCACCGAGTGCATGCTCGTAGGGACTTTTTCTTGCATAAAATTGATTTGCGGGAAGCGCGAGAGCGTGAGTTAGCTGTACCTCCGATGAAAATCGACGAGCAGTGGGAATGCTGAACCCTATGCGCGATAAAAACTGAAGGCACGTACCGGGGGGGAGAAGGGACGACACCTGTGACCACGGCTTGTCCAGAAGATCGTCGAGGGTAAAACCTCCTACGAGTGGGCTGGAAAGTAAAAGTGATGACGAAAAAAAAAAAAAATAGCCACTCCTGGCACTCCTGCCACATCCCCTCGGGGGGGGGGGGGGGCACGACAGTTTTTTTTTCTTTTCCTCTTCCTCGTCCTCTTTCAATTGGTTTACTTTTTTTCTTTCTTATATTTTGTTTTCTCTCTTTCATAGAACGTGTATGTCGTGCCTGTCGTATCCAATATGATGACATGGAATATTCATAGCAATGTCTACTCCGCTTACTGCAGAACAATGTACAGCAGAGGTAGTAGTATCTCTGCCGTGCCGTTTTAGTGACCGCAGCAGAGCAGCAGAGGTCGTGTCTCCGTAGGGATGAGGACTCGGCACCGACAACGCTGGGCAGTGTGCTGGATGTCGACGGGTAGAAACAACGGATTGATGCGAAGAACAAACATACAACATACGCCGAGCGAGTCCATGCAACCTTCTCAACCATACAGCAGTCATTCCAAAGCCACTATTTCGTTGTGTGTGCCCAGTGCCCAGTGCTTTCGAGGAAACAGGGTCTGAATTCGTCTTCCAGGAGGTGCGTGTTATCTTGGTTGGGTGTTTGTTATACGGTGCTTTATGCTGCTGTCTGTACCTGCTGGAATACGTGAAGCTATGAAGTTTGGTCATCACTTCGGAGCTCTTCAGGGCGAGGGATACGAACCGTCAACTCTCAAACAAACGCACCGTGCAACCGTATCGGATTATCCGTCATCCATTATCGGTGTTTTTACCACGTATATATCATCAGGGGAACGCGACAAAAAAAAAAAAAAAAAAAGAGAGAAACAGATTTGGACAAGCTGCTCTCAACTCTCAGCTGTCAGATGGATGCGATGTTTCACAGAGGTTTTCGTAGATCGTCATCGATTTCCTATCGGGATGCGCTCGATGTTCGATCGAACAATCGGTGCCGCAAGCAATGTACACAAACAAAATAAAATAGCATGTGCGTTCTGCGCACAGACGGCGCACTAAACCAAAAACAAAACAGAGAGACGTGGACAGGCGGGGTTTGGGCCGCCCCGCAGGCCCCAATCGAGCCTTTTCCCTTTCCTTTCCGTTCGTGCTCATCAAATTGGCTGACTAGACACTAGACACCACGCATAGAGGTGGTGTCAAAAAAGGTGTAATTCCAAGAAAAAAGTTGCAACACGATACCTGTTACTGCTGTGTACCTGTTACGTTACGTTTGCTTGTTCTAAGAAGGTCCGGAACACTTTCCAGAAGAAAAAAAAAACGGTAGTACAGCGGCAGTAAACGACAGAAAAAAACGTAGAGAGCTGCTCGCTGCTTGCTGGCGTGGTTTGTCGTTTGTCGTCCGAGTCAACGGCATGGTGAAGACAAACGCGGTCGTATCAAACCAGCCGTACCCCGGAGAGTTGCTGTCGCTAGGAACTAGCGCAGCAGGGCATGTAAAACAAGTGCTGCTGTGTCGTCAACTTGTGTGCGTTGCCGTGGAATGAACATGAAAAAACAAAGGCGACAAACGCACGAAACGTACGAATACAGCACTGATACGAAAAGTTACGTAGAACATGCAAAAACTTTCCTTTTGAGTACATTAATTGCTGCTGCTGATTCTTGTCCAAGTACTCGAGGGCGAATCACACACCACCCCACTGGCCACCGTTGAACAGCCGCCCCCTCCCCCCCCCCCCCGCCAAGTGAGCGGTCTTGCCTCAACACATCATGTATCAAGGACCGTACTCCCGTGGTGTGGACAAATCACTTGCAAATAGAGACAAATTTAGATGCGTGCACAGTTAGTACAAGTGCATCACAAAAGGTGTAGAGGACGGAGTGATATATACCTGGTATGCGTGTTCGAGGCTCCGCCTCAGAGAATGAATGTGATTTCCGTGAAAAATGTGATGTACGAACGCCGCGTGAAAAACCAGCTTGTGAACCAAGAAAAAAAAGGCTTACGCCATCTTGAGCGGGGTCCTTAGTTTTGTCCTTATTTTTTGGCGACGCCAGAAATATAAACTTGCATTCGCTGGTGAACGTAACGCTGCGGTACAAGGTACTATTAATAGCGGTTCCTCTAGTACCGTTATGCGCCAGTGAACAATACGGGCGCTCTATTAATATTAATAGTGGCAACCGACCCTACTTCGCACACCACCACACTCTGGTCAATCCCATTCGTGCCAAGCGCTTCCACAGGAACTACTACTGCTGTATACCGTACCAGGCAACCGGCACGATAGAAGGACTGGACCACTACGTACTGCTGTACTACAGCAGCAGTACGTACGTAAACTATTAATAGGGCTGGCTGTACAAGTAAAAATAGAATGGAGTAATATGTTGAAGCAGTACGTACAACACCAGCAGTAGTTACGTAGGAGAGACGAGGGGATCGAACGAACGGCCAACTATCAGGATCAAATCAACCAAATCTATTCAATGCATCAGCAGCCTTGATTGACCATTTTCATATATACACTGCCTTCTGTCCACAACAACATACCAGGTACCACTCTGTCCCACTATATAAGAACCGTTTTTAAACTAATTGTTAAACCAAAAGGTTCTTATATTTTCGGACAGACCGGTATGCAACAACAAGGATGCCAAATAATTTCTGCTGCGGTGCAGTCACTAAACAGGCACCAAGCACCCCCCTTCTTGTACTGATACCAGGAATATTCCCCCTCCACCAAAGAAAAAAGTGTATGATATCTACTATTGAATAATACTACTCCGGGTGCTGGGTGTTGACGCCGGAAAAAAAAAAGAACACCAAAGAGTCTTCCAAGACTGACCGGAAAGACATACATATCGTACGTACGAGTGTTGAATAATACCGCCGCATATTATCGGTGAACGCTTTTCTGTTCCCTGACTTAGACCAACTATTATGGGAAGCGTTTGAGCCGTGATTTCTGGCGATCATTCTTCTAGTTTTAAGGCTCCACAAATATGTGCTCGAGACATGCGTGAGGACCATCTATAATCAATGGATTCCGATTTAGGAAACTGGTACAAATAAAATATATGCATTCATTGGTTGGCCTTGTTTATGTCAGAGCAACTATTAATACTATTAATACTAACAAGGTCAACGGCCGCCGCGCCAACGCGAGCGTGGTCTCGATTTTTAGGACTGCAGTCAGTCCAGTTTCGGGGACAAACTACTTATAACGGGGGGTCACAGTAAATAGGACCAAATATTGTTAGTAAAAATAAGTAAATATATAGGTTTTTGTGTGTACCGTAGGTCCTATTTACTATGGTGCCCCGTAATAGAATTCGAGTGGATTGTCTCCAAACGGGACTGCAGTCCTAAAAGGCCCAAGTCCGGGTTGATTTTCGCCGGTGACGTCCAACCGCCATTGCTGCTACTGCTACTGCTGCTGCTGCTGCTGGTGCCATCGTTTCCATGTGAGGGAGAAGCCGTCTCTTGCACGAGCGCCGCAGACGGTAGGCAACGCTCGCCGTAGGTGTGATGTTTTCGCGTTGATGACGGACATATATACCCGGCACATGGGCAGCAGTAGTGCCGCTGCTGTAGTTGATCAAGTAACTCTCACTTCCTGGAGGCACCAAAACCGCTCAGAACTGGGCTCAAGTTCTGAGAGGATTCACTGATTTTTTTCCCCCTCTGGGAACTGAAACCAAAAACATGGATGATTTCCAGTGCCACATTATTGTTAGATGGCTCTGATTGTTATTAACAGGCATCGGAGATCGCGGGAACAAAAGCTGAAAACAATCCCATAATACAGCAGTAGTTAGTCTCACGTCTCACAAAGTGAGAAAAATAGCATCTCCCTTTCGCGATGGAGATAAATAATAACAGCGACTTCGTAACTGGCCATAAAATCCAAAATGAGACCTCGGGGGCGGAAAAACAAGGCAGAATTTCTGCTGCTGCTGTTGTTGCGTGCTTCGTTTATGTACGAAGACGATTCCTCTTCTTAGCGATACCTGGTGCATATACATACAAACATCCGAGGTCCTCGTACACTACTCGTACGTTTGTCATATATCTGCATCACGATCGTCGTGACTCGTACAATACGACTTGGTGTTTTACTTTATAATCAGGAGCGCGAGCGAGACGCCCGAGTCGTTCTTTTTTCTGGATTTCCAAGGGAAAAAAATAGGGGTAGACACTGGTTGACGCAGCCAGTAGCGATGATACTGCTGCTGTCGTCAAAACCAATCAGCTTACTGCTGTATTGCAGCAGCATACTGCTGTCTCTCCTCTCTCCTCCCGAAAGGCATTTTGTAGTTTCCGTACTATAATAAGGCGTGTTTCTTGGACAGGCGTAAGATGAAAACCACAGGCGAACGTACTGGCTTGGTCAATCGGTCAATTGGTAGATTGATACTGCTATTATAGCACATAATGTGCCCTTGCCCAGCCCAAAAACAAAGGCTAAATTGTAACACGCGTGCAAGTGAAAACGTACCGGTATATATCGATATCGATATACAGCAGTGAGTATCGTACGCACTCCTCCTGTAGTGTTAAATACGAATAAATGTATTATTAAGGGGGACCATAGTAAATAACACCTACGGTACACACAAAAACCTATATATTTACCTGTTTCTACTAAAAATATTGATCCTACTTACTGTGTGTGTGTTCTTCACAATAAACCGTTCTTCTACTCGTCGACACATCCAGCAAGCCCAGTGTCCGTGCTGATTCTTCACCTTAGAAAGATACGAGCCCTGTGTACTATGGTCCCCCGTAAAACTGCTGCTGTAGTACGATACCAGGCACCCGGTATGTATTTCACAATGTATCTATTGACACTATTACGGGGGTCCATAGTTAACAGGACCTATGGCGTACATAAAAACCTATATATTTGCCTATTTTTACTACCAAATTTTGGTCCCGTTAACTATGGACCCCCGTAATACTACGGGGGTCTATAGTTAACAGGACCTATGGCATACATAAAAACCTACCTGGTATATATTTATGTATTTTTACTAACAATATTTGGTCCTGTTTTACTATGGCCCCCCGTAATATTAATATTGCAGTCTTATGTATCCGAACCACAACGATGAGTAATCGGAACATCTCGATCAATATCGAAAAATCGTACATGAAAATGTCGAGATATCAAACGCGTTTCGGGGCTTGGGGCAGCTCAAAAGGGAGACGGGATTATGGAACAGAGCACCGTGTTACGCAATAATGAATATGAATATAATATGCAACGAAACGTCGAAACCATTTCGAACAGCAGTAGTACAAAAGGTCCCCTTCGGGATGGATGTGGCTGACTTGAAATCACGGGGGCCGTCCCAAGGTTGAAACGGGCTAACACACACAGAACACACCAGTCATTCTTCCCGTGCACATACGTATGAGCGTCTGTGAGGTAGCAGTAGGTGCGCTGCTGCTGTTAGACTGTATTATGGGCGGGTGCTTGTGAAATCCAAAGCAAGTGTTCATGGGATGAGGTGCTGCTGCTGCTGCTGCTGCTGCTGCTTTCTGCTGCCGCTGCTGCTGTTGCTGCTGCTGCTGTTGCTGTTGCTGCTGCTGCTGCTGCTGCTGCTGCTGCTGCTGTGATGCCTACCTTGTACAAGGGTATGCGATGTGGCTCGAGGTGGCAGCTAAACCAAACACGAAAATTCCCAGATCAACAGACGAACCTGCAGTAAAAGGATCTACGGCAGGAATCCCGCAGTGTGACCGATAGCACCGTTGTTTGCGAGATTTTTCCTTTGGACAACCTCGTACACACACAAAACCACCGCCGTGGCACAACGAAATGAGCTCGGAGCGTGACTGCTGTTGCACGCGAGGAGGGCCGAGGTGCGAGGTGGTCAGGTGGCCAGGCGGCCACGCTCGACGTGTGAGATGTGAGGTGGCCAGGCGGCCAGGCGAGGCATGAGCTCATATGCCCAACGGAGAACATGCGAAAGCCTTATGCTGTACATTTTCGTGTCGGTTTTCCATTGTCCTGCCTGGCTGTGGCTGGGCGGAACGCCTCCCCGCGATTACTCTGCGAGATATTCGCGAATTTGAACGCCCAAAGCACTCATCACGGAGCCCGGCCGGGATCCACACTTGCACCATACACGTGGGGCCCCTGCGCGCCCCGCGGCCGAGAGCGCGAGAACAGACCCGCGGTCGGAAGAGAAAATCGTGGCCCATGTGCCAAAAGAGTCCATGGGGTACATCAACACATCACTTTTTTGCACTTTTAGAGGTCGGAGTTCAGGTCGCAAGTGCAGACAATCTCAACTGGCCAGAGATCACTCGTAATACGACGAGCGAACGCCTCCTACAAAAAACCTCTAACCCCCGAACAAACTTTACACTTGGTTGGGTATTCAACAGTTCCTACCCCTGTACCAGTATACGTACAGCGGAGGAGGTTTTGGGAGGTGTAGCGAGTCGAGGACAGTACGGCTGTTCGCCGAAGCGCGGGACTACGTAAGGGTGATCGCCTGGTGAGGCGGCGGGCAGTTCAACCGTGGCCAGTAGGGTGGGTGTGATCGGCATTCGGGTACTCGTAAGTACAGCAGTTGTTGCACGTCCTGCTTTTCGTACGTTCGTTACATTTTTTAGTTGATTTTGTTTTTCGTTTTTGGTCACCACCCAAAGCACAGACAAGTTGACGATACATGTGCGAGGCCCTATTAATAGCGACAGCTACGTACATGAACTATATCTTGCTTCAAGAGTACGAGCACACAATCAAAAAGTCATAATTATTATGAAAAAATTATCAAGCCTGTTCATGTGTGTCCGCATGCACTGGGCAGAATCTTTGTCGGCGGCAGACCCCCGGTTAAATCCCAAACACGCCCTCCACCCTCCACAAGCCGAGCTGTTTAGATGGCCGCCAGATGGCTGCCACAAAAAGCCGCACCCTTACGAAATCGTGCGGTGAAGAGATGAAAATTGAATGGCGAGTGAAGAGATGAAAGTGAACATAACGAGGCACCAAATCGCACCAACAGGAAGAGAGAAAAAAAAACACGAAACCGCTCACTCACGCGTCCGTCCGTGCTCTGTTTTTTCCTGTGGCCAACATACTCCGCGCACTCGTACTCGTAAGCGTGGCGTGTTCACAATAGGAAAACTCAATTAATGAGCAATTCGTTTCGGTTCGATTTTTTACACCAGTTTAAAACTTTCACGTCACACACTACCTCGTGCTTGCCATCATATGATACGTGTCTGTTGCTGTTGCCGCAGCTCGTGTTTCTGTTTCCGTTTCTATTTCTGTTTCGGCATCTGCTGCTTTTTGATGCTATACGCTATGAATATACCAGCAAATGCAAATGCTATGTACAAGGTACGAGTCAGGTACCAGGTACATACGGGTAACCGATGTCGACGAGAAGAAGAACGGTTTAATGTGAGGAACACACACACACACACATACGGGTAACCGGGGTTAAAAAGGTACGAGTACTCGTACCTGATACCTGTGGAGCTTGTGATCCCCATCATGTGTCATGTCTTCGTTTTTTTCCCATCACACCTGGTAGTCGTTGCCCACCCCCTCCCTGCCCTGTTCTTGTGTTATTATCAATACTCGTACGTAGCACATCTCGACACGCCTACGAGGTACCTGGTATATAACAAGCCCAAAGTATCGCACGGACGGGCCTTCGTTTTCGACTTGATACGATTGCCTCGCCAACAAACAAAATAAACAGCCCAAATTTTCCACACTGGTTTTCAAAAGAAAATGTCTCAAAATACTAAAAAAATGTGTAGGGAAATCTTCGCCGAATGATCGACTGATCCCACAAGCAGAACCAGCAACAACGACTACTACCCTGGTACATGAATGAAGACGTCGAGAAAGACAAAAAGAGACCAACCAGTACAACACAGGGTAGCAGAATTACTATGATACGAAGTCACCTCGAACTCGTATATATAAATATCTGGTACACAACCTGTACCAGCAAAAAAAATATGATACGACAGCAAAGAGGGGAGGGCCAAGACAAGAACACAACGAACAAAATTAACTCTTGATATTAAAACTCTCAACATACACAAGGCACGACGTGAAGTGAAAGGAGACGGACGGACCGAACAAAAGCCAAAATTCAGAAAATTTCGTTGGGAGTTTTTATCCTTTTGGAGTGTTTTGGTAATATTTCGTCGCAGGTATTTCGGGCGTGTTCGGGGCAGCGAAAGTTCTCGCGAATCACCACCCACGCCCCAAGGGGGGGTATAGGGGCATGAGACCGAACCTGGGGCAGGGGGCCAGGCCCCAAGCAAGGCCGATCTACAAGGTATCACGGGGAGCTGTGGCGGCGGGGGGGTGTAGTGGGCAAGTGTCTCAAAGAGGATATAGAGGGGGAGGGGGGAGGGGCGTCGGGTTGTGTGCTGCTTAACGAACAACGAAGAGAACCACGAAGTTCATTAACTATTTTTGGTATTTTAATAGAACTAATAATAGACTGATTCGAATCAGGCGAACAAACAGAGCAGTGGCAGCAATACAACAACTAGAGACAACAGGGGAAACGAGCAAGAGCGAGATGGGTGCTTCAAATCGTGAGGGTCTGTGTTTGTATTTTTGGTTGCTCCAGCCGTGATGAGATGAGTATCATCTCGATCAGAACCACCTGGACGGGGGGGGGAAGCAACTGACGCACAAGCTTCCAGCCTCTTCAGTGTGCACAACAGCTCTCTTTCTCGGGAGGAGACAGCATACGCTGGCGACTCTCTGCTGGGTAGGTTCGGGGCTCGACAAAAGCTGCCCCGAAGCACTCGCGCCACCCGACAGAGTAGAGAATTGAATATATACCAGGTACTTCACATCCCGTTGACCATCGCTTTAGCCATCATCGTGCCGCGTAAATAGGCCGAAGGAGAACCCTACCCGCATTGCCTCCCCGGGCCCGCTGAAAACGGGGAACGACATCACCCTCACCTTTCTTCTCCAAGAAGCCCTCCATCTTGGTGTAGCCGGCTATACCGCAGTCCTCTTCCGGCGCGCCCAGAGCTCCGCGTTATAGGCTTCCGGTCCGTCCGCTCGAGAGGGAGGAACACGCCCCTCCTTCCCAGGTCCCTCCTCGCTCGGGTACGATCGATCTCGGACAACAAAAAAGTCGAATGGTGAGGTGGATGGACGAATGCTCGCAAAAACTAGAGCAGTTCCTCTCGGACAGCGAGTTTTTTCCTCCGTCTCGAGAACAGTCGCGTGCCTCCGAACGCGTGCACGACGCCTTCGCGAGAGAGGGTTTTACTGCTGCACGGCCAGGAGGGGCGGGCGCTACAAGACAGGCAGGATTTTTGAAGACGGGAAGAAATCGGAAACCTGAAGCGGCGGGGGAGAGCTAACTCAAGTGGAACCCGTTAAGCACCTAAGCGCGAGATCTACTCCCTTCCGAACGGGAGAGTAGCGCCACCCCGGTTCTCCTTCAAGCCTCGGGGACAAAACTTCGACAACTACCTATGCTAGGATAATAACCTCCTTTCCACGCAACCAACTCTTGTGGTGCTTTACATTGACGCCTCAATACTGTGGAACTCCCGAATGAAAAAAAAATTAACGAAAATGTCGGCCAGCAAGAGCATGAACAACAAGAAGACCTGCTACAGCTGCGACGTCAGAGCGTCCGACATCGCTGGTCGAGGGACGTTCGCCACTAGAGATATCGGCGCGGGGGAAGAGCTCTTCCGCGAGGCTGCTTTCCTCGTGTCTCGCAAAGCCAATCGCCGAAGACTTGACTGTAGCATCCCTCGTTCTCCAACACCCGCGGATGACGCCCCAACAGCAGTGTCTTACGATGCCTTGCGCAAGCAGATTTGCGCAGGCTTGTGTCTGCGATCTCAATCCAGCACAAGCACTGCCCTCCCAGCGTTAGGCTCGCGCCGACGGACACGGGGGGCACTCTAAGCGGTAGCGAGGATACCTACTGGTTTGCCAGGGCGTATGCGGCGTCTTCGACTGCTACTCGAGCGGCCGTGCTGGAGCTTGATACCTTCGGGGGGGGCGAAAGCCACGCAGTCTTTGAAGTCGTTCGAGCCGAAAGCCATGTCTTGAGGCAATTCGATCCGAACCTCCTGTCGATACCCACCGATGAGCTGGAGAGCGCCATTCAGAGGCAAGTCGTTTCGATATCTTAAAGCGCATTGTTCGATGAGCCGTCACTGGGACTACATATATGTTACACGAACTCGTGCTTTTGTTGCTCATGTTTTGGAGTCGCCAACGAGCGTCTATCTTCAGGGACAACTTGTACCTTCGGTCGCACCCAGGGGCATAGATAGCTACACAGCAGCAGTACGAGCCCAGGTATACGTAGATCTTGCCGCTGGCAAAGGCGTCGCGGGTCGCGGAAGCAACCTAAAGGTACGAGTTAGTAGCCCCTGACTGCTTCATATGTAGTGCTTGATCATCCGCATGCCGTACGTATGATACATACCCGTGTGAGTCGTTTTGTTCAAAGTACCCCAGGGCAAGCTTCGCGTTCGCTTGAACTACTGCTGTAACGTACGTACGTATAGAATGCATGGTGTACATAATAATTGTCCTGCTCCAGTATACCTCGTAGACCATGCCTTACCGTCCTTATTCAGTACAAAACATAAAAATACCACTTTGATTACGCAGAGGGCTACCAGCAGGTACATTCTTACAGCAGTGCATAACGTACGTATGTAGAGCAGTAGGCTCCCCAGAGGTGCAGAGCAAGCTTGCATACCGATGACGCGCAACCCGGTTGTATGGACTATACTGGTACTCGCTCTCGCACGCAGCAGCGTACCAGTACGTAAGAGCAGCTCTGGACCTATGTATTCCATACCGGTCCACGTCGGCCGCTTGCACTCGTAACTACCGGGGGAAATATGCCATGTGGTACATAGACTACAGCAGCGGTAGGTTCAATGTTGGTCGGATGTCCCAGAAAGTGTCGTTCTTTCCTCGTGGGAAGGTATTCGCAGTTCGTCGACGGCAAAGTATTCGAAGTCTATATATAGTACGAGTACGTAAATGATACTCCGTTCGTTGTGGACTAACTGTGGACGCTCAACTCTCTTCTGCTACTGCTGTACACCACCGATCGATGCGCAATTCCCGCCATAAACACGGGTAGTTTTGGCGGGACATTCGTTCATAAAATTGAATGCTCCCCATACGACTCGCGTAGGGTCCCACGAGCTCTTGCGCCTTGTTCCTTGTTGCTGTTGTGCCTATCAGCACTGCTACGGGTACTTCATATACTGATACTGCTCTTTGTATATGCTTGAACGCGCCACCACCGGCGGACCCGCCCCGATCGACGCACGTCATGCCATATTTCATACAAGGTCATCATACCCACCCAGCACCCGGCAGTTTTTAGCTGTCCACATTTCACATCATCATGTGATGTTCATATGTATCCCGTATTTATGTTGTATAGTGATGTGCAGCGCTACAGCCTGCGTATGGCTTCCCTGCTGGACAACCCGGTGTTGACGCAACAGCACAAACCAACGCCCACCTGCCTGCTGCCTCTTGCAAACGCGCACCTGCGTGCTGCCTCTTGTAACAGCACAGCTCGGCAACAGCACAGCAGCAGAATATAGCGGCAACAGCAGCACCGTCAAGGACGCGGGGTTTGGGAATTGGGCGGTAGTTTCGTATCGCCGGTGGCCCCCCGTGATCTACGTACTCTGTCCATGAATAGTGATCTGTCGATAGTGGGCGACCTCGAATACGTTGTCATGTCGAGGGTTATAGATTCTCCGCCGTCAACTTGTTTAATTCTCGAAGGGCACCAACTGCCGAAAGCGCCTGCTACTGACTAATACTCGTATCATACGTACAGCAAACACACTTAGAATTAGACGCGATGAGCCGACGAGGGAAGGAAGTGCTGAACCCTTCTCGCCAGAAACAGGAAAGACGGCTATTACGGAAGACCATAGTAAATAACACCTACGGTGCGCACTAAAACCTATATATTTCCGTATTTTTACTAACAAAATTTTGTCCCATTTACTATGGTCCTCCGTACTACCGTATTGTGGTGGGTGGGGTGTACGCATTATGCTGGTACTCATTATCATCCATGGTCGTAGTCGTATGACCATAGACCCTCGCATCCCTATGATGCCGGGACGGAGCACGTCGGAATTTCATCGACCAGGCAGACGTTGCTTGCACCAAGCGCGAAGCGCCGTGCGTGAGGTGTTGAGCGAGACGCATGAAGGGTGAGCTGCATCCTACTATTAATAATAAGAACCGCTTGTTAGGCGGATTTTCTTGCATATGGATGACAGCGTCAACGAATTGATTTATTTTCTGGTGTGGCCACTTCCAGAGACAGCAATTGGTTTACTATGTAACTGCCTCGTGGGTGCCTTCCCATATACCAGGTATATACTACGGGATACTATCATCCCCCTTGTGCGGAGTTAGGGTTCTCCCCGCACAAAAATGATCTACAGCTCGACCGACAGCCGTGGTGACCGCAAAAAAAAAAATAAAAAAATACAGTACCCTGCTTGTCTAGCTCACGCGGTGAGAGGCGTGTTTTACAGCGTCGTCGCCAGCCGACGTCAACCCAACCTTTATATATACTATAATATAGGGGGGGGGAGCCTGCTATGCGACCCCCGGGTCTGAGTTACGACTATTACGGGGGACCATAGTAAATACTAGTAGGTCCTACGGTACACACAAAAACCTATATATTTACCTATTTTTACTAACAATATTTGGTCCTATATACTATGGTCCCCCGTAAATTGGGAGGGATCAGGAGAACAAAGGGCGAAGACAAAGAATGGGATGGGGAGGAGCATGGTATCACATATTAGACAGTACCTGCAGTAATAGAAGGTGCTAATGTGCTACTGCTGTAATACGAGTTTACGGGTAGTATGTACAGGATATGATACAAAGCATGTGCACTGAAAAAACCAAGACAAGGCAAGAGCAGGCAAGATCTGATATCAACGGAACAGGTATTACGGGGGACCATAGTTAATAGGACCTACGGCGCACATAAACACCCACATATTTCCATAATTTTACTAACAATATTTGGTCCTATTTACTATGGCCCCCCGTAATACTACTGTATTACACTGTACGAATACCGGAACTGGTGGGGGGTTATTGTTCATACAGTACACACAGCAGTACAGCACCATCCTAAAAAAAGGTATGTTCGCGTGTGTGATACTCGCCGAGGTCACCCTAAAGTGCAGATGCGCTCCGCCCCCGCCTTTGTCTGGCAGCCGCTTGAAAGCACCAGCGGAGAAAGTTCCACTAATGTGGAAGGTCCTCAGATTTGCACGTATTTTTTATACCACCCGACACCCTGTTCCCCTTTGGTGCTTCGGCCCCGAAGTGGGCCCATCCATTTGGTACCCTGCTCCCACTTATTAGTGCAGAAATTTAGTCAGCCCTTCGCAGGAGCTGCCGGAGCGGCACCTGGCACGCTGATCCCATTTGGTACCATGTAGGCCATACATATCTTCGTCATCCCCTGCTATACATGCCACCGTACTGAATTTTCGTGCCTCATCTGAAGGGCCTCGCACGTACGTAGTTTCCCCGCCTCTCGTTTGAAAGCCAGAGCGTGCATTTGCGTAGACATACAGCATAACCAGGTGTGTCTGGGGTATTATCTGGCATGAACAGGCAAGACTGCAATTTGCTTTTTGGCAGTTCACGGGGCTCGAGGCGTTTGTTTTCCGTTCTGTCTCAGCGTGTACCTCTTTTTGGCTCCAAACGGTACGTCCACAGTCCACAGGTACGGTATATAGTCGTACCTGTTTTCAGTCGTACATCCTCGTTTTGTTTTTTTTCCCTATTTAGTGTAAGTGTACTGACTGTACAAGGCACAAGGTAGCCGTTTTAGAACTGCACCCCGTTTCCGAGGCAAACTACTTGGAATTAGAGTGGGACAAATTTGTGCAACACAAAAGGGGTCAACCTCAACACTGTCCGTTGTTGTTGATGTTGCCTATATCCTTATGTGCATCACCGTGTCACAGCGACAAATCAACCAGCTATTGACGGGTTTTTTTTCAATTTTCCCATCTGCTTTGTTTTTCGCGTCCGCGTCCTGTCTTAATCTGCTGTGCGCGCCTCCAAAGCAACAGGTACTGGGCCAACACCTTCGGTCTCGACGGGGCCCTCCACCGTCGGGGTTCCCGCTTCAACCACAGCTGCTCCCCGAACTGCACCCGCGTCCTCCTCCCCGGCGACGCAGAGCGATCCTTCGTCACCCTCAAACCTGTCCCGGCGGGAGAAGAGCTAACCCTCAGCTACCTACCCTCCGAGATGGAGGCGATGGGGACTGCCGTTCGCCGGAGACACCTGTGGCTGTCAAGGGGATTCCTGTGTCGGTGCAGGCGGTGCTTGCAGCCGCAGGACGATCTCCGGCAGGTGGCCTGCCCTGATTGCGCCGCTTCCCTTCCACCACGAACACGCCGCCGTAGACCGGTCTGGAACTCCAAGCGCGCTCGGTGTGTTGCCGGCGGGGACGAGGGGCCACCGCGTCCACCCGAGGAGGCGGAGTTTGCGGACTGGTGGAACCAGAGCGGCTTGTGGGTGTGCCGTAGGTGCGGGTGGTGCAGCGATCGGTCGGGCCGCTTGCACCACGCGGAGAGCGTTTTAAGCGCGGAGGTGTTCTCGCGCGTCATGGCCGACGCCGTCTGTACACCGCGGCCACGGCTGCCGCCCCTATCCCCGCCGCCGATCAGTACCGCTCGAAGCGAGAAAGAAACGCTTAAGACAATTGTTTTTGACCGGCCATGGTCGAGACCGGCGGAAGGAGCAGCGGCGGCAGCGACGGTAACGGAAACAGAGGAGGAGCGGCGGCAAGCGAGGCGAGACACGACGCAGGTGATGCTGGACGCATCGCTCGCGCTGGTGGGTGGACGCCACTGGGCGTCGTTCTCTTGCGCCCGTATGCGGCTAGCGCAAGAGCTGTCTTTCCTTCTTCTAGAGGGCGGCGAGGGGAAGGAAGAGGAAGAGGGAGGGAAAGACGAGGTGGAGGAGAAGGGAGGGAAGCAAGGGAGGGGGAGGGGGGGGGGGGGGGGGGGGGGGGGGGGGGGGGGGGAGGAGAGGGGAGGAGGAGGAGGAGGAGGAGGAGGGGGGGGAGGGGGGGGGGAAGAGGGTAGAGAAGGACTCGACTCTGTCGTCGACACTACCATCGTCGACACGGGCTTCGGGGACGACGACGACGACGCCGCGACCGCCGCCGCCACCGCAGCGACGTTCTCCGGGAATGAGCTGGGCCTTGCGAGAAATGAGCAGGCTATGGCGATGGCTGAGCGAACGACTCTCGGTGACGAACCACCCGCCGCCATACTATTTATTCGAAGTCATCTGCGACATTTTGGACGTTTACGGCTCCGAGATTGCGGAGGCGGAGCGAGCGGAAGTCGCGGGATGCGCGGGGCGCGGCACGCAAGGCTTGCGGCTTGTGCTGGCAAGTGTTGAAGCGTGGGTTTCGGTGTACGGAGACGAGCAGCAGAGGTTGAAATTCGGGGCGGCTGTTGGAGCTGCTGCAGGCAGGCGCGGTTCCCTTTTGACGCTTCGATGACGCACGCGATTTTCGTCGACGGCGCCCATGGGTGCCCTGTTTTATGTGTCAGTAGTTGATGTCAGAGTATTTGAAAAGTGCTGTACTTATATAATATTAATTTCACTGCGTGCTAAATGTCACGAATGCAAATACCTGGTACGTGAGAAGTTTTCGAGACGGTTGTGTGGAGGGGCGGGGGAGGAGGGGGGGCTCTTCGGGTCGCTGAATACTTGCAAAAGAACCGAGAAAACGTTCGGAGTGTCCCAACCAAAGCGCCGTTATTGATCCTAGCAGAGAGAGCCGTTGTAATTTCTAACCATAGAGCGGATTCCAGCAGAGGTCCATTGTAGTTTGAAAAGTCGTTGTTGTCCCCAAGCAGAGAACCGTTTAGGTTCAAAACATCAAGACGGTGTTTTACAAGAAGAGAGAGAGCCATAGGGGATTGATCGAAGGCTGGGCGGGGGCAAAACGACAAACCCCCTGTTCCCTTGTCTGGCTGCGTGGCGAACGTAAAACTCCATGAGGGAAAAACAGGCAAAACCGACTCGCCTGTTTTTGACGCCACTGTGCAACCATGGACAAAACCATCCGGGGCCATATTGTTTTCGTGGGTACTAAGTGTCCAACGTCCAAACTCAAAAGCTGGACACGCTTGCTTTTGACTTAAACAGTAACCTTTGTGGACGACACGCGCTTTGGCTTGTGGTGTGACTTTAAGACATGGGTCAGTCAGCAGCCGAAATTTCACGGGGCGCATTCACCACCGACAGCGTTGTAGACGCAGAAGTGACACCTGATACCACAGTAGTATTAATAGTGGTATCGAGTATTATTGGTATATTGGTTGGAGTTCGGGTCGGGTGATCAGCGTCTACTGTATAAGCATGCCTGGTATCTCCTGCTGCCATCACTTCTTTCTTCTGAAAATCCACGCAATGAACAATAAACACAGCGTCAACAACACAGTAGCATCTTCAAACAAGTAAACTTCTGCCTAGCAAGTATTTACGTCGCGAGAGAATTTCCATACCTCAGTCCAGCCTTGTATTGAATGGTAACACCTAGGGAACAGCAGGGCAACCCTTGCCCTGCTCTATATGTATACAATACAGTCAAGTAATTTTTGGTGTATTGGTAGTGACTTTGCCAGGATTGTGGGGCATGTTTTAGCTATTACGGGGGACCATATTAAATAGGACCAAATATCGTTAGTAACATAGTTAAATATATAGGTTTTTGTGTGTACCGTAGGTCCTATTTACTATGGTCCCCCGCGATACATCTATCGTATCAGCGTTTTTGGGGCCAGATTTGTTTCAGACCTCCGGAGGTTAGACTGCCCCGAAGTGTACTGCGATGATCGGCGCACCGACTATCCAGCGGTATGCATGCACACTGCAGGTGTCCACTGACTACGGACTGATTTCTGCAGTAGTTTCACGCTGCCTTGATTAATATTGCGGGGGTCCATAGTTAACGGGACCAAATTTTGTTAGTAAAAATAGGTAAAATATATAGGTTTTTATGCATACCATAGGTCCTGTTAACTATGGACCCCCGTAATAGCTTTACGCCGCCTTGATTAAGACGGTACTGTTACGCCACCTATGATTGGTATTGCCACCTGGTTCGTGATGTCGAATAGTGACGGACCGTGCGTGGGGTGATGGATAATCCCGAACTGTTTCCTGCGGTGCAAGAAGAGCTGTTTCTTATCGATATATATTTAGAACTGTAGTCCCATTTTTTCGGTAGATTCATCTCTCAAATTCTAAGCAGTTTATCCCCAAACGGGACTGCAGTCCTGAGAGGGTTCAGCTCGCGCCGACACTCGAGCCGATTGGCGGCGAGGTAACGATGCTACCAGGGCGAGAGCGCCTATCGAGGCAGCTGCGGAACGTTGGCACCGGCACTGGGGCCGATTGGCGGCCAGGAGGCCTAGAGGCCAGCACGAAGCATCAAATACAGCTAAAAAGGTTCCCGTTATGTGCCACGATAGTAGCGTTTTAGAAGACGTTTGTGTTGAATGTCCTGTCGACCACCCTGCTCTCCCGCCTTGAGAACCCTGATTCCACCGCCAAGCTTGGACCACCCTGCTCCCCGCTTAGAATCTTGATCCTCCACCAAGCTCATCCCACAAGTCAACCGTTTGTTCGTCATTCCGATCCGTCAGGTTTCGACCAAACAAGGCTATATACTCTCGCCTTGATATTCCCTTGATGTCTCTGGGTTGTTCTGAGGGATGAGCTAAGAGTAAGCTCGCTCGTAAGAATGTGAGAGTGTTTTGTTTGCGCAGTAAACTCTCAGCCCGAAAAATCGTTTCGCCTGGTCAGCCGTCATTGCACATCACGCGGCAGCAAAAACAACACACACACGAAACGCCTGCAAGGAAGAAAACCCCACGCTGCCGAAGACACTACTATCACGGGGGACCATAGTAAATAGGACCAAATGTTGTTATTAAAAATAGGTAAGTAGATGGGTTTTTGTGTGTACCGTAGGTCCTATTAACTATGGCCCTCCGTAATAACCAATACTATTACGGGGGGCCATAGTAAACAGGACCAAATATTGTTAGTAAAAATAGGGAAATATACAGGTTTTTGTGTCCTATTTACTATGGTCCCCCGTGTAGTACCTGGTACAGAAATGGCAGGGATGTCCGCTCCCCCCGCTCCCCTTCTAGTGCTGCCACACGAATATCCAAATTATCCGCCGAGGATTCTCCCAAAACAATTACATCGTACTTCGAAGTATGTATAGTATCAGGAAATGTGTGCCACCCCCACTGTGTCGGGGCCACGATGAAGCATGGGTCCGTAGTTAATAGGACCTATGGTATGCATAAAAACCTATATATTTACCTATTTTTACTAACAATATTTGGTCCTATTTACTATGGTCCCCCGTAATAACACGTGTGTGTGCCCCTGCCATGTACCATGTATTCGCCATTCCATTGTTTTGATCAATTTTTCTCAAAAAATTTCATGAATGCGACTTAGGATTTAAGAATAGAGAGTAACGAGTACATGGTAAGATGTAGGAGGGAGTAGACAACACATACGTAGAGTAACGTAGATAAATAATAAAAAGGAAGTAGACATAGAAGATAGATATACCTTGTGCATTGGTTTCCTTTGTATCCGGGGATTTCTTCTTTCAGGAATGTTTTGATCGATCAACCGTAAAGCTCAAGCTGCACATTGTCGGATGGCAATCCTAATACATATGATAATAACATTTTTATGGTCAGGCATTCCCTTCTACTTATTTCCTGGAAAGTAATAAACCTGGCTCCTCTAAGATCTCCTGACTATTGCGGGGGGCCATAGTAAATAGGACCAAATATTGTTGGTAAAAATAGCGAAAGATATATACATACTTCGTATGTCTTTGTGTGTACGGTAGGTCCTATTAACTATGGTCCCCCGTAATAGGGCGGGTGCCACCCTCCTGACCGAGGCGGTCAGATTTATCCCGGTATTAACTGCGAGTGAACGACGCTGACAACCCTAGCACAAAGCTTACCAGGTAAACCGCTGTAGGAACAAATACTGTTCTCGGTACGTAGTCAAAATTCTGGGGTCTACCTTCGGAAGGCCGAACACTTTCTCGGCTGTTGGTGCTTCAACATACCTTTGCATGCGTTCGTGCACAACAATAACACTTGCGGTATGGTACGAGTATGAGATGAAAGTTGCCGATGGGCTACGACAACACAAAACAAATGGTAGACCACGAATAATATTCTAAAAAGGAAAAAAAAGACGTCAGTCAGCCAACGCCCCAACGGGTAGGGTGGACCGTAACTGGTCCGAGTCCGGCGGGAAGGCCTCATAGCCTTGGTTTTTGTTAGTGGGTGAGCGCGAGCAAGTCCCACACTACCCGGGAGAGATGACTTTCCCGGGTTGCTATCTCCACCGCACCTGCTCCTCTCGGGGGTCAGGTCGGGTCAACGTGCCCAACTGGGCTAAATTGACGCACGACACGAAATTGGGAACGTGGAAGTGTGGTGAGCTTAAGCTTTATTTTTACCAATCCGCCGGAGGATAAAAAAAAAAAAAAAAAAAAAAAAAGTCAGTCAGCTATGTTTTATATATTCAGGTATATACCTGGTATCGATTACATTTGAAAGTAGAAGAAAAAATAATAGAAAGTATACGGCAGGAAGTCTAAGACATGGTGGGTTCGACTCCGGTGGTTGTGGCGCGAGTGTTATGGAATGGATGGTCAGGGGGGGGAGGGTACTCGATAGGAGAGATGTACTCGATCTCATGCATGGCCGTAGTCGTATGATCATAGACATAGGGGGGGGGGATATATGGGGGGGGGGGGTACATATTTGTTGCCTGCCTTAGTCATTGGACCATTGACCACGCATCCCTTTCGAGACGGAGCATCGTTCCTACTCCTAGTAGAGACACCTCCAACACATTGGCGCTCATTACGTTGCTTCCATATTCTACATATAAACTTTTTGCTAATAATATTAACTCCTTCCTGTTTCGCCGCCTGTGGCCACCATCTATCTTCTAGGATAGCGATCGTTTTCTCGCTGCTATCTAGTGTACCAAACTCCGTCATATCACATTCGTCTATTTCCCTCATCTCCTCTTCTATCACATCCCAGCGCAGTTTAAGCTTCGCGATGTCCAGTGGGCCGTACAAATACGTTTTCATTCCTACCCCTTCACATAACCCCCCGTATATCTCTAAGTGTTTCCCCGAATTTACCTTGTTTCTTAGTGCTGGCCTTTCCCTTCTTTCTATCATTTCTTCTACTTCTGCCTTGTACCTCCCAAACTTCCCGGCGGACATCAATTATTCTTGGTTTCCCCCTATACCCTTCCATACTTCCTCAGCTGCACTATCCCACCTTATTCCAGCCCCCCCTTTTGTTGCTTTCTCCCATACAGCTCTATCAACTATGGCTGGCAACCTCTTTTTTGGCATGTTACTTCCTTTATATTGTCATTTCAACTTTCTCGTGTCTCTAATTGTCTTGAGTGGGTACAGTCTCAGTTCTGCTCTTAATACTGTATCACTAGTCATAGTTGAGCATCTTAGGATTTTTATAGCTGCTGTCATTTGTACTGTTTTTCCAACTTTTTTTACGAACTTCGCGTTCCCTTCCCATACGTGTGCATATTCTAGCTTTGGTACTATCACATTCATCAGGATACATCTCTTGATCCTAGTGTCAAGGCGCGAGTCTGTTAGGACCGCATCTATCTTGCCTACGTGTGATTTACCATGTCGTATTATTTTTGCTATATGTGCATCTCAAGACCAGTATTTTGACATCTCTACGCCTAGGTATGTATATCACGGGGGGGGGGGGGGTTCCTGGCTGCTTCTCTAAAGCGGTTGATTTTTTTTTTGTCAATGAATGTGTTTACAGCAGCAACCCTAACCCCGACCGCCTAGGATTTTTTCCGGAATGAAGATGGTTGATGTAACGAGGAGTTCTTGATGTCTATGGGCGGTTGCGTAGTACCAGGTAGACCACAACTTTGGAAATTAATGTGCTACGGACACAACGAGCAAAAATTGATGGGATATATACGCATATCATTACCATGATTGCCTTCCGACAATATAGCGTAGATGCCGTTCCTATATTAAACCGAATATATTTCCGTAACTCAGCAATATACGCATGTACTCGTGTTATTGCAGGATGAAAACCTTGCTCCCGTAACGCACGGCGGTTGAACTGACACATTTTTTTTTTTTTTGCCGCTTCATCCGCCAAGCGGTGCCAGGAACATCGTAGCAGTACTTGGTCCAGGGCTGCTTCCGAAAGGTACGAGAACACTCCACACCGCTGAGAGATCCCAAAGGGATGCTATGACTGCTGTGTGGATACCACTCGCAGCAGTCCTCGCGCCCACAGCGTCTGACAACAATAACGTACCTGGTACGCATTTTTTTTTTTTTTTTTTTTTTTTAGCAACATAGGAATGTCTCATTCCTACCACACGTACATGTTCCAGTGTGAATTTAATCTCTAAAATAGGGCTACTTCCCAAAGGCACTACACGAGTGAGTGTTCTCCACACCGCTAGTACGGGGAGCCATAGTAAATAGGACCTACGACAGACACAAAAAACCTATGTATTTACCTATTTTTCTGACTATATTTGGTCCTATTTACTATGGTCCCTGGGAATAGATCAGTAGGAACGTTGAGAGTTCCACGAAAGACCCGCGAAGACGATATAGAAGACATCATCAGCAACCGCTGCTGGTGGACCCCGGCTTGCGTCGTCAGCAGCAGCAGCAGGAACGGCGGCGCGTGATTTAACTTTTGCGGCGGGAATCAGAGCACTGTGCTCTGTGCTCGGTGCTCGGCGACGGGTCGAGGTCTGTGTTTGTTTGCTGAAATAAATATCACTTGATTACAAAGAGTGGAATGCTTGTCACTATTTCAGGTCCAACGTAACTTTCAGCCTGGTGAGAGGGAAATGCCAAACGAGATTCGTGCCCTGCTTGTACGCGTAATTCTCCACAAACGAGAACGGTGTCAAAGCGATTCTATTGTATGGGGGTCTCCTTGGAAGCACCTGGTGCCTGGTATCTCTGGTGGAAGCAATGTATCGTGAAGGGGTGAGCGGAGGACTCGGTACGTAGTGTTCGACGCGATGTCGGGTGGCAAAGGGCTTCGACAAACGCCCCGCCAACGATTGCGAGGACATTAGCACTGACTCTTACTTTCTAAGGAGGTGATCATCAGAAGAAACAGCGGCGGAGGCTAATGCCACAGGCTTGTGATGGGTTGATTTCGATAGCGGGCTTGTGGTTGGTTCGTGTCGATCCGAGCGGAGTACGAGAATATGCTGGCGTGAAATGTACGTGAGTTTGAAAGGAGCAGAGTAAAAACAACAATTTTTCGATTTAAACCACTTGAAAAAACAAGAAAAATAAAGTGGGCATCAAAATCTGACTCTATTTCCCTACGATTAGGTGGGTATCAAAGCAAACCATACACAAGTACCGTTGATAAATATCACGAGTATACTCGTATTCGTTTTTGTTTTTTTTTCCTTGGCTTTATTCTTCGTTCAGACAATGTTAATGCTTTAAGAGAGATCAGAACATTGGAGCTCGTTCATGCTATATAGCCTAGTGCACATTGTCGGATGGCAAACAAAATACTGTACAATGGTGGTAAATGGTTTTCGCTCGAGGTCTTTCCCCAATGTTCGGTCGCGCCGGTTCCCTCGCCAACCCCCGCCCCTTGGGAGGAGGGCGCCAATCACGCCGCGAGAATTCCCCCTCGAGGAAACGGCTCCTTCGCCGCGCGCAAGAGGGTTCGCAGTTCGCGCGGGAAACCTAGTTCCACCGCGCCTAGGGACAATACGGTCCCATCCCCAGATCAGAAAACCTTTCATGAATCTACTGTATAACTCCAAATGTTCGGGGATGAAGTCGGTGATCACCGGGGAAGATATCGCTCCGCACGGTGAGGCAACCCAAAAATATGGGTATACCATTTTTTGGGTGGAGTTCGTGAAGCCACAGCGAGACCCGGGGAGATAATGACCCTATCCCCGGATCACAGGCCTTCAACGTAAATACAAGTCTAACAAATAGGCGACGACGTCGATTACCCCCCCGGGACAACACCGCCCCTGAGGGTGCACCCTCACTGTGTAGAAACCCATACTCCAGGCACACCATTGACTAGCTGAGGTTCATGAAACGCTCGGACTTGCCTCAAACAGGGGTAGGAAGTTCCTTCGAGTTCGCTAACTACCGTCTAAAAACATCAGGGCTCTTCGCGGGTCATGACCCGACCCGCGGGTCGTCACTGTGTAGAAACCCATACTCCAGGCACACCATTGACTAGCTGAGGTTCATGAAACGCTCGGACTTGCCTCAAACAGGGGTAGGAAGTTCCTTCGAGTTCGCTAACTGCCGTCTAAAAACATCAGGGCTCTTCGCGGGTCATGACCCGACCCGCGGGTCGGGTCACGGGGTGTTCAAAGTGTCACGGGTCGGGTCGGGTCGGGTCAGGAAGTGTTCAAAACCTCACGGGTCGGGTCGGGTCGGGTCAAGAGGTTTTCAAATATCACGGGTCGGGTCGGGTCGGGTCGGGTCAAGATTTTTTCAAATCTCACGGGTCGGGTCGGGTCGGGTCGGGTCAAGAGGTGATGAAAAGCTCGAGGGTCGGGTCAGGTCATGACCCGCGAGAAACGGGTCACTCGCGGGTCGGGCCAGCGTGACCCGCGAATTCTTTTCTGCTGACCCGCGGGTCGGACCCGCGCATCCGGCCCGCGGATCCGACACTCAATACACTTCCCGCTCTCTTACCCAAAGGCTTTTCTCGTACAAATACGCAATAATACTCCTTTGGTATCTTGTTCAAACATTAAAGGGAAGGCTTGTGAGGAGACTCTGGAACATATCAAGAAACAATCCGTGTTTTGTTGTGAACGGGCGAATTGCGAATTTAGAGGTTGAAATATTCTATGATTGATGAGCGAAAAACCAACGCATACTTTACGTGTATCCCTGAGGAGGTCAGGGACTAGCCGAAACGAAACTAAGCGTGAGCAGTTTAAGCGGATGTCGGAAAAATACGATGTAATTGACATGAGTCCAATATTTAGATACCTGGTGAACAAGAAGAGGGCTCGCACACGAGATCATTCCCATACAGTTCGACAAGCACAGCAATCTCAAACGGGAAGCGCGCGACCTCAGCTGACCAGTGAACTACGTGATAAAGAGCAAAGCCTTCCTGAAAAATTGAAGGTCAATCTACCAGAATTTCCGTAGTTTCTACCAGAATTTCCGTAGTTTCTGTTTTTCAGTTCCTGGGTCGTCCGTCTCCGCTGCGATTTCTGTTCGTCACCGGGGGGGCCTCGGAAAAGGTCGGGACATCAATCGGTGAGAGTGTCCTTACATGGTGTCAATCGTCGTGGATCACGCATAACAATTCTTCTAGCACTTAACCGCCATCCTGTAGGTAACAGAAGCTCACCACGTGGGAAGGCGCACGGTGTACGATACAACGGAAACCGAGTCACGCGATGCAACTAACCCAGATTGTCGACTTGATTGTGGGAGCAACTTTCAATTTGGCCCATCGGTTGGTAAAATATTAATAACTCAGGTTGGTATTGTACGGTACCGGGAAGATACTGGCTGTATGCGCGAACCAATAAATGCGATTACGTGCACTTACAACGACCGCCGGATGCCCTCAAGATCAACGTGGGCACGAAAACTCCGCAATTCTTGTACATGTGTGGTCCGAACCCGGTAAATACAACTGCATTACTTATTGTCATGGCGGCTCAAATACTCTGCATACCACGAGATGTAGTCATCTTGCGTTCATGGTTTGGAAGCAGGACATGCATGTCGAGGTGTAGTTCGTACCCGGGGGGGGGGGGGGGTCTAACACGTCCGGTCAGGATCGAACCGGGTGGACGACTGGTCGTTTTGCGCTCAAAGTAGACAGGGTCTACAGACGGCCCATTAAAACACTGCCAATTCCATATATGCATGCCCGCATCCACTATTACCTATTACCCACTACAGCCAGGCCACATATCGCTTGTGGGCACAAAAATGAATATTATTTTTTTTTGAAGTGTCGACCCACGGGCCGGATCCGCAGGTCGGACCTGCGGGTCAAGATAAACCGTCTCGCGGGTCAAGGGGACCCGACCCGCATGAAACCCGTGTCTCACGGGTCAATCCGAAGGTGGCGGGTCGGGTCGGGTCGGGTCAGGACATTTTCAAAATCTCACGGGTCGGGTCGGGTCGGGTCAACAACTTTTTAAATCTCGCGGGTCGGGTCGGGTCGAGTCAAGAGGCTTAAAAAATCCCGACCCGACCCGACCCGTGAGATTTGACCTGACCCGCGAAAAGCCCTGAAAAACATGTGGTACCTACCAATAAGCGAGTAGTTGTTGTAGAAGATGCGGTATGAACCCATTGAAGATTTTCAGTACACATGCATAGAGTCGAAAATCCCGCTTTTCATGAAATGGTCGAGGCGGCGGTTTCAGTAAACCTTTGCTCTTGAAGCAGCAAAAACCACGAGATAGAAATCAAGCAATGCTGGCGACGCTTCTCTGTGTGTATCTCTGCTTGGAACACTATCCTCACGGGATCCCCGCCGTATCTATGAGGGGACAAAACAAAGAACAATCTCCGGGCTTCCGTCGGAAACTATAAATGGGGAACGTTGAATATATATGCCGGAGTTTCCAATTGTTTTTTCTGACAGGTCGAAATCAATCACCATCGATTTTAGAGACCACCTCCAACATCAGATGGTATAATGTGTATACACTGTAGATACTGTACACGACACATGCTCAAGAGAAACGCCTTCCATACCTCATATCTACCCCTCCAGCAAAGCCTAGGACGAAGGCGGCTACCCCCCGAGACGATGCCGTGAACACTATATACCTGCGGCCTTCGCTTGGCACAGTCGAATCATTAAAAATAAGTAAGGCGCGGGAAGCATGCTGCTTTTCGCTCTTCTACACAAATATTAACAGCGCCGTTAGTTTCCCTGTGCGCTCGATGACGACGACTTGATTAATTGCCTTAGCAAAAAAAACAACATGTCACAAATTGAACGCCACCAACGCCCAACGGCGTCCGTTCGCTTGCGTGCATGCTGATGCCCGCCAGGTCTTGTCCCACCCGCTCGACTCGTCAAGAAATCACACACAAGAACATTGTCAACTACAGCAGTATCACTCTGTCCCTATTACGGGGGGCCATAGTAAATAGGACCAAATATTGTTTGTAAAAATATGAAAATATATAGGTTTTTATGTACACCATAGGTCCTATTAACTATGGACCCCCGCAATAGAAAAAGGTCCTTTTTTTATTCAGTAGAAATATGCTAATAGTCCTTTAGCAGGTTATTTTTACCTGGCATCCCCTTGCCCCTCTGGACGTCATGATCTCGTGCTGTTATAAGCAGCAGGGTGTTCGTTCATCAATGGTGGCCCTGGTGCACTACGTATTTGCTTTTTTTGTTCGAAGCAAGAGGAATTCTTCCATCGAAGCGATGGAAGCTTCCGTGGAAGCTGTGGGAACTCCCAGCTGTGTGTCATCAGCGGAAGTTTCCGTGGAAGCATCAAATTCCATGGAAGCGGTGCAAGCTTTCGTGGAAGCGGTGGAAGCTCCCGTGGAAGCTGTCGAAACCCCCACCTTGTTTCCTCAGCGGAAGTTCCCGTGGGAGTATCAGTGGAAGCTTCCACGGAAGCTTCCGAGGAGCGGTATTTACTTCTACGAACACCCACGAACTTCCACAAACTTCCGCGAACCTCCACTCACTTCCGCCACATCCCACGCACTTCAACTGGATTTAAATGGAAGCTTCCATAGAAGCTGCTTCCATGGGGATGTCGGCAGCTTCGCCGGAAGTTGTCCGGACTTCTATGAAAGCCTAAGCTTCCGTGGAATTTGTGGAAGAATTCTTGGAAGAGGCTTCGATGGAAGCTTCCGTGGAAGCAGGATTTACTTTCACGGAAGAATTTTCCATCACGGTAGTGCGGAAGACCGCGTGGGGCGGTCGTATTTGGGGGAAAACTTTCGTAACTTCCACGGAAGCTTCGGCTACTTCCACGGAAGCTTGCCATATTCGGAAGTTTCCGCTGCTTCAACGGAAGCTTCCACTACTTCCATGGAAGATTTCCATGTGCCTCGGTGGGAGTAGTAGAAGCTTCTGTGGAAGTGTAAAGGGCTTCCATGCAAGTTGTGGAAGCTTCCAAGCGGACGTACATACTTCCGCTTGCTTCTTCATATGTACTCCAACCTACTTCCAAGCCTACTATCGTACGAACCCGAGTTCGATTCCGGTATATGCGAGTTCGCATTTCTTCTTTCCCGTTATTTTTGTGGCCGCGGAAGACCGCTGTGCCTCTGGATGGGGTCAGGGTGACCGATGGACCTCCGGCGGCTCCTGCGGAGGGCTAGCTTCATCTCTGCATCTTGTGGGTGGGAGCAGGGTACCAAATGAGATCAAGTCTGGGTGAGATCAGGCCGGAGAGGTCCATGTCAGGATGGCGACAGCTTCCATGGATACAGTTCGGACTTCCACGGAATCTTCGACTGAAGTTTCCGCATAAGCTTCCACTTCTGCCACGGAAGCTTCCAGAACTTCCACGGAAGCTTCTACAACTTCGACGGAAGCTTCCGTGGAGGTAGCATTTACCTCCATGGAAGTAGTGGAAGCTTCCATGGCAGTTTCCATGTGCTTCCACGAATAAAACCGCAGTGCGAAAGGAACGCCGGGCGGTTGACGGCACTCTTGCCCCTTGACGGACAGCCTCCAAGGACAGCCGTCAAGGACAGCCGTCAAGGACAGCCGTCAAGGACAGCCGTCAAGCACATGCGTCAACGGCAGCAGTCAAGAAACCCCATACAACTGTAGTAAATACATTATCGCTCTGCACGTAAATGTGAGAACCGTGTAATCTTCATGTTCATATCCCAATGGTGCCTGCATTTCCATGGTACGAACTCAGTGACGTTTCTTCATAAGTGTGTTTCTATCATGCCACGTGGGAGGCGAGGGCGGGGGTTGGAAAAGACGGGGATGGATCGATACCACCCCCCACCCCCCTCCGCGGATATCCCCAAGGCAGTTACATAGAAAACCCATTGCGGTCTCTGGAAGTGGCCACACCAGAAAATAAATCAATTCATTGACGCTGTCATCCATGTGCAAGGCCGCCTCATAAGCAGTTCTTAGTATGATGCAGCTCAACCTTTATGCAACTTGCTCAACACCTCACGGCGCTTCTCGCTTAGTGCAAACAATGTCTGCCTGGTCCGTGAAAACCCGACGTGCTCCATCCCGGAATTGTAGGGATGCGAGGGTCCATGGTCAAACGACTATGGCCATGCATGATGATGAGCACACCCCCTCCCCTACGATTTCGTGTGGATGACCTGGACCTGCCAGAAAGAAGAATGAGGTATACCAGAAGCCGGGAGGAGGAGGAAGTAGATGCACAGATGTGCCCGTGTGGCAAAACAATAGAGAGTAGAACTCACATAGTAGGAAAATGTGAAATGTACAAGGAAGAACGGGATGTGTTAGAAGAGGAGATGAGGGAAATAGACGAATGTGACATGGACGAGTTTGATACGCTAGATAGCAGCGAGAAAACGATCGCCATCCTAGGAGATAGATGGTGGCCACAGGCGGCCAAACAGGAACGGGATGAGATAGCAAAAAGTTTCTCTGTATTATATGGAAATATCGTAATGAGCGCCCAAATGTTGGAGATGTCTCTATTAAGAGTAGGAACGGTGCTCCGTCTCGAAAGGGACGCGTGGTCAATGGTCAAATGGCTAAGGCAAGCAACAAATGAGTACGCCCCCCCCCCCCCCCCCCCCCCCCCCGCGGATACCCGAGATTTTCCGGCATGCAAGGAGTCTACAAAAACCTTGACGGGTCATAAATAGACCGCCAGCCGAACCGTCTTTGACCCCGCGTTTAACCCCCAGACCTTGAGCTCGACGGCTTTAGTGCCTCAGACAGACGCGAATTCACGAGAGAGGTCGTGTTCGGCATGTACATGCTTCTGACGGTATACCTCAAAACACGCATTCGGCATACTTCTGCATCTGACGGTATACTTTACACAGGAGCAATTCGACGCGAGTCGACGAGGGAAGAAAATGCTGAATGAGCTCTTCTCGCGATAAAAATGAAGGCATGGACCGTAAAATAGCGTGGAAGAGGGAAAATGTGCCCGCTGTTTGACCCAATGGTTGATGTGTGAGTTACGAAAGGGAGGGTGCTCAAGAAAGTACGTACAAACACAAAAATAAAATACATGGCATGGAAAAAACACACACACACACACACGGAGGCTTGAAAATCGCAGAACGCGAACCCGCGAATTCGGCAGAATTATGTCTGACGCATGAATGACCACTCAGCGTAGAGCCAGCCTCTCGCTGTGAAAGCGCCCGCGGATGAAACTGGTGATGACCCAGATGATAGCTTCGTGGGAGAAAACAAGATTATTAAAAGCGGGGTGAGCTTTGAGTGCGGTGGCCATCCACAGCGAGCAGCCTTGTCTGTAACCCATCACATAATTTCCACCTACGGCCAAACCCAGGGATGTACCCAGGATGTCCCCCGAAGACCACAAACATGCCGAGATGTATCCCCAGATGTCACTCATGGGTATTTCGTCATGTCGATACTGCCGCAGTAGCTCGTACGAGAAGCCATCATTTTGTTTCAACGCTGCTGCAGTAGACAGCGAAACGTATCACGAACTCCACCACCCCTATCGCATGTGTATGTGCCTCTAATATAGACCAATGCATAGACTACAGCCCCAAAAAACTTCCATCCCTCCCCCCCCCCTCCCGAAAAAAAACAACGGCGATCGAACAGACTAAGACTTCAACCAGTGCAGCTTCCTTACTGTAATTCTTACCCCGTGGGAGGCATATACCTTTGCATGCTACGAGTACCCGGTGTGCCATTCCGTGGCGTACCGTACAAGTGATCATCATCTCGCAACGAACAACGAACACAAAACCAGAAAGCCATGCACGACTCATGGCGACACACGTTCGTAGAACACGCCAGGCATGGCAGTTGGTGCCCCGCGGGATTAAAAGAACGCAAGCATGCGCCGCGTGACACTCGTGACCCCCCGCAGAACAGCCACGACGACAACATCGATCGTTGTGCGCACTACTAAGCGGTTTGTTGCTAGAGAAATATACCTGGTACGAAACAAGCCACTAAGGACATCAACACTTGCTGTACGATGAAGGGGAGTTGACGCCGACCCTAGTGCCATGCCACACACGGACAAAAAGAAACGCATATCGGCAGCAAAAAACGCCGTTCATCCTCGCCGTCGATTGGCACTGTAGCAGTCGCGATGGGTCAGAGTGTGTCCTCTGGCCCCGCGAAGATCATTTTTGATCGGGCGATATAGCAGGCAAGCCTTCCGTCACGAGAGGCATTGCAGCGGGGAGGGCTCTAGTCCCCCGTCCAGCCGCGTGCTGACGTCGCGAGAAGAAGCCGCAGCCTGTCCCCAGCCAAGACGAGGACCGCAAGGAGAAAGATCAAGCGCTTCCAGCTGCACGTGTACGTAGTCGAGCCGCTGCCGGCCTGTTCGCGCTTCACGGCGCCGGTCTTAACCGCGTCCCCACGCCCACCCTGTTCGTTGGTAGGAGAGGGGCGCATGGGGGCGATAGAGGGTGCCTTGCCCCCACCTCCACCGTCACCCTGCTTATTAGGGGGGTTAGGGGTTGCCTTGCCCCCACCCCCACCCTTACCCTGCACGTTGGGAGCAGGGGAACACATAGGGGCGACTGGGGTTGCCTTTCCCCCACCCCCACCCTCACCCTGCCCGTTGGGAGGAAGGGAACGCTTTGGGGGGATAGGGGTCCCCTTACCCCCACCTCCACCCTCACCCTGCACGTTGGGGGGAGGGGACCGCTCAGGGGGGATAGGGGTTGCCTTGCCCCCACTTCCACCCCCCACCCTGCACGTTGGATGCAGGGGAACGCTTTGGGGGGACAGGGGTCCCCTTGCCCCCATCCCCACCCTCACCCTGCACGTTGGGCGGAGGGGAACGCTTGAGGGGGACAGGCGTTGTCTTGCTCCCACCCCCACTCTCACCCTGCACGTAGGGAGGAGGGGAGCAGACAGAAAGGGGGGACAGGGATTGTCATTTTGAGACATGTCAATCAATGGTCGACCAGAGAATAGTACATATGAGGCGTTCTACGATAGATGTTCACCCTAATTTTTCTGAGGCTCCTCACTCGACCTTAAGGAGCTCCACACCTCATCCCAAAACTGACTTCAGAAAACATCAAATTGCATGCCGATGAATAATGCCATGGCCCGAGTATACAAAAACGTCATTTTTCGAGACAAGATTGGCATTCCGGCGATTTTGGGTTAAGGAAGGAGCCCCGTCATTTAGTAAACATTTTAGCGGAAATGTGCTACCTCTACCGTAGAACGCGTCGTATGGCTTGGCGTTTCGTTCGCTGGCTTCGCGAGGTCGATGATGTTTTCGTCAACACATACCCCTATGAAGAACACATCCTGACGCAAGGAAAGTAGAAGAAGACGCCACGCGTGAGTTCGACCAAAGTCTTTCGGCTTGGCTACCTGCGTGGTACGCCGGTTTTGCACGTGCTCTGTCATACGTACCAGGTATATATGCAGGTTACGAGAGGGTAACGCACCTCCCCAATCCCCGCGCTTGTACGCGCGAAACCAACGCCAACACCTGATAATATTAGTAGCATTGTCAAAGTTGTATTGTTGCTGTGTTTACTGTCCGGCGATGTGCAGAATGAACTTCAACGTTCATCATTGACCACTCATAAGCATTCCCTGAAGAAAGGAAGAAGAAAGCCAACCAAGGGGGACAAAAATAGAAATAGAACGGAAAATTACGGGCAAAGTCTGTACAAAATGGCGTACTTCTGTACCTATAGTACATACGGCGTAGTGTGCCTAATGTTATGTGATATTGGCGTCTGTCACCGTTGTGTTTGAAATTGTGGCGCAACGTCTATCGCTCACAACCATTCCCATAAAACGAAATAAAGCCAAGGACCGCCACAAAAGGAAGGCTATGCATTTCTGAGACCTACTGCTATAGTCTTCCCTCCAATATGTACCTACTTTGATCTACTCGATCTGATCGGCCTATTATTTCTGTTTCGCTTCCGAAAATCAATGTACGTAGTGCATAACCCGATCCGATGTAGACTACTCGCGGAAGGAACAATCGAGGCACATTTCGGCGGTTCAAAACGCGCAAAATGACAACATTCGTTTTCTTTTTCGTCCTTCCATCTACTATAAATCGTCCCTACTCCTCTGCCTCCCTCCCTTTCCAACTAAGATCCGGGGTCGCATGCAGAGCGGGAACTCCTTCCTCCTCTCCCCAATACGCCCAGGGTGCATGCCCCCAAGCTGATCGCTGGAAGAGTTCAGCATTTTCCTCCCTCGTCGAGTTGCGTAGAATTGTAAATATTTGATATGCACACTATTAATATATTATCTTGCCCGTTTGTCATCTGGCATTGCGCAGCGCTTATTCCGATCATGCCATCCACATACGTAGAAAAGGGTAACCAGAATCTACCGACTCAACACACAGAAGGAGGTATCAACCAGACCTGAATACTTGCCAAAGTTATGCTACTGAAATAACGCAGCACATATGTGGTATTCTAGAACCGCGCCTGCCATGGACTGGCCGACTGCGAGTACCAATCTACAAACACCAACGCTTCGATGAACTACCTGCAAAGTTCACACGCTTGATCTAGTGATAGGGATGCTACAGGTAAGACCTATTCGTAGTTTCGCCCCGAATTCAAGAGTTCGGTACAGCTAAACCCTATCGCAATATATCCGTGCTTCATTCACCCTTTGGCGAGTGGTAACACACGCTTGCAAAAACACCAGAGAGGGTCATAGAGGGGTGGTTTTAGTATTGCATTTTCCCGTCCCATCCATATGACCTTCGCCCTACTTCTCCATCTCCTATCCCTTTTCGCAACTCAGATCGGGGATCGCATAGTAGGCCCCAACTACGGTTACGCGCCTTCATTTTACCGCGAGAAGAGCTCAGTATTATCTTCCCTTGGCGACTCGCGTCCAATCGCGCGCATACGATGGCTGGATTGTTTTCTCTTGTAGGAGTAAGCGTGAAGGACTAGTTTTACATAAAGGCGGGGGGGGGGGGGGAAATACTGTAGTTCGTACCTGGTACCTACACATTTTTGACGTAGGAAACTGTCTTTCCGTATATGTGCTCTTTGCATCTCGGGGGAACTAAAAACTCGGGGGTCGCTCATGTCCGGTGTAACGTGTGCATCATTTGTCGACATGCAAGGGGATGCCAATACGTTCCCGCACTTCTGAGGCAAGCCGAAGAAATACCGAGGCGTGCTTGAGGACCGCAAGGATTGGCAGTGTGTGCGCTCATGAAAGCTTTGACACATCGGGCAGATCACACGACCTGTTGTAGATCATCTATAAACAGATCCCGTATCTGCTGCCGTGGGACGTTCTGCAGGATCTGTGTAGTACCGATCCAACCCAAGACACATGTGCCGACATACATCATGCAGATCGCACGGCTCCCAGCGGACAACACGAACATCATAAATAAATACAGTACAAAATCAGGAATCTATCTTCCCTGAAACACGTACCGTAGATGAGTACGAGGGATCGGTCGGATCGGCAGACAATCGATTTCACACGAAGGACAGATACTCCATCCCCACTTGACAATCTAAATATTTCAGGAGAGATACATGTATTCCTGATCTCTATGATCTGTTAGCACATGTTTCCTGGGTTGGATCTGTACTGTATGCAGATCCTGCACAACCTCTCACAACGGCAGGTGATGAACTAGATGATGATATATCTGTAGACAGATAGATAGATCATTTAGATCAAGATCTGCCCGATGTGTGAAAAATACTCAAAATTTCCAAACATAACCGCGCCAGCTTATTGTCGCTGCCCCCGTCGATCTGCTGCCGAGAGGCCCCATATAGCCCTACCTGCTGAAGGTGGTTCCCGAAAGCGGCCGCTTGGGGGGTCAACAGCACGCGGTTGATGCCCGCTAAGACAACAAATGCTTGCTCCGTCGCCGCCTTGAACTCCTCCGACTCCAGAATGCGCATCCCCTTGTCCTGAAGGACAGACGCCTCCTTCGCCACTAGTTTCCCCTCCGGAGTGGACAGCATCTCCGAGAACAGACCGGGAATTTCCGCCACGTCGGCCTTTAGCTTTTTGAGCTTGGAAAGCTGGAGGGCGAAGGCTTCGTTAAATTCGCCCGGGGACTTTTCGTCCCGGAACTGCGGGAAGTATTTCGGGGGCTGGGGAACCAATCCGTGAGACTTTTTTTTGCCCGGGGAGGAGAAGACCTGGCGGAGCGGCGGCATGATCAAGGGCAAAGAAATGAAGCCACAGAAAATATGTTTCGTCAAGTATTCAGGTTTGATTGATAGCACATTTCCATGTCTGAAACAATGAGCAGTGACCAATGCCCAGTTACCAATGACCAATGAGGTGTGATCAGTGCGCAATAGGTATTGACCTACGGACAACGACCAGTGAGCAATGAGAAGCAGCCAATGACCAACGACCAATAGCCAATGACCAGTTTCCAACGACCAATGTCCATTGAGCAATGAGCAGTGACCAATGAGGAACGAGTGATGAGCAGTGACCAATGAGCAGTGGCCAACGACCACAACGAGCAACTAGCAGTGACTAGTGACAAAATCGCCCGGTTTCCCTTGGCCTTCCTGTTCGTCTTCGTTCTGCAGCATGATAATTCCGGATGATCAACGTTGAATCTGACTCTTGATGGACATTGTCGGATGAGAAACGAACTACTAATAGTATCAACAACCGACATGAATATGTACCAGGCATGTTGTCAAGTTGTCAGTATTCCACTCGCCAGTTGGCATTGTATAGCGCTTGTTCCCATCATACATGACATCCACCCAGAATCCGACGACATTGCTCACTTCTCAATGCTCACTGCTCATTGGTCATTGGTCACTGATCATTGCTCATTGGTCGCTCCTTGTTGCTTATCGGTTACTGTTCATTGGCCATTGCCCATTGTTGATCGATCATTACTCACTGCTCCCTGCTCACGGTGATTGTTGCTGCTTGCATGCTCACCTCTTCAGATGATGACCGCTGAGGTGACTGCCCTGACATCGTTATCGTTACGTAACGACCGCGTGGAGACTCCGCCCTGTACAGCAAGAACGATAAGTGGTGCAGTAAGAAAATTGACCAAGCAGAAAACTGCGGGCACGAAATCCCTTTCTAGGCGGTACGTACCACCAGGCAGTAGCAGTAGGCTATAGGGGGCTACGAGCAAGAAGAACCCCTTTCAGAAGCAAACAGATGGTTCATATATTTGGGACGCAAATATACATCCATTTGAAAAACGAAAACAGATTCAGCGCGTCGGGCGCTTAGAATACTACACCTGGTATACAGTAAATAAATCCTACCTTTACTGCAGCAATGCCAGATAAATTACACTATTAATACTCTGGCCACAAAAATAATACCCGTTTGATGCCGGAATCAGGGTTCTAGCCTAACATCATACCCACGGTAACAGCTTACTACTACGGGGGTCCATAGTTAACAGGACCTATGATGTACATAAAAACCTTTATATTTTCCTATTTTTACTAACAAAATTTAGTCCCGTTAACTATGGACCCCCGTAATAGTTCGAGGGACTGTAGAACTTTGAACCCAAGGACGCGTTCTACGATAGAGGTAGCACATTTCCGCTAAAATTGTTTCTGAATGACGGGGCTCCTTAACCCAAAATCGTCGGAATGCCACAATCTTGTTTAAAAAAATGACGTAATTGTGTACGTGGGCCATGAGATTATTCATCGGGGTGCAATTTGATTTTTGCCGAATTCAGTTTCCGGGTGAGGTGCGGAGCTCCTCAAGGTCAAGTGAGGAGCCTCAGAAAAATTAGGATGAACCCCTATCGTAGAACGCCTCCAAGATGAACCCGAAAAGCCGCGTACCCCCGTGTGTGTACACACCATGGTTGGCTCTGATTGCCATACCCCCCGGTAATAACGATGGACATTTGAAAGCTCAAGGTGGGAGTGTCACAGAAAGGTTTTAGACTTGCTCACAGAAAGTACGTGGAGGCACAGGTACCAAGGAGTTGAGATTTACAGTAGTACTGCATTTCTTTCTTCTTTCGGGGACTTGCTTGCGATGCTAATGAGCGATCAACGTTGAAGCTCACGCTGCCTGCACGTTGTTGAGGATGGCAAAACGCAAAAAAAAAAATGCATGGTACGTACGAAACTTCAGAAATTGTTTTTTAGCCCGGCCCCAAACAAGAGGCTATTAACCCCTTTTATTGCTGTAGTATTGCATGCAGTGCACGTGTACCCAAATCTGACTCTACTGCCAAGTGTCTTGTCTCCACAATGAGGGTGCAGTCCTAAGCGCGATAATTACGTGGTGCCGCGTACTGCACTACAGCACACGTCTTCAATACAAGTATTCACGCGTCATTGCAGAGATCATCCACAGTCGATCCTGATAACCTGCCGTTCATATGAGACGGTTGCGCAGAATCTGTATACGAGTAGACATCCAACCTAGCAAACATATCCTAGATCATGCGGAGTTTTTAGAGCTCCCACCCGGCAACATGGAGCTACTGCATGTAGATCATACAGATCAGGACTCTATCTGCCCTGACAATTCTAGAGTACCAAGTGGGAATGATCTGTAGATGATCTGTAATTGATCTGTCCGATTGGCAACGGTAACTTCTGCGCTGCACGTAGTGTAGGCCCACGAATACGAAATAAGCTTCGATAACTCTGGGCGGGAATATAAAGAACCTTTGGTATTCATAGTAGTGACTAAAAGGTCTTTATATTTGCGTCCAGAGTGGTAGTTAGAACGGCACGTACGCACCCACGATATTCTGCAGAGGGGAGCGGTACTCGTAGAAGGTTGCACACCTCAGACAGATCAAGGACAGATCAAGGACATGCCATACAGATCATACAGATCATTCCCACTTTATGATCTGGATATTTCAAGGCAGATAGGTCCATTCCCGATCTTGTATGATCTAGCTCATGTTACCAGGTCGTGCCCGCATAATGAGCATGACCTACGAAGCACATGTTTCCTGGGTTCGATCGGACCTATAAGGCAGATCCTGTACAATCTCTCACAACGGCAGCTGAGGAACTAAATGATCTATCTGTAGATAGATAGATCATGATATGTCCGAGGTGTGTGGAAGGATGCAAGCGTTGTAGACCTGATATTAATACATGCTACCAGGTACAGAGCAGTAGGTATTTCTACGACTGGCTCCTTAGCGGGCTATGGGTGGCTTCCCGTGGGACGCCCCATGGGATCCCGCGGGAAGTCGTGGGACGCCGCGCGGTCTCATAAGATTTTACGCGAGTCCCGCGGGATCCCTCCGTGGGAGCCCATGATATGCCGTGGGATACCGTGCAATGGCCGCGAGTTTCCGCCTCAGGGCCCTTGTCTTTCCGATCCCGTAAAGTATTCCTACAATCACAGCGGTCTACTCAAGCACAGCGAGCTAGAGCCTTGCCAAGCACAGCGATCTAGAGCCCTGCGAAGCACAGCGAGCTAGAGTCTTACCAAGCACAGCGATCTACTGCAGAGTCTTTTCAAAAACAGCGACCTAGAGTTTTTTTTGCCAAAATACACTCACCAAGCCGGCCTCTGACTCTGGTTGCAGTTGGGATTCGGGTCAAGGTAAGGGTTAACGGTGGTCGGGGCGGTGGCCTACATGAGACAAAGCGCTGTTAAACGAAACCACAACCATTCGGTGAAAAGTCGTGGAAATTCAACCGCACGGAAACTCGTGGAAGGTCGCGGCATGTCGTGGGATATCGCGTGCTGTTGTGGGATATCGTGGGATATCATGGAATATCGTTGGATGTCGCGGGATCTCGTAGGTTCCCATGGGAAATCCCGTGAGAACTACGGCGGAAACTCGGAACATTTGGTCGTGGGATAAAAACGGGACGGGACCACGGTGGGACATCCCGCTCTATACCGCAGGATTCGGAACCTGTGGGAACCCGTGGGGTCCTATCTACCCTTGAGATCCCGCGGGAACACGCGAGATACTACTTGGTATGCCGCAGGATCCGGTGGGATGTCACGGAGTCCCATGGGAATTCCCGCGGGATACCGTGGGATACCGCTGTGGGATCCCGTGGCATGTGCGAGTCCATGGGTGCCCACAGGAGCCCGCGGGATCCCATGGGAACTCCCACAGGATCCCATGAAAGAAGACAATAATGCGGGACGCCACGATAGGGCTCTGTCTATTTCGATACGCACGACGCAACACGACCATGGGGCGTAACTCCCTTGACAAACGACGGCTCCTGGTCCTGCGCTACAGCAGAATATGCCCATAAGACGAGTCTAAGTAAGGCTCACTTTCCGAGGGACGTTGAGAAATTAGTCCCGATACAGTTAACCCGTGTCGGCGACCCAGGACCCACGGGTAGGAAAGCACACGATATACAGTTAGTAGTGGTCCCCTTACAGTGCCGGTATGCGCCATCCAACAACACCGGCACTATACGTGGCGACAACCGGGACTACTCCGCACACTGCCACACACAGATGAATCCCATTTGTGCCAAGTGCCAAGCGATTCCACAGGCACTACAGCGGGGACCGATACCACTCAACCGGAGGGACCACTTCTATCGTAAGAAAGAACAACGTACGGGTCAAGTTGCACTTCTCGCGACGGTGCGGGTTGAGGCCTTGGTGATGCGACGGATGCAGTACACGCACGCATCTGGATCGGCCAAATTGCGTTGCTACTACGTATTCCTGCAAAGCTACACAGAGCAGTAGTTGGTTGGTGGGGGATGCTGTGGCTGGCAGCCTTCGTCTTCGGTTGTCGTCAGCACTCCGCACGATAGAGCAATCGAAGCGGTAGGGGGCACCCTTTCCGAACAACCGCCGTCTCATCTCAGCAATTTCGGTGGAGACGAAAACACTCGATTACCGTAGTGTGAAGCGGAGGCCGCTCTAGGGTAGTGGTAAGGGTAGTGGTAAGGGACGCAGGTGGTTCTGGCAGCTGGAAAAGCAGTGCTTCGCTTCTTCTGATTTAGATCTTCTTATTGATGGCGAGAGCTGAGGAGGTGCTCTGGTAGAGAAGTGAGAGGTAGGGGGGCGGGACTCGACGCCCAGATATACTCGTCCCACCCCATGCCACAAGCTCTCCTAAATTCCTCTTATCTGATGTACTCCTACAGAACTTTCCTATGGCTACCGATCGTTCTTCTGCTAATATAAGAACTTCTCACTTCGTAGTCCTATCTGCGTCAAGGAACATTACTCTCGTCTAACGGGCTATCCGCCCTAGGGAACATTCCTAAAAGAACGTTACTCTCGACTAACGGAATATCCGCCGGGTTAATCCATTCTTAGGATTATTCTCGTATTCGTGAGACTACAAGACTGCAACGTATTATCTATATCTATAGCCCATGAATACTCCACCCATATCACAGTAGAGGCCCGCCAAAAATAAGCACCTTATCTAAGCAAGCCTTAGAATCTTATTGAGTCACCACACTTGTTTATGCATAGACTATCATATACCTGGTAGGATTTATATGAGGTACTCGTAGTGCAGCGCTCCGCCCTGATCACATTTTCTTATAAATAGCTCAAGTTCTTATTCTTGGCGTCCCGAAGAAAGTGATTTTAATGTTCTTATTACAGTAGGTATTTCTTATTCGGGGGCCTATGCTGATGTATACGAAAGAGAGACCTGGGCTTTAAGCAACGACAACTATTATTGTTGAGGCTCTCTTCAAAGAGGTGGTCCTTGCTCGCGCGCCTATGCTCGTGCTGCTGTATATCCGTAACTACCTGGGACAGCGTAATCACTTTTTTTTGCCGTGCGTGGTTGTAAAACAGCGACCAACACAACGTGGTTGGCCCTGCTTCTGCGTTTTAGTACCGGCACTCACGCACCAGACAGACCGCGAGCCGTCGTTCAGATGTGGCAGTCGAACGCTCGGTATTGCTGTCTGCCCCGTGCTGTCTGTACTCTGTGCCAGCACCTGCTACTACTCGTAGCAGTCAGCTACTTTATCTGGAGTGGGGGGGGGCTTGGTTCTGCGCGGATGTTCTGTTGAGTCGACAATATCTGCTATTACGGGGGACCGTAGTTAATAGGACCTATGGTATACATAAAAAAAAACTATATATTTAGCTATTGTTACTGAAAATATTTGGTCCTATTAACTATGGTCCCCCGTAATAACTACGAGAGGATGGTGGCGTTTGTTCTCTGCAACCAAGCGCCACCACCACCACCGCCACCACCGCCACTAGGCCCACAAGTCGAGGGCTGTATGCAAGCGTACACGTATCATATGTACTGAGAGCAGCACCGAGTAATAGCGCATGCGTTTGGATGGTCTTCTCGGAGAGAAGATCACCACCACCAACAGAGTAGTACGAGTACTACGAACATTAATACCGCTGTGCTGCAAAACACGACCCAGATATTTACAAGCAGGTTCTTCTGTACCAGTACCGTTTATCTGCCCTTGGGCACTTTGCCGCGTGGTGGATGTGCAGGAGACTCGAGACGATCCGCAAACTATGCGAGGCAATACTTACTGCTGTATACCTGGTAGTAGATTCTAGCTTGTTCTCCTCAAAAGATCCCCATCAGCAACACAGAGGACGTGTGGGGCGTACTGGAGGCTCGAGACGACTCGCAACCCACGAGGCACTTGAGTCTTGCTTGTTCTCCCCGATGACCCCCACCCAGCAGCACACACAGGCTGAGTTGGCTGAGCTATCACATCTACGCTATGATACATACGAATACCCACGCTGCAGGTAACGCCATCGAGTACCAACAGAGAGTGTACATACCCTTGTACCCTGTACCCCGTGCGCTACAGCAGCAGCGGTAGCACTTGCAATACATCTCACCTTGCTCTGTGCCCGCGTGAAGGGGAGAGGACGCTGCTGGAGACTGGCGCTGCTGTTGTTGTGTGCTGTTGGGGAGGTTGGTATAGATAGACAGATAGATATATACGATTGCAATGCGAACAACGTACACCTGCTGTACAACGTCAGATGGCATCATGGATCATGGATGGGGTAATAACTGCCCTTCTTTGCCGTTATACCTTTTTCTGCACCCACTAAAACCAGGTGGCGAGTGTGACAAAAAAAGGTTGGAAGATTTTTTTTTCCAACACGATGATACAACAGTAAAAGAGAACCGTAACAGGTGATTTATTACGATCGTATTACTTTTAAGTAAATAAGTACGTACTGGTACAGCAGTAGTAGTATTGCGAAAAAAATCTAAGATTTCGGACTGAAATGTCCAGTCAGTTATACAAAGTGTCAACGGTTGAACGGTTGTCGTCCACAGCATGCTGCTGCAGCAGTACGCAAGACGACAACATACGAGGTACTGTACGTACACATACTGTACGTTAACTTCACACGCTGCAACCAAAGCACATACCTGGTACTCCGAAGTATACCTGGTAGGAGGTATATATTTTCGTTGCTGTAAGTACTCACACCCTGGACAATTACTATTACAGGGGTCCATAGTTAATAGGACCTATGGTGTACATAAAAACCTATATATTTACGTATTTTTACCAACAAAATTTGGTCCCATTAACTATGGACCCCCGTAATATTTCAATACCTGGTAGTCTATTGTGTCTACAATTGATTCAGAAGGATGTGTGTTAATTGGATTTGTCTTGACAATTGTTTTTGGTGACTGTCTATTAATTGAAATTGTCAATACAATTGATTTCGGCGATTGCCCATTAATTGAAATTGGCCAGGCAATTGTTTTGGGCGATTGCCTATGAATTTGAATTGTCCAGGCAATTGATTTCGAATACCATCTACCATTACGGGGGTCCATAGTTAATAGGACCTATGGTTAACATAAAAACCCAAATATTTACCTATTTTTAATAACAAAATTTGCTCCTATTAACTATGGACCCCCGTAATAGTAATATTAGTAGTAGTAGTGGTAGTAGTAGTAGTAGTAGTAGTAGTAGTAGTAGTAGTAGTAGTAGTAGTAGTAGTAGTAGTAGTAGTAGTAGTAGTAGTAGTAGTAGTAGTAGTAGTAGTAGTAGTAGTAGTAGTAGTAGTAGTGTAGTAATAGTAGTAGTAGTATTAGTAGTAGTAGTAGTGTAGTAGTAGTAGTAGTAGTAGTAGTAGTAGTAGTAGTAGTAGTAGTAGTAGTAGTAGTAGTAGTAGTAGTAGTAGTAGTAGTAGTAGTAGTAGTAGTAGTAGTAGTAGTAGTAGTAGTAGTAGCAGTAATAGTAGTAGTAGTAGTAGTAGTAGTAGTAGTAGTAGTAGTAGTAGTAGTAGTAGTAGTAGTAGTAGTAGTAGTAGTAGTAGTAGTAGTAGTAGTAGTAGTAGTAGTAGTAGTAGTACAAAACCAGTAGTAAAGTGGTAGCGTCCCCTTCCAGGATAAGTGCAGGCACAGCTGTTTATGTGTTTTAGAGGAATGGCGGTTGTTCTGTGTCGTGGGTGGGTGTCGCACGCATAGTTAGACAATGACGAAAACGTCAATGTGACAGCGGCAGTGGTATTACGGGTGAATTTAGAATCACAACAATTAGATCTACGGGATGTGCTACCTGATCGTTTTCGGCAGTACATTTCTTGGGGTTCGGTACACGATCGTCCACTTTGCCTCCTACCGATTGTTCGCTACTGTCTTCTTTAGATTATTTCCAAATACGTCTCCAACCTGAACATAATGCCGTACACCCCTTCGTTGGCGTTGTTTGCGGCCTCGGCTTATTCTACCGTATGTACATCTATTACATATTGTGGGCATACGTGGAGCAGTAGCGGGCACCTGCTCGTCGCGGCGGAGACCCCCTTGTAGTACCTATTTAACGTGTCTATATCCGTGAAGGTGAAGGCAAAGAATACTACTGTGGCGAGACGTCCAGACGTTGCTCTCAAGTCTTGTATTTGGCTATTTTCGTTGTTTTAGTTCCGGGGGGAAGGGTGCAGCTCACCCTTGGGGTTTGCTTTTCATGTGCTTCGAAGTATGAAGACAAAAAAAAAAGCGAAGCCGTGAGATCGAAAATTCACTCAAAACTCAAAACTCGTCTTTGCAGGCTTCGCGTGATACTTCGATGGTCGCACACAGAACTGGCGTACGACCAAGCGAACCGATTGCCGTTGGCACAGGAGTTCCCCAAAGAATTTTGCCGCTTTCAGGTCAGCACGTACGTCGGGGCCATCTAACAGCAGGACTTCTACCAGGATAAAACCCTTACGTCGATAGAGCCCATACGACGATGGAGTTCATGATAATCAAACAGTGAATTCGACTGGTTGGTAACAAAACTCGCATTTCTTTCTGTATGGTTGACGTGAGAAATGCTATGATTTTCATCGCCAATTTCCTGCTCTGAAGCCTCAAAAGAGTTAACATCGATCCGCTCCACTTGTTTCCTTGCTCCACCTTTCCTTCTTGTTGCATACTCATCTACCTTCTACTCTTCCAACCTTTACACCCACGACGCTCCCTGCCAGCTTGTCGATGAGGTTGCTACTCCGAACCTCGAGGCGCTCAAAGATTTCCACCGCGAATGTGATAAGTTTGTGGCTCCACCCGTCGAAGGATACATGTCCCGGACGAATGTAGTCCTGGCGCTTGCATGCCTCGGCGGTAGGGGCAGCTTCGCTGTGGTCAGCTTTCTTCCTCGCAGGGGAACCTGCGCTTGCGAGTCTGCGTGGGTAACATCCAGTAGGATGGATTTGTCCCGGTACTCTCGGTTCGGAGCGTCTTGAAGGCCTCTTCTTCCGACGACTATGTACATCCTCAGGCTCCTTATAGCCATGAAGGGTTGAGGAATCCCCCTGAGCACGTGGGAGATCGTGCGGAGAAGCGCTGGTGCTGGTTCACCTGCTCTCCAGCTGTAGGGCTGATGCGTGCGTGTCGCATGCCTACGTATACTGCATCGCAGCAGGGGTGGTGAGGTGCCATGTGTTCCTTCAATACCCACGAAGCATTTTCCAGTGCCCACAAACTCTGATTGCGGGTATGACACGGAATCTTTGGTCGCGAGCGAAGGCATGCGGTGGCTCCTACTTGGCTTCCCTTCCCACCAGCGGGTCGTCCGGTCCCGGGCATGCCGTCTCTGGAAGCTGCTTGTCCTGAGAAGCTGTGTGCGCTGTGTGACGGTTGACCAGCTTGCCTAACTTCTGTTGGGCTTTCCGTGAGTCCGTGATGACCGCGCCATGTGCTGCCAGCGTACGGGTCGCCCTCTGTGCCAAGACCCCAATGCAACCCAAAACGGGGACAATGCCTGCCATCTCTTCCTCAGTGACCCTCCCATGTGTCTCGAATCTCCCACAAGCTATCTCCTCGCTGAGCGACTATGTTTGATTCACGGAGCACCCTCCTCCCTCGGTGACCCAAAGGGTCGGTAGGATCTTCCAGAAACCTCCGGTACGATCTGCACCCAATAGAGGCAGAAATTCGCCTCGCTCGGTCGATGGAAGCCCTAACCCTCCAGCCATCGTAAAAAAAAAATCGTAAACCGGAGCTCTTGGGCTTGTCGGTAAGGTTGCAATGGCCGCCGATTTTCCGGTCACCCCTCTTGCAAAAACGATTGTGCCTCCACCGCTCCCGGTAGCTCAAGAACTTTCTCTTACGTCCACTGCACTCCTTCGTCTGCCCTCCTGCTTGCTTCGAGAGAAAGCCTCGTGTCCAGAGCCCTATGAAGGTGGCTTGTCCTCTGCCCGAGGGATCCGATGGCGAGGAGGGTCGTCGCTTGCCTGTCTGGCATGATAGCGAGGCAGCGCGCAAGGGGGTTCACGCCTTCATTATTTACTACCTCCAGCGTCCGCTCAAGCACATACTCTTCTGTGCCGATCGGGACGCCCACCACCGTCACCCCTCCGTCGGCAATGCGGACGTCGACGATTTCAACAACTATAATCTCCTCGGCCGTCGGAAGGGGCCCTTTCAGGTTTTTTGTTGCGAGCCTTGTCCGGCTACACTCGTGCAGTGCCACGGTCTTGGTGGGGTTGACAACGTTGCCCATGTCATCATCTAGTCCGAGCTGGAAGAAAGCAGTGGTTATAACCGTGTTGGCTGTGACCCCCATACGGTCGTGTCCATGTACGCGAAGGCTTCCATTACTTCGCCCCTACGAACTCCTGTCTAAACTGCTGCAGCCCTGGTCGCAACGCCAGACAGAACAATGTCGGCCCCATGGAGTCCCCTACTGGACCGCGCGGGAGCAAGCGATCGTCCTGGCCTCCCCAGAGTCCATCCTGAAACACTCCAGCTGGTCTTGAATTGTAGGACTTGGCCACCAACGGCGTGAGTGCTGGCATGCAGTTGACCATCTCCGCTAGCACCGCCGTTCTTCGCGCGGTGTCGATTTGATCAGTCGTTGATATCGAACCAGTTGCTCGTCTCGTCGTGTAGCGTTCGTGCCCTCAGTCCCACAAGCTCCACTCTTCCGGGTACCGCGACGCCAAACTACCTCACCTCTCAATTGACCTTCTCCAACCGCGGCTGCCGCTGTCGCATAGCCCCTTCGGCGATGAGCGTCCCCTATGCTATTCCCACGCGAACCGGCCTACTGCACGTCCCCCCCGATAAGGTGGGACTCGACTGCAAGGAGAGCTGCCAGAACTACGGCGGGAACGCGTCCGGCTAGTCGACGATTCTCCGCCAAAAGGCTGTCGTGCCCCGGCCGACTTTCTCTCGCCCCCGATGTCGGTGTGGATGACGGACTGCAGGTGCGCGAACCCGGGCGGGGTGATACAGCGCTGTGGGGGCTGACGACGCCCAAGCGCACCTTCGAGGCGAGCCCATCGCCAGGATACTACGGGGGAGAAGTTCCGTCCGCCACGTGCGCGCCAGCACTGCAGGTGGCGTGGCCGCGGAGACGGCGGTGTGTTCTTCTGACGTGAATTTGGCGACCAGCGTGGCCCACGTTCCTCGTTGCCTGAGCGTGGCTCTGCCAGAAACATTTCACCCCCCCCCCGCGTGTGAGAGTAGAAATACGCTGACGACGACCCGGTTGAGGTTCGCTTTCTCCGAAGCTTCTTGGGCGGCATCCCGTTGCCTTGAGTCCCCTCGCCTTGCCTATGCCATCAGCTCTACCAACGTGAACCTCTGTCGCCTCTTAGTTCGGTCGTCCGGTGTGTAATTCAGGGCCGGCAGAACGCACCAATGATTTATTCGGGGCGAAGTCAGGGTCGCCGAGTCGCAGTTTGATCGGTGCTCTCCCATGGCGAGATTGATGATTCCAAGCACGTGGACGCTCAGGCGCGCGTGTGTGCCTGCCAAACGCGGCTGCACTTTTTTCCGGGTTGAGGAGCGTCGGCGCAGGCCATCCAAGGAGATGGCTTCGTGTGGTGGCACCACACCCACGCTGTCCTGGTCCCATCCGTACGGAAGCCCCCGGCTGCGGAAGTCCGCGTTGCCTATGGTCCACCCTCCTATCCGCGCGGTCCCCGGTTACGAAAACCGGGGGCCGCTTGGACCGCTGCCTTCAGTGCGTCCCGTCTCGGATGCCGGGCTCCGCAATTCGCTGCTGGGCAGCGGGGTGTTATAAGTTCTTCTCTTTTCGAGACGGCCTCAATCACACAACGAGCGTGGAGCACGTGGCACCCTTGCTCACACGGAAAACGTATCGCCTGGTGCCCGAGTTTGAGTACTACACGGCAGAATCCGCACGTCACGTCTCCTCGGGTGGAACGCGCGGGGGCGCGTCCCCTTCCTGGACCCACTCCCCGGCACTTCGGTAGGTCCTCCTTCTGGTTCCTCGCCGTTTGGTAGCCTAGGCGCATCGCCGTTGATTGCGGCTCCTCGCCCTCCGCTTTTTTGGCTCTTCGCTTTTCCTTCTCTCCCCCCTCCACCACTTGCTCGATTTGTTTTCATTGTGGGTATTCTTTCGATTAAGGCACATGTCATAACACAAACCATTTACACCTAGCGTAACATATTTAGCAAATTAATACTAATATTAGACTATCAGCCTGACCCACGAATTGGCCCAGCCGCCCACTATGTTTGATTAATGGAACACCACCAGACTAGCAATAACAACAATAAAACGACGAAACAGAAAAAAAAACGGCAGCCGCCAACAATGTTAGAAGACGGCAGCTTCGGCTTCTCACGGAAGACCTTTAAGGAATCCCCTACACTAAAACTAGCATATTGGGTCTAGACGATCGTCACAGAGACCAGAGAGGCCGGAGGTGTAGCCTCCTGGCTTATTTTTTTTAGGACGCCAAACGGCGTGAGTTCAATAACGATATTGACGGATTTCATTTACCCCACTAACTTAGGAGCGCCTATTTATAACCCGCAAGTTGCACAGCATATTTTGTAACCCCTAGCCGAAAAGACGAGAGGCACGCCTTGACTCTAAGCCTATGCCTACACGCCACCTCTACCTCCACCACTGCCCCTACGCCGAACCATGCACTCACATAATAGCTACATGGAGCATAGCTGCAGATTCCAGAGTTGAGGTCCAACCACTCAATCGGCCAAACGCACAGCTGACGTGTTGCAGTAAATCTAAGGGAGCATTAAGCCCTATGCAGCTATGCGAAGGCGTGATTCGGGACGAGGGGCAGAGGTAGGGGGTATATAGAGGTGGTGTGTAGCGTCAGGGTTAAAGTTTAGTATGTACTTCGGCTTTTTCAGCTAGGGCTTGCAAAATAATTGGGCAACCCGCGGGTTACAAATGGCCGCTCCTCCTAACTACAGGAATGGATGAAAATAATAAAGTATTGACTTAAGCTTTGAATACAATAGTGTGGATTCATTGTTTTTGGCGTAAGAGGGACACGATCGTGTACAGACCCGTAGGCGTAAAGTGCGTAATCTAGTCCAACACAGAACGAATTTTCGTGTTTTCGTGTTCATTATCATGAGCACTTAACGCGAAAGGTGGAACTTACTTTAGCTTCTTCGGCAGCTCACTATACGCAAAAAAAAAAAAAAAAACTACAGTTTGTTTCGCCCCCCTTATTATGATTACGCACCGCCGGCATCACCCAATCTCGCGGCTGCGATGGAATACACCCCTCTCCCAGGTCCTCGCCCAAGCCCCTCCCCCTTGCCCCCCTCCAAACCCTCACCCCCGCCCGCCCCAAAACTCTCACCCCCCCCCCCCCCCCCCCTCCCCTCGCGGATGGTGCCGTCGCGTTCTCACTTCGCCGAACTCCTGACAGAAAGAGAAACAGGACAATCAAAGCTAGCTCAACGATTCACTCCTAATATATTGCGAGAACCATTAACCAAATAAGAAGAAACAGCAACACAGCAGTGTTACGGTACCGGATTGGAATCCCATTGTGATTTCATGTGCAAGTTCGTCTTCTGCCGACGTCGCCATCTGTCGAGGTATTAGTCCGTTGGTCTCCAGGTAAAACGTTAACCAATCGCCTACCCAAACTAAGCCTTAACAACAGCAGCAAGAACGGCAAGCGCGAAGAAAGTTAAAGGCGGCTGAGGTTTCGCTTAATTCACGATGAACTACAACGTATTTTTATCACAAAACCGAAAACGAATTATTAATAGCATATTTTCTTAAAAATAAATTATCATGTTCCGAGCCGCAACGGCGATGCAAACAAAACTGATGGACCTCACTCCCCCCCCATCCCCCCCCCCCCCTACTCCCCCCCACACATACACAGGAAACCCTCTACAATAGCGGCACTCACTACATGACGATAACGCCTCCGCCCCCCCGCACATACGCAGGAAACCTTGTTAAAAAAAGGCACTCACAGCATGACGATAGCCCCCCCCTCCCCTCCCCTCTCCGTACTCCACCCCACCCCACTGAATAACCTGCACATTCCGGTAATCCATCACGGCGACCCCTCCCCCCACTTCTCCCGCCATGCTTGTCTGAAACTCCGAGATTCATTAATTACGTTTTCCATCAATTCGATAAATCATAATTATTGCCGCGATTTCTGGGGCCGCAAGCTGGTTGCTATAACCGAAGTTCAAACACCCTGTCTAGCCACTGTTTGCTTCTATTGTATTATTCAAAAAGGATTTAGGTCCGAAAACAGAGAACAAATAAGCGTGTATACGTCAGCTTATAGTTAAGATCAGGCGTTGTCCGGCGGGGGGGGGGGGGTAATCATTGTCATGCATGGCCGTAGTCGTATGACCATAGACCCTCGCATCCCTACAATGCCGGGACGGAGCACGTCGGATTTTCACCTTCCAGGCAGACATTGCTTGCACCAAGCGCGTTGTCCGGAGGGGGGGGGACTATAGACGTCGGGGGCGAAAACGAAGGCATCGACCATCACACGGTGCGGATCACTGCGACTGCCCGCACTGCTGGAACTTGCACTGTTGCAATGACAGGAAGCAAGGGGGAGCGAGATGAGGGTGAGCCGTTCGTTGCAGGGCAGCATAGGGCACGCAAGCAGCAGTGCCGCTGCCCCTGCCATCGACATTGAACTTGGCTGCTGCTGCTGCTACTGCTGCTGTGTACTGCTGCTGTTGCTTCTGCTCTATTGCTGTGGCTGCTGCTGCTGCTATTGCTGCCGCGGTGGCTGCTATTAATACTACTACCCCTGCTGCTGCTGCTGCTACCCCTCTTGCTGTCGCTGTTGCTGTTGCTGTTGCTGCCGCTGGTGTTTTTTTTTTTCGTTGTGTGCAAGACGTCCTTCGCGTTAAGCTACCGGACATGGTTGCACTGCATGTGAAACGGCGGAACGGTAACTTATACCGGTAGAGCGTCAGGAGTTCACGTATCTCCTCCGAAGGGACGGTATCGCCGGACGTACTCTAACAGCAAAAAATAGCTCATTTCCGGAAGGGAAAACTATCGTCGGAACTGCTATCTGGTACCTACCTGTGGTATATACGATCAAGGATGAATACATCGTATGTAGAATAGAAATATATCATCAGCGAACTACTAGTGGTATACCTCCTCGAAAGGCCAGATATCACAGTCTGTCCTCGACGAACAAGATATAAGCGTACCATGACTACCTCCAAGAGAAACCAAAATCGGCCACCGTAGAACACCCTGTCGAACAGAAAAAAGGCCACCATGTATTATACCTCCTCGATAAGAAAGATGTCAGCGACAAACAGAAAAAAAAACGTTCATACGCACGTACCGTGACTGGCCGGAAAAGATAACAAGACACCAACGTTTCTGTATACCTCCTCGGTTGGGAAAAGGTTGTCAACGCACATACTTCGGTAAAAAAAAAAACGACACCACAAGGGTGGGTGCTTAGCGAGTCCTACTCGTGGGTATACTGTACGTGTACCCTGAGGTAGGGGTGCCGGGGAACCAAACCAGGTTGTTTCGGCCATACCGGGGTATATAGGTACCCGGGTAGGTATATAGGTACCCGGGTAGGTACCCGGGTATTACACCGGCGACAAGATGACACATCTCCTGGGACGATTTTCAGCTCCAACTTTCTCCATGACAAGGGGGGTGCGTGAGCACACACAACGAACAAGGCGGCTCTTGGTGGAAGTATCTCGTCGAAATAATCTTTCCATAGACGCGTCGCTTTTATGTTCACATTCTCTCCCCGGTTGCCAAGAAAATCAGCTTGGAAAAATCGTTCGAGGGGCTGTTTTATCATATCACGCCTTGTTGGGCGGTATATACTCCACTGAACACATCCCTGCAAGATACTATTAATACCGTTGATAGATACCACGATCGAGAGATACTACCGTTGAAATATACTACCGCTGAGAGATACCACCGTTGAAATATACCAGGTACTACTATTCGCCCTCGAAAGGGGAAGGTTTCTTCGCCGTATAATACTTCTTCGATAAAACAGGTATCAATGCATGTCCCGAAGCAACATACTATCGCAACTCCTGGAAAAGGAAGCTGCCAACGTACCTACCCCCTCGAAAAGGAAGATATCAACATGGCACCCACAAAAAAACAAAAAGTAGTACCACACCGTAGTATCTAGCTGAAAATCTATCAATGTTGTTACCTCCTCGAAAACGAAAGATAACACTCTCAAACTCCTCCAAACCAAACATACCTGGCAGATACTACCGCGCCTTCACAAAGGAAGATAAAAATACCATTGCTGTCACTCTTCGCACCTAAAGATAGCCACCACCGTAATTCCTCGATAAGAAAAAAACATCGTCTACAGCAGAGGTAAAAAAACAGCCACCCCCCCCCCCCCCGCCCCGCCCCGCCCCCGCCCTCGCCATTCCACGCCCCCCCCCCGCCTCTCCCCCTCTCCCCCCTCCTCCCACACAAACTACTTAAATGCGGCGCTTCCTTTCTACTATGGCAGCTGTAGTCAACACCGGTTGATCTTCAGCTGGGAGCGCCAAACCGCGCTAAAACATGAGCAGCGCATAAACAGCGCCCCGACATACGATTCAGGGCAACCTATTAAGAAACAGGAAAGCTAGTCCAGCCTGAGTTTCTTGGTCTCGTTTGAGAACGGGTGCGTTTCGCACTAGCTTCAGCGCAACGACACCCGAAAATTGTTTATTTTCCTGCGAATCTCAGCTTGGCATTTCTTAGTGCTCGTGTTCTTAGAATTTATAGGTGTTACCCAAACTAGTTACAAACCTTCAGGGCTGTAACTTGATATCAGGGAAGGGATAAGGGAGGTAAACAATTTGGCCGAAACTAATAATAAAACATGTGATATGGGGGAAGCTGGTGTTCCTTCCCTGCCTGCTCGGGCCAAGTCTTATCCCCCCCTAACCCCGCCGCCTCCCCGATCGGGTCTGTTATTCACACTGCAACTCTTTCAAGCGGTCCACCGAACCATCCCGCAAAAAACGCCCAACGGCCCCATGTACGGGGCTGCAACGCCGCACGAAAAAGACATGACGATCCCTTCCCTCTCACAAACCCATGCCGTAGTCGGCCTTAGCCAGCGTCTCAACATGCTGCTACGGCTGCTGCTGCTGCTGCTGCTGCTAGTTCTGCTACTATCAGCGCTGCCGCTGCTGCTACGGTTGTTACTGTTGCCGCTGCTGCTGCTATTGTTACTGCTGCTGCTGTTACTGCTGCTGTTGCTGCTGCTGTCTTAACTCTCGAGCTGGCGGACAATATTCATATCCGGACAGGAATTCGACCAAGACTTGCAATCAGAAACCAAAACCGACGCCGAAACCTGAAACCAAAAATCAAAACCCAAAATCAAAAATCGTTTCCAAAAATCAAAACCAAAAATCAATTCCAAAAATCAAAACCACAAATCAAAATCAGAATTTGAACCACACCGAAAACAAAAACAAAAATTATGTCACAAATGCCGCCACGGTGTGGACGAGGGGTCTCGCGGCGACACCGACGCGAGGTCTCTTGCGTACAGAAAAAGGGGGGGCGCGTCCGCCGTTATCTGAAGCTCGTCGCCAAGCTGGAGCGCGTGTCTCGAGTGTTCTCCGTCCACGTACACATACCCGGTCTGGAAAGACACAACAAAACAGCAGTGCGCGAGAAGACACAAAATTACAGTGCGCGATTATGGTGGAAGCAATTAAGCGCGATGACATAGGTGGTAGTTCCTGTAGCTGTTTGTGTGCGATCGAAGTCAAAGCATATTAGTTTCTCGCCACATAATCGGGTGATGAAAGCAAAATGATGATGAGGGAGTTGCAGAAGTAGCAAGGCCGTGGAGGACCGGGGGGGGGGGGGGAGGGAAGGACAAGGATATGGATGGGGGGGGGGGGGGGAAGAGGTGGTAAGGACATGCGTCGGGAACGGGACAACGGCCTAGCTCGCTCATTGCTGAGAAAATATGCAACCCGGCCAGGTCGAAGATGATGGAAATAACTTGCGCGTGATGGTATCAGTGGTAGAAAATTCTGTACCTATTGATGAGTGATAGGCATCAAATTCACATTTTCGGGTGGCAAAAATGATACCAATAAAATGTACGAGAAGGAAACAATAGCAAAATACTATGTAGGAGATCGGGTTCACCGTTTCGAAAATCAATCTGTTGTTTCTGTTGCAGAATTTATTTAGGTGCTTGGTTTATATATTCTGCGTGCTTGCTTGCGCGAGAATTGACCTTCTTCATTCTAGCCATGGTTTGGTTGACGGCGTAGGTGGATGCAGCACGGGACGGTGCCGACAGACCGATAGGACACACGAACAGACCACGCTTCTTCCGCTATCAATAGTAGCTGGCCAGCAGTTAATGGGGCAGGCATACCGCGGTAGGAAAAAAAAAAGAAACGAAATGTCGAGCGCGCGTGATCATGGCAGAAGTACTGAGGCACGAGCATGGAATAAATAACAAGGAGCGTTGATGGAAAAAAAAATAAACAAAAATGGCGCGGTCATGACATAAAAACAACAGGGCGTCTTGTTTAAAAAAGGAACAAACACTAAGGCACGATGATGGTCACACATCATGAGAAGTGGTGATGGCGGAAGCAGACGCAGGCAGAAAAAATAAAGGCGCTGTCGGGGCGGAGGAGGGTGGGGGTGTACTCGATAGGAGAGATGTACTCGATCTCATGCATCGCCGTAGTCGTACGAAGTCGGCTGAAGGGCCCGCGAGAATGATGACAGTCATCGTGACTGTCTTCGAAGCAGCGGGCCTTACGGTGTCGGAAAAGGAGACAGAGACTATGCTTCTACAAACGCCAGACCAGAAAACCCTCGCACCACCGCTCGTTATCGAAGCAGCAGGCCAGAGGTATAAGCAGACGGCCCAGTTCTTACACCTAGGAGGCATTATCCACGAAAACGCTGACCTCTCGCTCGAAATCGACCGACGGATCCGTCTCATGCGAGCATGCCTCAAACGGTTCGGCCCGGAGCTGTATGATAGGACGACCGCCCCCCTTAGCCTGAAAGCACGAATGCTGAAGGCCGAGGTGATTGAGACCCTGCTGTACGGGTGTGTGACGTGGACCCTCAGAGCGGAACACTTTGCCAAGCTTCGAACGGCTCACCACCAAGTCCTGTTGCGAGTCATTGGCTTCCAGCGCCGACTTCGTACTGACCATGCCACCCTCTCGTACGCGAAGGCCCTCAAGATGACACGTTGCGAGAGCAACGAAACGACCATCCCCAAACGGCGTCTCTTCTTCGCGGGGGGGGGTGGCACGGCAAAGCAAGGATCGATTACCCAGTCGGGTAATGTTCGGGACGATTGCTGGTGGGGAGAACCCGAGACCTGGCGGACAGGTTAAGACTTGGCATAGATGCGTAGTCGAAGACCTTAGGGAGTTCCGCGCCACCGAAGGGTCAACGGAACTTGCTCCCTTGGTGTTTGGAGTTGAGACCGCGCTGTGGCCCACTGCTGCAAAAAAGGCGGGGAAGTGGTACCGGGGGATCCTGGAAGCAGTCGAACGGTTCATGGTGAGGTGACACGAGGCTGAGGCTGAGCTGAGTAGGCAGCGCCGCGTACCCGCCGTGGGTGGTCTCCAAGGGAATGGGGGGAGGAGGGGCAACAAGAGGAGTAGCAGAAAACCCGACCAAGGGAATGCGGAGAGGGGGGGGAAGAGGAGTAGAAGGGAAACTGCAGTGGACGAAAGTAGGAAGGAGATGGCAGGTAGGGCAGCCAGGTACCGGGCAGACTAAGAAGTAGAACATGCCTATACTACTCGTACCACCAACTGGTGCAGCTGGTTCGAACGTGGTCTTCCTTTGTCTTCCTGTTGTTTTTGTTTACTTTTGTTTCATTTTATTTTCTTCTTTGGCGCTGATCCTATGTGATTTTCATTTTATTTTCTTTCTCTTCCTTTCTCCGATTGATAAGCCTTATTGAAGGAGTCGTGTGGCGTGGGTGAATGACGAGTCTGCTTTGCTTGTTTCGTATTGTCTGACGCCGAGGGGCCGGGCATAGTTGACGAACGCTGGACGAAGGTGGTAGACAGGGTAGCAAGGTACTAGGCGGGCCAGCAGGGAGACCCTGGCTGTGCTACTCGTACCATAAACTGCTGCCGCTACCTGGAGGATGCCTTGTGCTTTGTGCTTTGTTTGGTTTGCCTGTTATTTTCCCTTGGTTCTTAGTCTTACTCTGTTGACGACTAGTGGTATTTTCCTCTTTTTCCTTTTTTTTTTTTCTAGCTCCTTCTTTCAAGTGCCCGCCAGATCCCCTGCAGGGGGGGTACGATGGTGTGTTGCTATATATACATATACCAGGTATATATTTGTTTCTTTTTTTCTTGTTTCTTTTTCTCCTTCGAATTGTCTTTGTTTTTGTTTATTTTTTTGTTTTTTTTTCTTTTTGTTTCGTTTCGTTTCTCTAGGTCATGGAAAGTGTATGTCGTGCCTGTCGTACGCAGTATGATGACATGGCATTGCATTGCATACGTGCCAACGTAGTATCTCTGTGGCGTAGATTTGTGACCACAGAACTTGTATCTCTCTAGGACTGAAGAATCGGCACGGACACTGGTTGTGCTGGATGTGGACGGGTAGAAAGAACGGCTTAATGTGAAGAAAACAACAACAACAACAACAACAACAACAACAACAACGACCATAGACCCTCGCATCCCTACAATGCCGGGACGGAGCATGTCGGGTTTTCACCGACCAGGCAGACATTGCTTGCACCAAGCGCGAAGCGCCGTGAGCTGTCCGGCGAGTCACATGAAGGGTGAGCTGCATCCTACTAAGAACCGCTTGTGAGGCGGACTTGCATATGGGTGACAGCTTCAATGAGCTAGTTTAATTTCCGGTGTGGCCACTTCCAGAGACAGCAACGGGAGTACTACGTAACTGCCTCTTGGGTGCCTTACCTTGAACACTGCGTGATACGATCAATTCCCTCGTGCAGAGTAAAGGTTCTTTACCGCGCACAAATGATCTATAACTCGACGACAAGCTGTGGACGACCGCCAATTTTTTTTTTTTTTTTTAAATGGTACCCTGGATGTCTAGCTCACGTAGTGAGCGGCATGTTTTACAGTGTCGTTGCCAACCGACGCCAACCCAACCCATATATAATATATATATAATAGGGGGTCGATGTATGAGAGCCTTGGTTTAGCATAAGAGTAATATAAGTGGGGGAGACCACGAAATGTAAACATCTATTGTGAAAAGTGGGCTAGGGTGGAGGACGCGGGCGGGTAGGCCTGTATACACAGCGGGAACGATTATCGGGACTCAGGGGAGGCACCACGATAGCACCGGGAAACTGCAATGCCAGGTACCTCCTATACTGCTGTACTACTTCTTTTTTGGGGCATCCAAGGAACGTTTTCGATGTGTAGTCAGGAAGCGGTTTGTTGTGGGGGGGATACCCTCTTGTCTCCCCCCCCCCCCCTCAAAGAGCCGTTGAACCCTTCAATGGGTCGCAACGCCGCAATGCATGAAACAGAGATTTTTGCTCTCGTGGGAAAAAATGAAAAAAGGAGAAAGGTTTGAGGACTGTGGACGGCGTTTCTATACATACATGAAAAAAGACAATACGACCAAAAAAACGACCAAAAAACAAACAAACAAAGCAAGAGCAAAACAAAACACAACACAACACAAAAACACAAGACACAACATATGAACCCCAAAAAACACAGAAAAAGAAAAAAAACAAAACAAAAAAGGCAAGCAAGCTGTGATACCTCCTAAGATCGTCCGACACTGTCTCCTTCCTTTAGAAGCATCGCTCTCACGCCCACGAGTCTCCAAGCCGTAAAAAAATGGTTGGAACAAAAAAATATCTAAGATTGTCCCACCTTTGAGTTCCAACGGACCTCGATCTTGGACCCTTGCGGCACGATCCCCTGCCCCCGCTGTCGCACGTGCTCCGCGTCCTCTTCCACCATGTGTTCTCGAATCATGTACCTTTCGCGAACAAAGCAAAAAAGCACAGCAACAAGACATCGGGTTACAACTACAAAAAGGGGCCCCTCGGCACAATTGTGCGTGGTGTGCCAGAGCAATATGACCACCTGGTTGGGGGAGGCCGCCTTACTCATCGCAGGCTGTGCAGGCTGGGAGTGCAACTAGCAATGCTCCAGTCGTGTCAAGTGATCTTGACCGCCCTATATCGGGATACCGTCTTCTTCAGACCGGCTTATAGGGGGGACCCCTACTGCTGTAGGTATGCAGTAGACGGACCCTTTTACCGCCTACGACTGCGAAAAGTATCTCACACAAATTCCGCCTAGTTTGGCCCCGAAAAACAAAAACGTGGGGGTGCCGTGCGATTTCTTAAAAGCCGTGGTGGTGCCCTTAAGCTTCTGTTGCACAAATAGTCTACCCTGGTATGTATCAGCTGTGATTTCGACCGAGCATGTCAAAAGGTTGTATATACAAGAGTCAGCGTCGGCTTTGCAAAAGTCTACGCGATACGTCCGTCGCACTTGTAGTTGTCGCCAAACATGTTGTAGGTCGGTGAGTCCCCCAGGTCCCATACATAGGGCACACATCGGACAGACCGTCTACAGATAGATCATCTACAGATGGATCATGTACATATAGATCATCTACAGATAGATCATGTACAGATAGACCATCTACAGATAGATCATCTACAGATAGATCATCTACAGATAGATCATCTAGAGCCCAACCTGCCGATATGATATGCTGTGCAGGATCTATTCAGAACAGATCCAAACATGATGCAGAATATACGACTTCCCACCCGGTAACATGAGCTAGATAATACAGGTCAGGGATCTATCTATCAATCTGCCCTGAAAGATCTAGATCATGAAGCGGGAATGATCTGTACATGATCTGTCACCGAATGTGTGAGTTAGCGCCAGCATCGACAGAACCGTCTTACGAGGGCTCAAACGGTCCAACAAGCACTCTGCCACTCTTCATACCTGGTACAGACAGCACAACACGTGACAGCGATCGCAGGGGTACGCGAGTTTTCAAGATTGATTTAACTATTACGGGGGCCCGTAGTTAATAGGACGTATGGTATACACAAAAACCTACATATTTACCTATTTTTACTGACAATATTTGGTCCTATTAACTATGGACCCCCGTCATAACGAACCCGTGTAGAGCGGATATCCACTTTTGGACGAGAAATCACTTGGAAATAGAGAGTGAGGCTAGTTTGCGGTACTGCTGCACGAGCAGTTTGGCGAAAGAAACAGAAAGCGGTGCCACTCTCGGTTCAGATTTTTTTTTGTCAGAAATAAAAAATATAACATTTTGTTTTTTTCAGGCGTGTCTTACTTGATTTTTTTCAAGTCTGTCTGGGACTCGAAAAAAAAAAAAAAACGGGTGCGTGACGTTTTAGTTTTTTTTTTTTTTCGTTTTTACCCTTGGTGTGTACCTGACAACGGGTTTTCCACACATCTGTCGCGCGTGCTCTCGCGACGGAGGATATTGGACAGCAGCGAATCCCCCAAGGGTCTCCTACATGTAGTGGCAAGGTCAACAGGGACATGTAACAGTGGCTACGAGTAAATCGGTCCGACAACCGTTCTGCTATAACAAAATAGATGAACAGCGATTGCGAGAGTGTACGCGAGTTTCCAAGGTCAATCAACGGCCTGTCGAGCGGCACTCACTTTTTTTCGGCGAAAAAAAAAAACATGGAAATACCAGGTAGTGGGGTAGGTCATTTTGCGGTACTGCTTGCAGCGTCCCTGGTATATAGGGGAATTTATAAGTTATCACCGCTTGGGAGCCCCAGGTGACTCGATCGTCTAGGGGTATGACATCGGAGCCGTCTCGGGCTGAGCAGCGCAACAGAACGAGTGCCAGCAATGGAATGCTGCTAGCCTGTCGCTTGCAACTCCTTCGCTCGTATCGTAGTTCGGGTCCAAACGAAACACGCGCTTTGGAAAGATAGATCATGATCTACAGATAGATATAGATCGTCTACAGTTCCTCAGCTGCCGTTATGAGGGGTTGAGCAGGATCTGCCTTATAGGGCAGATAATCCAACGCAAGAAACATGTGCTACTGCTGTATAGCTCATGCAGAGTATACAAGTCCCATCCGGCAACACGAGCTAGATCATACAGGTCATACAGACCAGGAATACCCGATCTATCCGCCTTGAAAGATCTACGGCAGATCATCAAGCGGGAAATCGATTATCTGCCCCCGACGTGTGGAACGTTTACCGCCACCTACACCCCAGCACCCCAAAACTGCTCCTTCGTGCGGGTCACATCATACGGCAGACATCGTCGAATCGTTTTGTCTCACTTTCGCACCAAAGTCCCACAAAGGTTATACCTGGTATCTAGAAGGGGTCTACACGTACGTCTTCCGAAATTTTCAACGGCGAGGCCTACAAGCCAAATCGGTACATACTGGTCGGGGCTCGGCTTAGCAATAATCCTCGGAACGCGTTCGAACTCCCGTGCCTTCGGGGAGGCTCGACCCTACCTGGTCCGACCGTATCACAGGGGGGTGATAAGATAACGCACTCCCTGCGACGATTTTCATATACGACTCTCTCCGAAACTAGGGGGGGGGGGGGGGGGGGGGGGGGGGGGGGGGGTACACACTACCAACGAACGTCGTGGCGTCGGTAAGATTTCGTCAACATCTTGCCGCAGATACATCGCTCGGCGTTTGCACCCTCGCCGTGGTCGAGCAAATCTTGACGAGATCCTTCCTAAGCTGCTGCTGCTGCTGCTGCTGCTGCTGCTGAAAGAAAAAAAAAAAATTGCGGGAAAAAAAACAAATAGATACAAATATATGCATGAGCTGAGAACAACAGCAACATCGAAAACAATAAAAAAAACAGGTGTAACTATCGTACTACCTGACTACTGCTGTACGTTAACAAAGAACAAACCAAAAACTCACTGCAGCTCCGAAGAGTCTGGTGGCATCGTCTGTCCGCCCGCCGCCTTCATGGAAGCGGTCGATCCCGTCGCCGTGCACACCCACATCCCGGAAGACCAAACGTTGAACCACTCACGGGCCGACGAACCTGCCACAAAGACCGTCGCGGTTATAACCGGGTTAGCTTATACAACCCTGTCACAAGGTCACCGGAAGCACACGGGAAGCATGGCGGCGGTTACACCTCGGATACGACCCAGTCACACCAAAGTTACCGGAACCATGCGGGGCATAGCAAAGACCACATGCAACGATTGGGATAGCGCCTACCAGGTTACTACTTGGCGTCTTCGGCCTGCGTGCTGTTGGCATCCTGCGAGCGTGCAGGTTTCCCCGACCCCGAGCTTCGTCTCACAGCTCCAAGCGGGGTTTCGTTTTCGCTATATAGAGATGTGCTAGCTGGCCTCGCGGCGAGGTGTAGGGTGGATCTTTCGCCTCATTTTGTTTTTTTCGTTTCGAATAGTCACATCTTCGAGCGGCACCAACTATGAGGTCAAGATACTCACTTGAGCGGCGCTCCCTAGAAACCCCACCCGGTACCTGACCTTGAGAAAAGTGAAAAATGCACAAACCCGCAAACTAATGGCGTGGTCTACGAAGGAACACATCGTATGAAGTATAAAGTCCTTTTCGGCTGGTCCGTGCTGCTTGCCCGGTTACTCGCCGGGTGGCTACGTAACGATATTGTTGTTTCAGCTTTCGAGAGTTCTTGTTTTTTTTTTTCGTTTTTTACGTTCTTCGTTCTTTTTTGCCTGGTGGCTGCTTTTTGTGTTTTTTTTCGTTTTTTACGTTCTTCGTTTTTTGCCTGGTGGCTGCTGCGTACGAGTATATAGACGGGTACCAGGAACGAACGCCTGCTGTGTTGTCTCCCCCTTTCCGGCGTTCGACACCCCCCCGGAATTTCAAGTCCTCCGCAACCCCGAAGGAGGGGGGGGGGGGACCTTGTAGATTCTAGAAAATGGTGTAAAACACAACCAATTTTAGACAACTGGGTATTTGTTTTCCAATTCTTCAGTTGCAAAATGGTTGAGGAGCCCCTGCCCATCGGTTTAGAATATTTTCGGCAAAAAAAAGAGCTATAGTACCTCCAAAAAAGGTACAGTACCCCTATCGTTCTATCGTAGCACGTGTCGAAGCAAGAGCAGCGGAAAACGGGGAAAGCGAGACTAACTGACAAAAAATGCTGCGAGAGGAGATCGGTATTTCGGGGGGGGGGGGTGTACTCGATAGGAGAGATGTACTCGATCTCATGCATGGCCGTAGTCGTATGACCATAGACCCTCGCATCCCTACAATGCCGGGACGGAGCATGTCGGGTTTTCACCGACCAGGCAGACATTGTTTGCACCAAGCGCGAAGCGCCGTGAGGCGTCCGGCGAGTCGCATGAAGGGTGAGCTGCATCCTACTAAGAACCGCTTGTGAGGCGGACTTGCATATGGATGACAGCCTCAATGAGTTAGTTTAATTTCTGGTGTAGCCACTTCCAGAGACAGCAATCGGAGTACTATGTAACTGCCTCTTGGGTGCCTTACCTTGAACACTACGTGATACGATCAATTCCCTTGTGCAGAGTAAAGGTTCTTTACTTCGCACAAATGATCTCACTCGACAACCAGCTGTGGGCGACCGCCAAAAAAAAAAAAAAAAAAAACGGTACCCGGGATGTCTAGCTCACTTAGTGAGCGGCATGTTTTACAGTGTCGTTGCCAACCGACACCAACCCAAGGGGGGAGGGGGGGGGGGTACTCAATATAATGCATGGTCGTAGTCGGAGGACCATACTGTAGACCCTCGCATCCCTACAATGTCGGGACGGAGCACGTCAGGTTTTCACCTACCAGGCAGACGTTGCCTGCACCACTATTTGCGCAGCGCCGTGAGGTGTTCGGCGGGTGAGTGAGAGGTGCATCCTACCAAGAACCGCTTGTGAGGCGGGGGGCTCCAAGAGGCCTCTTTTCGCTTGGCCTTTCAAGACGCCAGACAACGCGCGCTGCGATCGTAGATGACATTTCCCCCCCCCCCGAACCATTCATGGCCGATGGGGAGCCTCCTCGCTTCAGGAACTACCCAATATCGTTCACTCCATACCTGGGCTTTGTCTTACAATTCCTGCGACAGCGCTACAGAGCAAAAGCGTCCATTTTTTCTTACAATCACGCGGGAAGAAAATGCTGATTTTTTCCCGCCATAAAAATCAAGGCACAAACGGTAGTGGGAAGGAGGAGGGGGCGCCCGCTACGTGACCCCCGGGTTTCGAGTTGGGGGAGGGATGCGACCCCGGGTTTGAGTTACTACTGGGAGGGAGCGGGAGAGTAGGGCGACGATAACAAATGGGATGGACAAAAAACAAAAAAACACACACACACAAGAGTTCCTGCAGCGTAGGGAAACACGTCAAGACACGTCAAAAGCTACCCCTACAAGGCAAACACGTCAATTTAAGTGTAGGTGGCGGCCAGGCGGTGGTCGGCCGAGAGGTCAACCCGCGGTCTCCTTCGTGTATACAGCTCGTTTTTTTCGTTTCTTTTATGGTATTTCTTTGCTTTTCGGGTGAGTGTGCGCAACGTAATACTTACGAGTATACTATTTTGGTATGTTCCTGTTGTGGCCTTTTTTTTTTTCATTATCCTCCGGCGGATTGGTAAAAAATAAAGCTTAAGCTCACCACACTTCCACGTTCCAATTTCGTGTCGTGTGTCAACTTACGTTATTGCTTGGTTTGCCAAAGTGAAACGGGATCGTGAAAGCCGCAGCTGCCGTACTGGCACTCTGCGTGTGCACCTACTATTTTGGACCACGGGGGTAGGGTTCAGGGAAATAAGCTACTGCGGGGGACAATATTAAATAGGACCCACGGTACACACAAAAAATTATATATTTCGCTATTTTTACAAACAATATTTGGTCCTATTTACTATGGTCCCCCGTAATAGTATGAGAACGTCATCCTCACAATCATGCATCACCACCATCCTCATCATCATCATCATCATCACCATCACCATCATCATCATCATCATCATCATCACCATCGTTATCATCATCATCACCATCATCATCATCTTCATCACCACCATCGTTATCATCATCATCATCACCATCACCATCATCATCCTCATCATCGTCGTCATGAAGCACACAGTATTCGCTTCTTGACGTGACGACCGGGTTTCGGACCAAAAGAGACACGCCTCCTTAATACTCGGTTCTGTCAGAACAAAAGCAGTGGCGGGTTTCCGATCTAAAGGCATGCATGCTGATTATCATCTGTCGTATCAACAGTGGCGGCTTTCCAACCTAACTAACCTAAAGAGGCGCGTTGGTTAATTTCCTCCCTTCCTCCCTGCCTCCTTTCTCCGTCCCTCTTATTCTCTCCCCCCCTTCTCCCCCCCCCTCCCTGTCCCCCTTCACCCTACCCTCCCTTTCTCCCTCTCTCACCTTCGGGAGGCACCAATCCCAATCGAAACCTACTAACGGCTGCGGGATTAGGGTTCGCTAACAACACCTGCCAGACCAGATCCGACCGTGCGCGACAAGAGTAGGCAGGGGAGAGGGAGAGGGAGAGGGGGCTAAGCGAGACCTTCTAACGGCCGCAGGACTAGGGGTCGCTATTATAGCAATATCGACCAGACCAGACCAGGCGCGACATCAGTAGGCAGCGGAAATGGTAGCTCAGGCTACCGACCAGACTAGACCGTGCGCGACAAGAGCAGACAAGGGGGGGGGGGGGGTGTACTCGATAGGAGAGCTGTACTCTACTCGATCTCATGCATGGCCGTAGTCGTATGACATAGACCCTCGCATCCCTACAATGCCGGGACGGAGCATGTCGGGTTTTCATCGACCAGGCAGACATTGCTTGCACCAAGCGCGAAGCGCCGTGAGGTGTCCGGCGTGTCGCATGAAGGGTGGTGGGGGGGTGTACTCGTTATCATGCATGGCCCTAGTCGTATGACCATAGACCCTCGCATCCCCACAATGCCGGGGCGGAGCACGTCGGATTTTCACCGACCAGGCAGGCATTGCTTGCACCAAGGGGGAGGGAGGGGGGGAGCTAGGGACACCACCATGTACCTGGTAGATGCGAGAAAAAAAAACCGTACCTGAAACACATACTAACCTTGCCAAAAGTGCAGCATCGCAACACATCATCACTTTTACCCCTGAGAAACCTATCCCACAGCTTAACCCCCTTCAGTATCGCTGCTGTCCCGTTTTGGGAACAAAGTACTCAGAATTTGACCGGTTCGTCCCCCAAGCGGGACTGCATTCCTAGCAGACAGCCCTCACAGGGTGAACATCTGTACAAACTCCCTGGGTGTATTTTGCAGCAGCGAAGACAAGGCGTCGAGACAAGCATGACAGCACGAGGCACCTAAGATCGATGCCACTCAAGACCATCTTGCAAAGCGAAGAACAAAAAAGGAAGCTATTACGGGGAACCATAGTAGATGGGACCAAATATTGTTAGCAAGAATAGGTAAATATATACCTGGTGGGGTTTTTATGCGTACCGTAGGTGCTATTTACTACAGTAGGGTCCCCCGTAATAGTAATATTTTACCGCGGCTGCGAAAAAAATGGACAAAAACAAAAATGAAACAACTACTGCGCGGCAGCTATTGTTGTTCTGCACGTTGTCAATTGTCGACATGCCGGTCAACGACAAGCCCATGCGACGATGTATCTTCGATGTCGACACAGAATCAACCGACGGTCAACCCGCTTCGTGTCGGGCAAGGCCAGCGAATATAGATGGCGGTATCGATAACACCATGTTGATCCGTGGTCTACGGGACGAAAGATTGCCCCCCGCGGTGTCCTGCAAACCTGTTAACCAGTTGTTTTTTTTTTTATTATCATTATCCTCCGGTGGATTGGTAAAAATATAGCTTAAGCTCACCACACTTCCGCGTTCAAAATTCGTATCGTGTGTAAATTTAACCCATAGTTCCCGTTGCAACATCAGAGCAGGCTGCTATTACCACTGGCGCTTGGGCACGTTGACCCGACCTGACTAACCCCCGAGAGGGGCAGGTTATGTTATGCCATCGAAGAAGAATCGATAATTATTGCCGTCTTTTTTCCACACAACGGCGGCCAAATGTTTTTTTCATCAGACGCCTGGCCGGTGCCCACCACGACACTGGGCTTCGTGTGAACACGGTGACCTTACTGTAGGGTGGGTCGGAGCCCTTAATATAACGAACGCGCCCTGTTTAGATTTCATGACGCAGTCGTTGGTTTTATCGATCGACGTCTGTCGAGGACTCGGAATCTCGCCGAAAAAAAAAAAAAAAAAACGATGTTGGTGCAGCACCCCGCCAGGAATCGACTTTTACCTGATACCTTCTTTTTTGGGGGGATTTTTGAAGAAAATATACTCCGATGTGTACATCAAACGTACCTTATCTTCCCCGGCCAGAGCGATAATTGTCAAGTACGGGGTTTTAGGGCTGCAGTACCTTTTGGGAGACAAACTACTATTACGGGGGTCCATAGTTAACAGGACCTATGGTATACATAAAAAAAAAAAACTATATATTTACCTATTTTTACTAACAATATTTGGTCCCGTTAACTATGGACCCCCGTAATACGTAGAATTAGACTATTACGGGGGTCCATAGTTAATAGGACCTATGGTATAGATTAAAAAAAACTACCAGGTATATATTTACCTATTTTTACTAACAATATTTGGTCCCATTAACTATGGACCCCCGTAATACGTAGAATTAGACTATTACGGGGGTCCATAGTTAATAGGACCTATGCTATACATAAAAAAAAAACAATATGTTTACCTATTTTTACATAACAAAATTTGGTCCCATTAACTATGGACCCCCGTAATACGTAGAATTAGACTATTACGGGGGTCCATAGTTAGTAGGACCTATAGTGTACATAAAAACCTATATATTTACCTATTTTTTACTAACAATATTTGGTCCCGTTAACTATGGACCCCCGTAATAGTCTGTCCCCAAAACGGAAGTGCAGTCCTAAAAAGGGTCTCAAGCCATCATCCCAGACTAGAGTGATACAGTAGTTACTATATAGGGGGCGGCTAAAGCCAACATTCTCAACCAGATTGACACTTATCAAAGAGGGGGGCGGCTTACAGTAAGCCAATATCCTCGGGAAGGGAAGGCTACCTGGCATATATCAACTCGGGGGCGAACTAGGCCAACCAACAGACATTCAAGTATATAATCACGAAAAACACATTTCGAGCCATAACGCCCCCGTCAGATACAAACACCCAAGAGCCGCATAAACTACCGCACGTGGTTATGTATAACACTTAGCCGACTACAGTGGTAGTAGCAGCTAGTGGGCGAGTTATAAATGAGCCAAGCCAACCAAAAACAAAAACGGAGAGTTGCATTCAGCCAAGCCAACTAAAAACGAATCGGCGACTTACTTCTTAGCCAAGTCAACCAAAACAAATCGGAGAAATTGTAATATTCGCGCAAGCCAACTGAAAGCGAATCGCTGACTTATGCTCAGCCAAGCCACCGAAAAACTAATCGGCGACTCATAATCAACCAAGCCAACCAAAACCTAATCGGTGACTTATATTCAGCCAAGCCAACTAAAAAAATCGGTGACTGATGTTCGGCCAATCCAACTAAAAACTAATCGGCGACTTGCAGTTAGCCAACTCACAGCAGTCCCAAAGGCGGCAAAAAAGAGATCAAGAAAAGCACGGCAGGAGCAGAAGAGAGGTCAAGACAAAATCATGGCAAAGGCGGTCAGGGCTAAAAAGCACGGCAGCAGGTAAAGAGATCAACAACACGGGCGATGGCAGCAGCAGCAAAGAGGCAGAAAAAAAAAAAAAAAACGGAGAGCGTGGCAGCAATTAGTGGGGCACTCACATCGTTCAAGGAAGGCGGCAGCTTCGTCTCCGTGAAAGTGCTCTATTGCCGCAGTCGACAGCAGACAAAAAAAAACAAAAACAAAAACAAAAAACAAAAACAAAAAAACAAGAAAACAAGAAAGAAAAAAAAATGGATACAGCGTTAGTGCGTACCCGGCGAGAAGGCAGGCAAGCACCACTCTGGGCCGGAATATAAGAGCCCGTTATACACTAACATCAAGACCTATTCGTTCATTATGTTTTGGGACAGGGTGGTATGGGACAAGGTAAATGAACCTGCCCTATTGCTGATTCTGCCTTATCCTGATTTTTTCGAGGCCACCGAACTGATAGCAGGAGAAATCACATGGACACCATTTCGAGTATAAAATCGGGACAAACCGCCGATTTGGCCCGCCTTACCTCTACTCTTGTCTTATTACGGGGGTCCACAGTTAACGGGACCAAATTTTGTTAGTAAAAATAGGTAAATATATAGGTTTTTATGTACAACATAGGTCCTATTAACTATGGACCCCCGTAATAGCCAAGACTACCTTGCACACGTAGCGAGGTACCCGCTTTCGAACAAAAAACACGAGTCTTGATACCTGGAATTTTTTATGGATGAAGCATACCAGGTACTAGTACCTGGTATATTCACACATGAGACAGATCACGTACAGATCATTGCTACTTGACGGTCTATGTTTTTCAGGGCAGATACGTAGATCCCTGATCTGTATGATCTAGCTAATGTTGCCGGGTGGGAGCCGTAATACCTGCATGATCTAGCACACGTTTCCTGTTTTTTTTTTTATCTATTGGGTGGCAAAGTAAGTCAACCAACTGGCTCAGACTTAGTGAGTCGCCGACGCAGTTATAGTTAGGCGGTAAAGTTAGCTAACTGGCTAACTTAGACTCAGTTGAGCGCTGACTTAGTTTGGTTGGGGGGCGAAGTAAGCCACCCAACTGACCTAGTATATCTATCTACAAACCACACACGTCGAGCCATGAACGCGCCAAGTCAGACACAAAGACGCAGAACTGCGCATATCCGCACGCAACTGACTGCAAATATATTTAGAGTAAAACGGTCCCTCTATAGTGCCGCTATGTTTGCGCCAGGAAACAATTCCGGCAAAAGAGCGGCAGCCGGCACTAATTACTCCGCACACACTGCCGCATTGGTTAATCCCATCAGGGGTGCCAAGCAAATTTCACAAGCACTAAAGCGGGCAGCACTATAGAGGGACCGGCACTGTTGTGCATATAGATCTACCTACCCCACAAATACTGGTCGGAGAATGCCATCAGGCGAAAACTAGTCCGAGAATTGTAGACAGCCGAATCACAGCCCTAACGACAGTAGCAAGCGAACGTTTGTTTTTTATTTCGCTGACCTTAATGGACGCCTGTAGTCGCGTCCGTCTCTGCGGCTCCACCTCCCGAAGCAAAATCTTTCGACCATTCGTACATCAACAGGAGTTCCATAAATCCATTGGGGCCAAGTGCAGCAGGGGAGTACACACATGGGAGCAAAAAAAGCAAATCCACGCCCCAAAAAGAGTTCCAGAAAGGCGGCGGAGTCATGAGGGGTGGGGAGGGGGGGGGGGGGTGTACTCGATAGGAGAGATGTACTCGATCTCATGCAGGGGGGGGGGGGGGGGGGGGGGGGGGGGGGGGGGGGGGGGGGGGGGGGGGGGGGGGGGGGGGGGGGGGGGGGGTTGCTTGCCTGAGCCATTTGACCAGTGACCACGCATACCTTTCGAGACTGAGGACGGGGAGGGAGGGGGTACTCGATACCATGCATGGCCGTAGTCGTAGGGAAGGGGGGGGGATACATGCGGTACAGAGCACAAGAAACAAGAGACACGTCAAAAGGAGTCCCCGAAAGGCCTTGGGGCGAAGTGGGGGGGGGTGTACTCGCAGTGGGGGGTGGGGTGTACTCGATATCATGCATCGCCTTAGTCGTATGACCATAGACCCTCGCATCCCTACAAACCAAGTGCGTACAAAAGCAATTCGCACCTGGGGGGGGTGGGGTGCTCATGCCATGCACGGCCATTGTCCTGTGATGGGGGGGGGAAGAAAAATACATACCCATGGACGGAGTACATAAAGCATTTTCGCGCCCCAGAAGGAGTTCCCGAAAGGCGTTTAGGAGAGCACGGGGGGGGGGGGGGGGGGGTACTCGTTATCATGCATTGCCGTAGTCGTTTGGGGGGGGGGGGGGGGGGGGGGGGGGGGGGGGGGGGGGGGGGGGGGGGGGGGGGGGTAAAAAAACGTACAAACACATTGCACGAACTGAGGCAATGATGGCGACCCGTGCTGCACATTGCTACGATTGTTTTCGGTCAAGATGCTGTTGTTGCTTGTGTTGTTGCTGCTGCTGCTGTGTTGATTTGATACTTCGGTCAATGTTAGTATTGATACTGTCACTGCTATCGCTACACCAGTGCTATTCGCTCAGGCTGTTTTCTTATATTAATGTCGGCTATCCGTCTTTGTAAAGATGTCGGCTATCCGTCTTTGCGCAGTAGTGCTGTTGCTATGGCTGTTTCCTCACAATAACGTCGGCTATCCGCCTTTGCGACAGCGGAAGCCTTATTAATAGCACTAGAGCAGTGCAGTCTACTGTTCTAACTTCGACAACGTCACAGGCTGCTCCACCCTAAATACTTGTACAGCAGCAGCGACATCAACACCACCACCGCCACCACCACCACCATCACCAACACCAACACCAACACCTACAAATATCACCACCACCCACACCCGATAACACCCACGACGACCATCCACGACCACCTCCCAACACCACCACCTGTACTACCACCATCACCAGCAGCAACACCAGCAACACCCCCCCGCCAATCACTACCACCATCACCAGCAACAACACCACCAACACCCCCCTGCCAACCACTACCACCTCCCCCACCAACACCATCACCACCAGTACAGTCACCTTAGGAAGCTCCTTCTCAACATTGAGAGCGGTGCACAGGCACAACGCCCCAAAGCTCCTCCTCTCATCCGTCCGCTTGGTGCTGCTCTTCTCCTCGGCCCTGCTGGGGTCGCTGTTCACGCCCAAGAGCGGGATATTGTCGCCGAGAAAATGGCTCGATGACAAAGCAGTGCCATCCCCTCCCACTGATATTACAAGGTCCACCTGTCTCAGAGGTAAGAAAGGAGGCGAAGGTGGAGGCGGTGGCCGGGGGGGGGGGGGGGGGGGGGGGGTCAGACGGGTGTTTTGCCTGTACGAGCTAATGGGATACCGAAGCACGTACGAGGACGAGCGCAGTTGTTAATAGAAACGGAGCGTGACTGTGAGTACTACAGTAGGACGGGTATGGGAATAAGTATGACGAATGCGAGTAAGAGCATGATGAGTACGAGTATGGTGAGAGCGAGTATGGGTGCGAGTATGTTGAGTGAGGGTATGAGCATGAGAATGAGTACAAGGAAGTATGCGAGTGAGTGAGTATGAGTATGTGTGTATGATGAGTAAGAGTGAGTATGAGAACGAGTATGGTGAGTACGAGTACGAGCGAGTATATAGCAGCGTCTTCTCACGGCGGGAAAACAACGCCTCCATCCACCAGGAAATACAATGTCAAGAAGAAGACAAAAAAAAGTGTGCCAGTATCATGTGCACCTGCGATATGTGCTGACGGTCCAACTCCTGCCTCCCCACGATGGCGTACTCCGCCTTTTGCTTCGACAGCACTCGTTGCACCGATGCAACGCACTCCCGATGGATGTCGTGTCTGAAAACACAATGATATTCAATCGTAAACGGGCAGCGTTGCGGTCAATTCGGTTGTTACATGTTGTCGGAAAAGTTCGCATTCCTTCGGAAATAGGAAAGAGCCGTTGCTTGGTACGATTGTGACTGTTAGTTTGGAAATATTGGCATCCATTCCGAAACGGGCAGCATTGCGGTCGGTTCGGTTTACGTACGTTCCTTTGGGAAAATTGGAGTTTATTCGGCACAGGAAAGAAACGTTGTTACGTACATATCGGTTGACAGCATTCCGGAAATACTGGTATTCATTGGGAAAGGTTTACATTATTCGGAAAAGGAAACCGTAGCTGACGTTGGGTACTCATTCGGAAATGTTCAGAAAAGGAAGGAATCATTGCTTGTCGGTTGACAGTATTTCGCAATATTGATGTTCTCTCGAAAAGGTCCACATGTATCTGGAGAAAGAAACCATAGCTGACGGTTAAATAAAACGTTGACATGGATTCGGAAAAGGAAACTGGGGAAATACGAGTATTCACGCGGAAAAGGACACCGTTGTAATCGGTTGAAATGCGGTCGGAAACGTACACTGCTGTTATCAGTATAAATGCATTCGGAAACGAACACTGTTGATACCAGTTGAAAGACATTATGGCCCACCGGTTCTTGAGCCTCTCCCATCTCACGGCAAGCGGCGCCTTCCCCTGAGTCTTAAGCTGGATGTACGACTGCGCGAAAGGGAGGGACGAGAGGAAAGGTGGGGGGGGAGGGAGGGGAGGGGAGGTTCCAAGAGCCGAAGGGTTAACCTTGCCCTCGACGATTTTTTGGGAACAAGAAGTGTGGGCAAACACCATGACGACTGGATAATTGGAGAGTAGAGGGTGGAGAGGAGGCGGAATCTCGCGTCGAGCGTGCTGGTTGATGCTGATGTAGACTACAGACTGCGCATGATGCGTTTATTAATAGCTCTCTGGAGCACACTACAGCAGCACCTGGCAGGTCACACTGTGCTTGCAAACCGGCCCTCGTACCGATGACAGATCCATGAGGATTTTTGAAAAGATGAAAGTAAGGACTAATGGAGAAGCAATCAAAAAGCAACCATTGGAGAGTAGAGAGGAGAACGAACAAGGGTTAACTTACCATATATTCGAGGAAATGGTTGACAGACGCTGCGGCGTACGATACGAACAGGACTAACCCTAACCCCAACCACAACCAGTAGAGTTTCACCACTTTTCGACACTATGGTTGAACCACACCTACAGTTTCGATGGGAATGGATTCGTTTTAGTACGTAAAAAAAAACAAAGGATGTCGCATGGTCGTTATCGGGGGAAAAAAATCTTTAGGAAATTAACCAATCCGTGATTGGGAAAAAAAAAGTTTGCAACCAAAAAATGCGTTTTATGATGCTGCCTCTCAAAAATAAAATAAAAGGCAGTGCCGGCATATGTTGTGGCGTTGAGCTGTAGTTGGAAAAAAGTCAGCCTTGCTTTTTGCACGACACGTGTTGCAGGACAGCGCACAACCAAGCCCAGAGGATGGAGTTGCAGCGTAGACACGGACGCGCGAGCGTGAACGAATCGCACGTTCCTGGGGAGGCCTTGGGATTGGCGACCGGCAGCAAGAGAAAGCTGCCCCCCCCTGTGAAACACATCTTGTACAGATCAAGTCGCAGCATGCGGTCCTGTTTTACTGCTGTTAACAAGTAAACAAGAAGAACATACCTCGTACCTACACACAGAGCATCGACACTCGGCTGCGTGTTGCTATATTGCACTTCGCCGAGACCGGGAGTTCGACGGCGCTGCCTGCACCTCCGTGGCAGCGCGCCCCACTACTAGCTCACGGGCAAGTGGTTGTTGTGCGTGCAGCTAGGCTTGAGCCTTGCGGCCAAGGCTGCATTCACCACGCGCCTGAAATATCCATGCTGTTGCTGTATGTACTCGTACGTACGTCGTACCACTCTGTCCGGAAATGTAAAGAACAGCTTATTTTCACATTTATGATTAAACCATTCCTATATTTCCGGACAGGGTGGTACGCTAGAGTATTTTTACTCCGTCGTTTTCTCACGTGAGACAACAATAGTGATGCGTTCGCATCTGAACGCTAGGGGTAACTCGCTTCCTGCTGCATCAAGGCCCGATCACAAATGGTCTTCGCTGCTGCGATGGCACCGGGTGTGATGGCGATCGCTCGGCGTGCGGCCGCTTTCATGTCTGGCACCGTTTGCCCGATACCATGAAGACTGGACGTCCTTTGTTTTTATCTCGGGATATTTTTTGTCGAATTTCCCATCAACAATTGACTCTTCAAAAGAGGGTCAACTCGTGCAACAGATTTCATGTCGGCTACTTGTCGGATTCAGGCGCGGATTTCATCACTGCTGTGTGCGCAAAGTCATTCCGCGTCGATTGACTAGTTTAGATTTTCGAGTATAGTCAAATAGACAGAAAGATACGAATACAACCTAAAAAAATCGAGTTTTCCCGCGTATTTCCACAAAAACTTAGCGGAGCAAAAATCTGCAGATCAAAACACAACCAGTCAGTGGATCATTCTCCATCGATGGGAGGTGTCTGTCGAACTTTATCATCCAATTCGTTTCCCTGGTCGAGTAATCAGGTGCTCGGTGCTACACGTGAATGTACTCTAAAACCAACTAAATAGGGTGGTGGCAGACTATTTAAAAAAGTTGTTCTTTCGACTTGTTTTGAACGGATTCTCGAATAGACTGGACATTTTTTTACGTCTAAAACGAATCCATTCCCATGCCTGTAGTGAGGCCTGGGAATAGATTCGTCGAAGACGTAAAAAAAAAATGTGCTGTCTATTCGACAAGCCGTTCATGTTTTCACATTAAAAAAAATAGCCTGTCACCGCCTTAATTACTTGGTTTTAGACTGCATTCACGGTTGCAGTGAAAACGTGATTACTAGACACAGGAAACGAATTGGATGATTGCGTTCTACAGACACATCCATTCAATGGAGAAAGAGGGGATGATTGGTTAATAATTGATCCGCAGTTTTTTTCTTCGTCTACACGATTGAAAATATGCGGGAAAAAATCGTTTTTTTCAGGTTGTATTCGTACTTTCCCTCTAGGGAAGATTTATTTCACACTATTAAATAATCAATACTCGTACGTGTCATCCCCTCCACTAGGACTTTGTGCACACAGCAATGCAACCCGCCTTTGAATCCGACAAGTGGCCGACAATATTTTTTCTCCAAAAGTTGACCCTCTTTTGATGAGTCAATTGTTGATGAGAAATTCGACAAAATATATCCCAAGATGAAAAAGAAAAAAACAAGGACGTCCAGTCTCCAATGTATCGGGCAAACGGTGCCAGACGTGAACGCGGCCGCACACCGAGCGATTGCCATCACACCAGGTGCCAACGCCGCAGCGAAGAACATCTGTGATCGGGCCTTGATGCAGCGGGATGCGGGTCACCCCTAGCGTTCAGATGCGAACGCATCACTGCTGTCTCACGTGAGAAAACGATCGAGTAAAAATTCTCTACCGTATCACTCCGCTCTCCCGCAATTTCCTGTCTTCAACAAAAGCTGACATGTCCGGTCGGTTTTGATCGATGGTTGTAGCCAGCAGGAATTGAGGTTTTTGAATTACCTACTGCTAATATTTGAACCCTAACATCGTGCTCCTTGCAGCCGCCGCTACAAACTCCGAGCAGAAGATCCACGCAGCCGCCCGTTGTCCACAAGCGGCGTACGAAGCAGTGTCTGCCATGTTCCTATACCGGCCTTCGGATATCGTTGGCGCGCGTGGGTTGCGTAGTACCTTGATCAGGCGTATTTCGAGACACGACGAATGTCACGAATCGTGATTTTGTTTTTTTTAGGGAAAAGCTGAAAAAATTGGCGTCATGAAGCGTGACCTTTTTGTCATGATTCACGACAAAAAAAAAATACAATTCAAGACAAAAATCTCATGAATCGTACTTTTTCTTGTTCGGTAGAAACGGTCCTAAAACGAATCCATTGCCAGGCCTATATAACAGCAGTGTGCGAATGAGACAAGAGGAATTCAAGATGCTACGAAATCAATGGCTGATTGGGTCTGATTGGCTGAGAATTAGGGTTAGGGTTGGCTATATTCGTATCGTACACAGCAGTAGTGACCCTCAAACTATAGTGTCGAATACGCGGTGTTTTCCCCTGACCGTAACCGTAAGCCCGAACCGAAGAGGGGAGCTTACCACGTATTCGAGAAAATGGTTAATAGAGGTCACTGCTTTTTGTACGAGACGACTACTATGGGGGACCGTAGTAAAATAGTAGCTACGGTACATACAAAAACCTATTTACCATTTTTACTAACAATATTTGGTCCTATTTGTTATGGTCCCCCGTAATAGAACAAAACTAACCCCCCAGGCCAATCAGACCCGTTCAACCGTTGGATAGCAATACGAAGTCCCTTTGCTCTTGGTTTCTCTACATATATAGGTGTGCGCCGACCATTTTATCGCATACTGCTCTACCAGGTGAGTGGAATCGTCATACTCATGCATCATCACCCCTAAAACGCATCTCGCTTCGAGTATGTACGTTCATGCATGCCATGCCTCTGTATGATACGATATCACGAGCAGAGAGTTAAAAAATACAAAACCGCTATTGATACGTACTTCGCGTACGTACTCGTACTCGTACGCCTCTACACCAACGCCAGCGGACAGCGTACCATCTCCTGGAGTGGCCCACGTACGAAGTTCGGGCTGCCCGAGTATCGTACTTGTACTACGGTGTGGGGTAAGTATCCGCCAATACGTGTCGGGTATGGTATGTCCAGGTATATTGCAGACGCCACCACCCTACGCGCCGCTATATACGGGGGTAGCGGCTGGCCCGTAGGCACCTCGCCTATGTCTCTCTGTGCCGTGCGTGTAAGCAGGAGACACCCTGTCATCTTGCAGCAACCATGTTGTTAAGATCGTCACCCGTAGTACGTGGGTCGTTGTGAATGGCAGGCCAAAAGTAGCAAGTAGCAGCAGAGTAGCAGCAGCAGTCTACACCAGCAGTACGGGAGCAGCACCAGTACAAAGAACATGACACACCGCGACAAGATGCACCTCTCCGCTCACCTCGTACGCGGTTTGCTTGACCACCACAAGGATTTTCCTGAAGCCCGAGCCGAACAGCAGCCGGCTCTTCGCGTGGCTCCAAGAGGCAGACGGCATGACAAAGACTGGTGCTGTGCTTTGGCGGAAGCTTGTCTACAGCAGTCAGTTTCGGCTGTTAAATCTTGCCTGCGCCAGCAGGTTGTTGTGCACCTGAGCTGTGGTCGTCTCAAAAGTCAGCAGCGCGTTAGGCCCACATGTGCGCTGACGTGGGCGCAATTGATGCGCAGCGAGTGCCAGGAAAGTTGAGGTCAAGCGGTTGGGCTCAAAAGTTATCTGCGCGCGGTCAATCTGTCTCAGCTGAATGCTATGAACATGTCCCAAAGGGTGCGCAGTGATGTTGCTTCGCGTTTGTTGCCAACAGTTTTCTAATAGTCACGGAGGCGTGTTTTAGTAGCGGGGGGATTTCTCAGGTGTATGTGCGCGAGATCTGGCCATCTGTTCATGAGCATGGATGCTCATGAGATGATGAGCTGTGAGCTGCGCGGTCCGGTTGCATTGGTGCAAGGGCTAATCTGCGTCTTCTGATTGAATGGGCGGAGAAGTAGGTTTACACCCCGAACACAGAGGGATCAACACTACTCGATAGGATAATCCATGTCGTGTGAAGCTACGTCTGATGACGTACTATTAATAGTGGTTTCTGCCTTCTCTTCTCGCACGGTGACTGCGTACTGCAGTATCTTTGTTCCAATGCCTTGTTGACGCAATTCCAGAATGGCCATCATCTGACTGCTGTGCGGATAGGCAAGAGAGTGGTTGGTAAATTTCGCACCAAGCGCTGGGTTGACTCATAGCCCAATAGTATAGACTTAAACATGTTTTCAGAACGTACACAGCGTGTACGACCTATGGGATCGTGTAACGTTTTTTACTGCTGTCGCCATAGCCCATAGCGTACAAGTAGCTGCACCCACGTTTTATGCAAGAAATTCGGAAGCGTTTACTTCACTGAATAAGTGTTAAACATTGTACTATATACCTGGTACTGCCCGAATAAGAAATCCAGCCGGGGTCAACATTCCTGCTTCATGCTATTAATAACTTTGTACACAGCAGCACACCGAGTACAGTACGCGACAGCAGTTAAAAATCTCCTATTTTGGCTAAGGCTCGCGGCTTATTGTGACATCAACGTTGGGTACAGACTCTTGAAGGCTATTATGGGTAAGATTTAGAGTAGCGTCCTCACTGGGCACAAGTGCTGGTAGCTGTAGATTCTCATATTTTCTTTGTTTTTCTTTTTCTTTTTCTTGTTCTTTTTCGGTTTGGTTTTTTCGTTGCTTCTCTTTCTTTATGGTGTATTTTGGTTGCTGGCGTATGTATGTATGTTGTGTCGGCCGCACCTAGTGCGAAGGCATGGTATTACGTAGGCTATTAATGCATCACGATGTGTTATCTCTATGTCGTAGTCTGTGACCACAGAGCTCGTATCTTTCTAGGGTGAAGAATCGGCACGGACACTGGGCTTGCTGGATGTCGACGAGTAGAAGAACGATTTAATGTGAAGAACACACACACACACATTAACATTTTTTTAAGCCTGAAATTCTTAACCGTGGCTACCAAACTCGTAACACATGTCGCGTACTGTAGGTGTTCTAATGGATACCGGCAGTTACCAGTGCCGGCGTCCCCGGTGGCTCGGTGGGTGGTCCGCGTGCCTATCACATCAATTTTGTGGGTTCGAGTCTCACCGAGTGCATGCATGCTCGTAGGGACTTTTTCTTGCATAAAAAAATTGATCAGCGGGAAGCGCGAGAGCGTGAGTTAGCTACATTCGATGAAAATCGACGAGCAGTGGGAATGCTGAACCCTATGCGCGACAAAAAAATGAAGGCACGTACCAGGGGGGAGACGGGACGACACCTGTGAGCACGGCTTGTCCAGAAGGTCACTGAGGGTAAAACCTCCTACGAGTTAGGCTGGAAAGTATAAGTGATGATTAAAAAAAAAAGAGAAAAAAAAAAAAAGCACCAGGTTATAGATGCCGCATTAAAGATTTGGCGCCTCCAATGGGCGCGACTGCCAAGAAGGGGGGCTGGGCTACCCTTTCGACAAGAACACAACTACCTCTCAACACTGAACAACCATACAGTGCTGGCCAACCGATGGCATCCGTGTCTCAAACATCCGTAATGCTTCAAAGCATAGTGTAAACATATATATATATCAACATGTGAGCCGACAGTACAATACGCGCCGACAGAAAGGCCGCGATATTCCTTTATGATCATGATACCGCCTGTGTATCATAGCAGGAGTACCATGCGCAACGACACCCCAACAGGCAGTGACTTTATTTCACGATAAACAAAAAAAAAAATGTTGTTCTTGTCGTTGTTCTCATTCAAACTCATCGCCATATAATCGGGTCCATGGTCGCAAGAAGACAGCTTCCAATAAATCTGGAGTGGAAGAACACCCCAGGAAAAAAAAATACATGCAACAGCACATCACGAGCGCCGACACCTACACAGGCGCCGATTTTCCCTAGTTCTGATCAAAGTATAATAACAGGCGTACAATATGCACCGACACCCGGACAGGCTGCAACGTTCCTTCAGAACAATACCATAACACAGCAGCGGAATATTCGCGGACACCTACACAGGAAGCCATTTTCCTTCAGAATAATAGTACAACATGCGTCGACAGTCGGGGAGGCGGCGACTTTCCTCGATAAAAACATAAGAAAAAACGCTACGGTAGTACTATATGCTCCCACATGCAGACAGGCGGTGAATTCCCCCCCCATTGTCACAATCTCTTCTGCGGCGGTGGCACCTTCTCCTCAACAGAAGAAGCCACCGGTGCCTTGCCTCCCCTAACGCCACCACCACCGCCACCACCACCACTTGTGCCTTTCCTGACGGCGGGCCCGATGCCATCCACCATGCGCTGCAGCTCCAAAGGGAGGCGTGTTCTGTGCTCCCGCGCGCAAACCCCGCAGAACCTGGCGGCGTAGAACAGGCTACACTGAACGCAAACGTCCTTACCACAGTTAGCACACGTTCCGCCGACCACAGTAGGGAGGCAGTTTCTCTGAAAGGCGGTGGATGGCGGCGACAATGGCGGGGGGGGAGGGGTCGGCGCACAAAATCGACAGCGCACAACTGAACTACAGAGGGGGTACCTCGATTCAAGAGATAATGTGATAATATATTAGTACAGTTAAGAAAGGGAAAAATCGGCTGGAAAAAAAAGAAGAGGATTCCCCTTGTTTTCCCAACCCCTCTCTGAAGTCGGGTCTGACACGCCTTCCTATGTGTAGACCCCGAATATTGTGAGGGTTGCTCGCTCTCTTCTGGGGAGTATGGAGTGATGAAGGAACGGGACATGTTTATGTTCGTCTTCCGTGCAATTACACAGTGCAAGCGTGCCTTTCGGGGGTGACGAATCCCACCTCAACGCACTTTCGTCTCGGGTACTGATGTACAAGTGTGTTTTTTCGCGGTTTCCCCAAATTAAGAGATAAACTCTCCTACTCTGGGATAAGAGAGAACGCTAGATAAGAGCGGTACTTCGGCCCGAATCACACCTTTCTTCAATCGGAGTACCCGCTGTATGCACTACCCACTGTGTTCGTGGGACTATGTACTACTACGTTGTTCGGAAATTTAAGGAACGTGTAGATGAACATTAATACCCGAAAGGACCTTACTTTTTCCGGACAGAATGGTGTGGGATTTTCTAGGATTTATGTACTGATGTTCCTGCTGCTGCGTTCGGGATCGTGGGGTGTGTGGGGGCGCTCTACTTGCAAGACAGGAGCACTGATGATTTTTTGCATCATGCACACATAGAATGTACGCTGTGGCATTGACATTGACTTTTGACATTGAACAATGAGCCTTATTTTCAAAAAATATGTTTAGTATGTGGTACCAGGTACACAATTGTCTACCTAAAACGTTCACACCATGAGCGTCGAAAATACCCTATTCGCCAGGTGGTTGTGCTTTACTATAAGTGTTCAGACTTAAGTTTCTGTCTGTGTATCAGGGGGGGAAAGATGAAAAAAACAAAGGAGGAGCGATTGAATAATTGCATGCAAGCAGGAGGCTCGGAGGCACCATTGGAAGCCCAACCAAGTTGTCCAGCACAGGCCTAGCTCATAAGCGCCGAACCTCGTTGACGCCATCTGGTCCGTATCAAAGCCACCATTTATATATATATATATATTCAGGAGGCCATCTATTATGCCCGTGTACGCTATCATTCATTATCACAAAAAAACTAAGAAAGCATCAACAGCATCGTCAAGCAGCAACCAACCGTGTGCCCGAAGACGGCACGAGGGTGGAATGAGCCCCTGTTCCCCTGCCCCCTGTCCTCTATTCCATAACTGAACCCTTGAAAAACCTCTCACATTCTCGCCCCCTCCTCCTCCCGCGGAAAATGGGTCTTTCATGCAGAACACGTCTTCCATGAACACCACCTGGGGACAGAATGGAGGCTTTCTGCCGTGGTAGTCGACGCGGAAGGTTTCTCCGCAGAACGAGCAGGCGAAGGGAGGCCGCACGGATTTGATTTGTGCGGTGCCATGGATGAAGGCGGGGTTGTTTGCACCGCCAATCAAGGCTTGGGACATCGATTTACCTGGTGTGCCCTCGATAGAAGCTAGGGGCTTGCTTATCGAGGGTAAAGGTCAATTGCAGGAAGGAGGGAGGGGGTGCGATGGGGGGGGTGGGGGGGGCAGATCATATTCTGTGGTAGCAGTAGCAGTAGGAGTAGTAATAGTAGTAGCAATAGCAGTAGCAGTCGTAGCCTAGTAGAAGTAGTAGTAGTTGTAGTAGTAGTAGTAGTAGTAGTAGTAGTAGTAGTAGTAGTGGTAGTAGTAGTATTACAGGGGTCCATAGTTAACGGGACCAAATTTTGTTAGTAAAAATAGGAAAATATATATGTTTTTATGTACACTATAGGTCCTGTTAACTATGGACCCCCGTAATAGTAGTAGTAGTAGTAGTAGTATATAAATAATAGTAGTAGCAGTACTATTAATAGGTTGCAGCAGCATGCGAAATACGTTGAGCGTCGGGCGCAACTATTTGTAGACAAAAGCCTGCCACAGGTCAGACACTAGATTTGTATACCGGTTTTAGTGTCGTTCCCGTTTTCTGCTGTGACCATTTTCGTGGAAACCTCGACTCTGGCGAATAAAGTCTGGTTGGATCAGGGTGTTTGGTGCGCCCTGCCGGCGGCAAACTATATTTCGAGGGTCAGGGAGCAGCGCTTAGGTCAGGGTGGGATTAGGTCGACGTGGGATTAGGGTACCAAGTGGGAGCAGGGTCGGTAAACGTGTCAACATGTGAAACTCTGTTAACAAACTCAGGTCTATCAATAGGTCCTGTCTTATTTATGTTGTTGTTGTGTTGTTCGGTCACGATGTCGCGGCAAGCGGGCGGGGGAGTCTGTAACACGGCCGTAGCTTCGTGGTGGGCCGTGTGACTGGATCAAGTTTGGGGTCGATTCCAGTCAGGTCGTCGTGATAAAAGGGCAAAAAAGGGCAACGGAGGCGAGTCGCACGGCCTGTATTCCTAGATACTTGATTGTACAGTATGGGCCTGCCAACAAGAAACCTTGATGTGATGTGAGCAAGGCTTAGAACCTTATTTTGACACCATCCTTGAACAACATTGAGCATAGATAGGCTACTATATATACAGGATTTAGTGCAGCGCTCGTCGCTGGGCATGAATTCCTATCCCGACTTTCTTACGTAGCGTCCGTCAACGAGTGGGCCGTACGTTCTTTCTTTATTACTATTATATTACGTTATTTAGCATCCGTAGTCCTATACTGCTGTGAGACAATGGGCTATATCCGTGCCGCTGGCTTGGCACGCTGCGTGCAATTCTCCAAAGGTCACATACGGCGGTGTAGTGGTAACAGCAGCACTTGCCTCATGATCTAGGGTTTGATCGTGTGTGTTTCGTGATGTCGTGTCCATCGGTGTATACTTGCTGCTCGTGCTGCTTCCCTAGCGTGTGCAAGGTGCAGCAAGGAAATCGAGACGTCGTATACCAGGTATACCGTAGAGCAGTATCTCGCTACAATATGACGAAAACGTACACGTATAAATATCTGCGTTAAACGTACAATAGTATTAATAGTGCCATCTCACAGACCACCACTCTGTAGATCGTCTATATCCTGAAGTCGTTATGAGATGTTGTGCATGATCTGCATGCTGCTGTGTAGAGTAGTGCACAGAGTAGTACAGACTCAATCCTCTGAAACATATTCTAGAGCATGCAGATTTTACGGTTTCCACCCGGCAACATGAGCTAGATGATACAGATCGGAAAGATCAGAAACGTATCTGCCCTGAACGATCTATTTGTAGATGACCTGTGCGATCTGTTCTAGCACTACTGTACGTACCACTATCAGGCATCATCAGCAACTGACATGCCTGGTAAAGAGTACTGGTACGTATGATATACGCGAGGCTGTACTGAAACAAGGCTCGTGGGCTCGTTCGTGTAATATGGTACACCAATACCCAGCACCTCAATGCCTTTTACCCTGCAATCACATATACTCCTTTCCTTTAGTTCGAAAAACAAAACATGATTTACGAGGGACATGAAGTCTCCGAACGACGGCATAGCAGTCTGTTGTCGTACAGCAGTATTAATAGTACCAGTGTATCAGTTTCAGTATCAGGTACGACAGCAGTATTCTATAGCCAGTACTCGTGCTACAGCAGTACTACAGCAGTACGGCAATATGCACCGATTATGACCAGTCTGCGTCGGCAATCTACTGCAGATCTGCGTTTACTTGTAGATTGGCAGCATGTATCAGCTTAGCGGCTATTAGGTGTAGTGCTAGTAGCTCGCAGCCTAGCAGCTAGAAGGTGCTACTCCTACAGTACGAGGCAAAGACAAACGCGGCAGGATACCAGTACGCTGCACTCCAAACAAAAAAAGTCTTGTGGCCACCTCTTATCCGTACCTCTGAAAGCACTTGGGAGCTTCTCCAGCCACGAGGTAGTCAACGGCAACGCTGGTGTACTTGTCTCCACTCTAGGCAGATGTATGTCGGTGTCTTCTTACTCCCGCCCACTTTGTCCCTCGTACACACTAATAACACAACCTACCAGCGGCAGGCCGTCAAAAAGGTATGAATATTCAATATTCCAACTTACGTACGTCTTATAAAAACGCCTCTATATTTTACGAAACTGAATGTTTTTCTGGATTCTGGCTCCAACGATCGAACCGTGGATTTTCTTGGCACGTGGGAACACGAGTACGGTGTGTAGAGCCCGAGGATCGGTTTTAAGGCCAAGGGGGGTGCTGTGCGGGCAGCGGTCAACAGACAACAGACGTGCTCAGGGGTTCAAATTTTTCCGATCTTGCCTCTTCCTTGCGGATCTCTTGTCCCGGTTCGGGAATTAATCTCGCCGCGTTTTGTTCACGCTGCGGATGCCAGCCAGCCCCCCTCTCTCATCCCCCATTGGTGCGGAGCACTTGAGTTTCACGCCCCAAACCATATCCGAGTCGGGATCCGGGCATCCACGATCAACCCATTCCAGCAGGAAACTTGCCTCCTCCCCCGCGTACGCCTGAGCATACTTTTCTGGCTCTTGGATTATTTTCAGGGGTGTCGCGGTTGCGCATTTCGATCCAAAACTCTTCACCCCAACGCCAGTTTGCTTTTTCCACGCGGTGCGGCTGTGACGATAAAAGGCAAAGTCATCATGCGGGGCAAGCTGGTTTGGAGCCCCCGAACTCGCACGTGGGCGGTCGTGGCCCTCGGAGTTATCGCTGCCGGGGCCGGTCTGGCGTACCTGGGCAGGTAAGAGTTGTGCGAGAGTGGCGGCCGGTTACCCTCCTCCGGTGTTGGTCGCAATCGTTGTGGTATTTGTTTGCTAACCGCCAGCGAAACCAACGACCCGTTTCAAGTTGGACCATGCCATACCTGGTGGTATGCGTGACATGAACGATATTATTATACGGTACCTTGGTTTTTTCCCGTCTTATTTATTGTCCTTGCCCCGCGTGCTGCTCCAGCTCCCTCCATCTCGTAACTCAGATCCGGGGCCACATGGATAGCGAGCACTCCTGCCCCCTCTCTCCCCACCACGGGGTGCATGCATCCGTTTTTATCTGATATTCACTGCTGTACTTAACTCGTGCGGCTATGAATAATTGTACGTGTGATACCCGAGGATACCAAGCGAAGAAGCAGCCGCGTACGAGTAGGAGACCGCGGCTTGGCCCCTTCCCTTCCTTTTGCCTTGGCTGACTACCCCCTCACTAAAAGAGGCACTACGAGAGGCACTACAAGAGGGACTAAATGAGCCCCCCGAGAAGACCGGTATCTTACAGTGCACAGCAGTACACAAGAGTATGGCATCTTTTGATACCACAGCTGAGGTATACATGGTGCCTGCTGTCTGGCGTCGAGCGTGTACCAGGTATCAGGTACCAATTATGCAAGCAACGAACGGCGATTTTTCCGAGAGGTTGTAAAGCTGCATTGTTGGCAGCACCGTGCAACAGCAGCAGCAGCAGTTGTGCCACTTTTATGTTACTGTTGTATATCAGGTATATGCCCATACATGATCAGTAAGTGCATGTGGCACTTATGTGGCAATGCACCGGTCGTTGAGTTTTCGTTGTGTTTCGTCAATATGAGCTATTTCCGTTCGTCCAACCAAAAGGAGACCCTCGACCCGTTCACCCCCCCCCCCCCCCCCTGCTGCCCGCACCCAGTCAAGACAAATAGAGACATGAGAAAGTTGAAATGGCAACAAAAAGTAAGGACCATGCCAAAAAAGAGGTTGCCAGCAATAGTTGATAGAGCTGTATGGGAGAAAGTAACAATAGGGCGAGCTGGAATAAGGTGGGATGTCGTAGTTGAGAAAGTATGGAAGGATATAGGGGGAGACCAAGAAGAGATGATGTCCGCCGAGACGTTTGGGAGGTACAAGGCAGAAGTAGAAGAAAGGGTAGAGAAAGAAGGGAAAGGCTCGTAGCGCTAAGAAACAAGGTGGAATCGGAAAAGCACTCAGTGGTGTACGGGGGATTGAGGGAAGGAATAGGAATGAAAACGTATTCTTGCACGGCCCAATAGACTTCGTGAAAACGCTCAAACTGCGCTTTCGTGTAGGTGACCTGGACCTGCCAGAAAGAAGAAAGAGGTATACCTGTGGCCGGGAGGAGGAAGTAGATGCACAGATGTGCCCGTGTGACAAAGCAATAGAAAGTAGAACTCACATAGTAGGAGAATGTGAAATATACAAGGAAGAACGGGACGTGTTAGAAGAGGAGATGAGGAAAATAGACGAATGTGACATGGAGCTTGATACCCTGAATAGCAGCGAGAAAACGATCGCTATTCTGGGATATAGATGGTGGCCACAGGCGGCCAGACAGGAAGGGGATAAGATCAGCAAAAAGTTTCTATGTAATATATGGAAACAACGTAATGAGCTCCCATATGTTGTAGGTGTCTCTATTAGGAGTAGGAACGGTGCTCCGTCTCGGAAGGGATGCGTGGTCAATGGTCAAACGACTAAGGCAAGCAACAAATGAGTACGCCCCCCCCCCCCCACCCCACTGCCCGCATGCTATGAAACGATAGGAGAAGAAACGCCTCCGCAAAGAAAGCGAAACGCGAGCAGCCGGACGAAGCCACTCCTGGGCAGGCCGCAGCCGCCCCGCCGCGTCCTGCTCCCGAGGGATGTTTCGACAATCACGAGGTGTGAAAAACGCCCAAGAGACCCGCAGGCACCGTCTACATAGAAAAATATTGATAACGAGGCCGTCTTATTCTTGCTATCCACTTATTTTGACCCTCCGAAAAAATATCGTCGGTATGTTCCGTTCTGTTAGAGATGCTTGAAATCGAATTTCCTACCGTCGTACCGCAGTAGCACCAGTCGCTGTTCGTAGGACTCTGAATCATGCACACATATTATAATACTAGAGAGCGAGAGAGAGAGAGAGGGGGGGGGGGGGGGGGGGGGGGGAGAGAGAGAGATACAGACGGGTTCAACCCGCCGCTACTGTTGTTGCTCCGCATTTGGCCAGCGTGGGTTTTCGTCCCCCGCGCCGCATCCTGGCGAAAAAAAAGGGCCAATCTATAGTATTAATAGTGCCGGTACTAGCCCGCCAACAACACCGGATACGGCACTATAACGTCAACCGGCACTAATTACTCCGCACACTGCCACACTTGTTGTTCCCATCCCTGCCAGGCGATTCCACAAGCACTACTATACTATAGCGGGTAGCCGGCAGTACTCGACCGGCACCATAAGGGACCGCATCTATTACGGGGGACCATAGTAAATAGTACATAGGACCAAATATTATTGTGCTTGCCTTCCGACAATATAATAGCGTAGATGCCGTTCCTATGTCAACCGGATATCCTTCCGTAAATCAGTAGTATATCCCTCACACACTTCTCTGCTAGTCGTTCCCCAGTTTTAGTTCCCCACCTCATTTCATTTTAGCTACCGGTATAGTGTATCCTATTCCTCATCAACGTTCCGTCCCCAGGTCATTGGTCGCATTCCTCCGGCTTCTTCCTCCCTTCCCCTAGCTGCCGAGCGGTCCTTCAGGGCTAGGACCAAATATTTTTAGTAAAAGTAGGTAAATATATGCTGCTGCTAGTTTTTTTTGTCTGTACCATGGGTCCTATTTACTGTGCTCCCCCGAAATACTACTACTACTACTACTACTACTACTACTACTACTACTATACTACTGCTACTGCTACTGCTACTACTACTACTACTACTACTGTTGCTACTGCTACTACTACTACTGCTGCTGCTACTACTACTGCTGCTACTACTACTACTGCTGCTACTACTACTACTACTACTACTACTACTACTACTACTACTGTGTGTTGGTATCTTGACATGGAGAACGAGGTTGTGAACAACGGGATATACCCACGAGATCCGACCACGGAGAAAAAGAAAACAATAATTATAGATGGAGCGCGATGATCGTGCGCCACAACAGACCGACAGGGTCTTGAGCTGCTTGTTGTTGGTTGCTCCCCCATCACGTGAGTCGACGAGGGAAGAAATGGCTGAAGTCTTAACCTCGCGATAAAAAGGCAAGGCACGGGCCGTGGTGGGGAGGGGGGAGGAGAGCCTGCCTGCTATGTGACCCCGGATCTGAGTTACAACTATTAATACCAGGAGTGAGAGAGAAAAGGAGAGAGAAAAGGAGGAGGAGGGGGGGAAGACAATAAATGGGAAGAGCGGGAAAAACGAAAACAAAGTTGTGTTTGCACCTTTTTAGACGTTTCGTACGGGCCTATACTCCTGAGAAGCTGCCCAGCCGTTGCTTTTTTGCGTCCGATGTGTACGTAGTGCAAAATATCAGGTGTTGACGTGTACCAGCGCGTAGCTGATGTGCACGTCGAGACTCGATTGCCGATGGCCGGTCACTACACAGTCGATGTTCGAGGCTAACACGTAGTCACTGTCAGGTGACTTGCACGAGAAGCTTCAATAGAAGAGAAGAAGACGGTGGAGAAGAAGATGGTGTGGTGACCCCAAGCCACAGTGTTGATTGATTTGCTGAGCCCATAATTATATCGCGTACGTATCAGGATTAGCTCTGTGAGGGCCACAAACGCGATGGGGGGGGGGGGGCGTACTCATTTGTTGCTTGCCTTAGTCTTTTGACCATTGACCACGCATCCCTTTCGAGACGGAGCACCGGGGGGGTGCAATTTAGTGTTTTCGCAAAAGAGGGACGCAATATGTATATATGTAAGATCTGATCGTATGCTGTCTGTATACTGGTACTACTGCTGTGTTATGGGCGTGTTGTCGCGAGGTACGTTGTGCGGACTTGTTTTTTAACGGTACATTTGGTGCGGACGGTATGTATGTGGTATGTTTGCGGTATGTACAATAGGTCCTGTAGTATGTAGGTGGTATGTACGAGGGCAAACCTTCACACCTCCGACAGATCATGTACAGATCGTCTACAGATCATTTCCACAGTTCATGATCTAGATCTTTCCGGGCAGATACCCTACTCCTGATCTGTATGATCCAGTTCATGTTGCCGGAACGGACATAATATATATATATTCATGACCTATATATAGCACATGTCCCCTGGGTTGGATGTATACCATCGCCGGGGACCATAGTAAATAGGACTTGCGGTAAACACGAAAGCCTATATATTTCTCTATTTTTACTAACAATATTTGGTCCTATTTACTGTGGCCCCCCGTAATAATCATACCCTACACAGCATGGTAGATCTGCAGGTTAGCATGTGGAGGGTCTAGATACTACGGTGGACATTAGTAAACACGACCCATCATACACACACAAACCTAAATATTCCGGTATTTTTATTGAGCATGTTTGGTCCTGAGTGCTTAGTAGGATGTAAAGCCTTTCTTACTGGATTCTCTACTGAGGAGCGATCCCAGTGTATTCAGCGTATTCGGATCTGATGTATATTTTGCGCAAGTTTCATTTTGTTTGCCATCTGACAATGCATGTGGTGTTTGTTCCACGTGTCCAATCACGCCACGCACGTACAAGAGGTAACCCAATCATCCCAGACACGATAGATGTCACGAATCAGACCTGAACACTTGAAACTGTTAATAGACCAAAAACGCAAATCCCCTTATGAACATGTCTACTGCAATCTCTTGAACCCTTCTTCTCCAAATAGCCTCGTAGTTCCCACCATCTCCATGCATCTAGTACCCTGCCATCTGTTGCTGACCAGTGATAGTATCCGTTACCTCTCCAACCGTAGATATGAGGAACATTGGAACGGCCACAAAAGATCTAAAATAATTTAGCTACCGTCAGAGTGATAGATAGCCTGTGTGCTTTCTTCACATTAAACCGTTCTTTCTACCCGTCGGCATCCAGCACAACCATCGTCCGTGCCGATTCTTCAATCCTAGAGAGATGCCCGAGTGCCGAATCGTACCACTCTGTCCCTTTATATAATGAAATCTTGTACACTAATATTGAATCAAAACGATCCCAATATTTAGGAACAGAGAGGTACAGAGCTCCTGAAGTGAGAAGCCCCATAAAAAATTGATGTTACCCCTAGAATAGCACGCCTGGAATGATGGTGTAAAACCCTCTGGACGGAATACAAACCCCGTTTATTGTACGTGTTTTTTAATAGTGTATGCTGCTGTAGATGGAGCACGCGCTAAGCGAACACGGCAGAGCTCAGAAAATTAGAGGTGGTGTCATTTTGCTGTTGGTTTGGGGTTGTCGGTGATTATCTGTTGATTTGTTGTTGATGTGGCTGTTGTATATCGTGGTTTGTAGTTGTTGTTTTGTGTTGGTGCAAGTTACCAATTAGAACACTGCTTGCTGCAACGCAATTTTTTCGCCGCTTCTATTTTGCGTGTTCATACGTATTGCTATTGTACTTTTCTCTCGCACAGAATGACTCATCGCCACGATGTATCCATACTTATAGTATGAAACTATTGTTTACCTGGCATGTAGTTTCAGAGTGGTTGGTATACCGATATTATGGCCACAACTACGTGTTATGGCCACACTACGTGGTTCTAGCTTTTAGAGTGGGTGGCCATCGGAAAGTCAAAATGAATTCAGAATGAGCGATGTTCGGACAAGAAATAAATCTGTAAAGTGAGGAATTGTGCGGACAGGAGCGGTAAGCACTCCGGGGTCGCTAGACAGGCTTCAAAAATAATCAAGGGAATGGATACTACACCTGTTCCTCCTGAAGAGAATGCTGGATGTTAAACTTCCTGTTGGTCTGCCGATGGCAAACAATCGAAGCGTCCACAACAGCTAACAGCACTCGCAGGTGTCGTCGCTGTCGTCCAACTTCCGAATTTATCGGAGAAAAAATTGGGGGTTTTCGTTTTTATACTTGGTCGCTGTCCATGTCTTAACCCGTTCGCTAGAAATGCAAGAACATTCCACTATAATTATCTGGATGCACTCATTGATTTGTGGCGGACATCAACCGAATAGATCCCTCAATTAGTCTATTCTAACTATACGAAGCATGAGCTCAATAGGTAATGTACTCCCTATTTCTTCGACAGTTTTTTTTTTTTGTCTCCAGAAACGTGGATGCAATTCTTAAGGGAGTAACCCTTTTGTAGAACTGTAGTCCCGTTGTGGGGAGAAAACACTCAAAATTCTCCAAATTGGCACCGCAGCGCTAAAATGCTTAATAACCGATTTTTTTTTGCTTCTGGGGGCTTCGCTTCTGCCGTGTGCCTGCCTGCGTCTTCGGTTTTCGTTTCCACACTGTGGTTGGTTTCGCTTTCGCCTTTAAAAACGTTTACAATTTTATTATGTAGGTGGGTGACCTCAACGAGTCTGAGAGAATCGAGGAGGGGTCGCCGAGCTCGTCCACCTTTTCCGGTATTTTGAGCGGCTCCGGCCGCCGTCACAGCAAGACGCGCTCCACGAGCAGGGACGAAGCCAGCCCGACAGGCATCCCGAGCACTAGTCGCGGTGATGATCGTGGTAATGGTGGTCGTGGTGATGGTGGTAGCGGCGGTAGCTCCGGAAGATCAACGCCAGGAGAGGGGAGGGGCGTCGACGACTCCTCCTTTGATGATTTTGCCCGCTCACTACGCAACATCTGTCCGCTAACGCTGGAAGGCGACGGCACGCAGGTCGAACCGACGGATCATCCCGCAACGTATGGAAAGGTGGGCGACCGCCTTTCATTTTACATGTGCTTACCATTGACGTGATGGGGGCTGGAAGGCTTTATTCGGAGAGGGGAGATGGGGGATGGAATGAGGGGTGAATACGAAATGTTTTCAAGGGTTTTGGGTGATTTCGTTGCTGAATATGCAGTGTAACGTCGTGTGGTTGTCGATATTGCGACGCCAGCCAAACATGCACTGCGTGAAAATATTTTCTGGTCATCCCGCTAAAGCCCTAGACTCTAGGACGTACTCTATTACTGACCATACCAATTCCAAGCATTTTTTTTTCTCGTGACAAGCCGATTTGCCGGTTCTTACCTTCCGAAAATTCTTATGACCCTTTTTAGTACTGCACGGCTGCACAGAAACCTAAATCTGACTCTACTTACGGCTGCACAGAAACCTAAATCTGACTCTACTTCAAAGTGTTTGGTCCCCACGACTGGGCTGCAGTCTTTGAGGCCTAACCGGGTTAAACGGATGATCTTAAAGTGGGCACCCTACCGTACACCTAGTGTAGGCCGTAGACCATGGGCTATGTAGGTCATAGGTGTGTGTGTGTGTGTGTTTTTTTTCATTTTTTTTCTTCTTCTCCAAGCAAGCTTTTGGGCACGGCAGAGAGCCTCCGAAGCGAAGAGAAGCCTCAGGAGTGTTCCGCGCACTCCTGTATCCCATAGAAGGCCTCTTTTCTTACTACTTTTGCTTGCATCGCCCGGATGTCATCCGGCAGAAGGGACGAGTGACTTCTCACTCAGGCATGGAATAACGCCTGCCAGGTGTGATAAGGGGGTACTCTTACTTTTATTGCAAATCGTTGTTGTATTTGTAGCTTGCTGCAGTATTGCGGGGGGCCATACTGTAGTAATCAGAACTCACGGTGGATCCAAAAACTGGCACTCCCGATGTGTTTACACAGCATGTCAGGTTATGAATACTGCATTCCCCCCTTTCAGTATGCTTGGTATGTAGCTACGTAGAGTACCTGCCATAAATTCCAACCCCAAACAGTATGACCAATCAGAAAACTGCGGGTACGAAACGTTTCCTCTCTGGCATCCTCCTGCGTAGGGGTGTGCCGAAGGTCGATATAACCGCCAACGCAAACTGAAACAGGGGAGACGGGATACCGTAGCACACCAGAGTAAGCCTTGTCAGGTATTTTGTATAACCCCCCCCCCCCCCCCCCCCCCCCCCCCCACCCGAGTTAGATTACTTGTACGGGGTGGAGAACCTTTACTCCGCACAAGGGGGATGATCGTGTCACGTAGTGTTTATGGTGAGGCACCCACGAGGCAGTTACATAGTACCCCCATAGCGTTGTCTCTGGAAGTGGCCACACCGGAAAATAAATAGACGCACTGAAGCTGTGAAGCTGTCATCTACATGAAAATCCGCCTCACACACGGTCCTTAGTAGGATGCAGCCCATCCTTCACGCGACTCGCCGAACACCTCACAGTGCTTCGTGCTATTAATAGGTGCGAGCAACATCGGCCTGGTCTGTGGAAACCCGACGTGCTCCGTCTCGCCATTGTAGGGATGCGAGGGTCTTTGGTCATACGACTACTTCCACGCGTGATATGAGTATCCGCCCGCCCTGCTCCGTTTGGAAAGGGATGTGTGGCCAATGGACGCGTTCTACTTCCGCTAAAATGTTTTCTGAATGACGCGGTTCCTTAACCCAAAATCGTCGGAATGCCACAATCTTGTTTCGAAAAATGAACGTTTTTGTATTCTTGGGCCATGGGGTTATTCATCGGGACGCAATTTGATTTTTGCTAAAGTCAATTTTCGGGTGAGGTATGGAGCTCCTTAAGGTCAAGCGAGGAGCCTCAGAAATTTCAGGGTGAACTTCTATCGTAGAACGTAGAGTCCTTTTTGGAACAGCACTACACATTGTCGGATGGCAAGCATAATAATAATAATCGTAGAACGCCTCAATGGTCAAACGACTAAGAAGGTAAGCAACAAATGAGTACACCCCCCCGCCCCCCCCCCCCCCCCCACACCATTGGGTGTGAGTAGGAGGAAAGGAAAATTGACGAATGTGACATGGAGAAGTTTGGTCCACTAGATAGTGGTGACCGACGGCTGCCGCAGGAGAGAGATTGTGGCCACATGCGGTGAACCAGGAAGGGGATAAGAACAGGAAAAAACGAAACTACGTAGTACCTGGTGTACGGAAAAGAATGCGGTGTGATTGCCCAAATGTTGGGGGTGTCTCTGTTAGGAGTAGGAACGGTGCCCCGTCTCGAAAGGGATGCGTGACCAATGGCCAAATAGCTAAGGCAAGCAACAAATGAGTACCCCCAACATGTTATATATAGGTTGGGTTAGCGGTGGTTGGCAACGACACTGTAGAACTTGCCGCTCACTACCTGAGCTAGACTACCAGGGTATAAATCGGTTTTTTTGGGGGGGGGGCGGCACCGCCGCAACTGTCGGTCGAGTTGGATCATTTCAGCGAGATGGAGAACCATTATTCCACGCAAAGGGAATGGTTGTACCACGTGATGTTTATCGTAAGGCACCCATGAGGCAGTCCCATTGCTGTCTCTGGAAGTGGCCACACCGGAAAAATTTAACGCATTGAAGCTGTCATCCATGCAAGTCCGCCTCACAAACGGTTCTTAGTAGGATGCAGCTCACCCTTCACGCGAATCGTCCAACACCTCACGGCGCTTCGCGTTAGGTGCACACAAACGTCTGCCTGCTTTGCAAAAACCCGGCATGCTACTCCGCCCCGGCATTGTAGGCATGCGAGGGTCTTATGGTCATACGACTCCAGCCATGCATGACATCGAGTACCGTCCCCCCCCCCCCCAATTGGAGGGTGCCTTACCAGGTATAACGCCGTTTCCTCCTCCGAACTGCCGGGTGTTTGGGACGTATGCTATCGGTTGACAGACCCCTCTGTCCGTGTCAGGCGTGCCGATCCAGTGTCCGGTTGTTATTTTGAGGTTTCAGGAAGGGACTGTTTTAGGGAGTGGGGGTAAGCGAGTGGGCGTGCGTGTTGTATATAGACACGGTATAAGTGATATTCGAACCCCGCTTCCGGCCGACGACGCCCAGTGTAAAAAGTTGGTCAGGTACTTCTGTAGAGCCAGGGCGAGCCTTTATAACGCTGTGTATAGTGGTTTCTATAGACGTAATTTGCTGGTGCTCTTGTCATACCTACGAGGTGACTGCCCCGGAGAGACGTAGTCTCTTCTCCCAGGTTTGCCCCCTGTTGAGCAGTTTTTTTTCGTTGTTGCACGCGTTTTGTTTGGCTGCTTAAGAGATAGAAACAGGGCAGCTTTGTTCCAATTTCGGTGACGAAGGAGACTGAATTAACGGGGCTCGAGGATGAACCTGGTCGACCTGAACACGACCAGGCAATACCATACGATAGCGCTGGGTAAAGTAGTTTCTATCACCACCATTTTTGCCATCAGTCAATAAGACGCCAGTCGACGCGGGAAGAAAGGTTTGAAGTCTTCTCTCTCGCGATAAAAGATGAAGGCACGAACCGCAGTGGGTAGGGGGGGGGGGAGCCTGCTATGTGTCCCCGGGTCTGAGTTACGACTGGGAGGGAGATAGAAAAGAAAAGGAAGATAACAAATGGGAAGGCAAAAAAACTAGGAAAAAAGTGTACAGGTATTAAGCTTGCGCTTCAATGCCATTCATTCATAGAGCCGTTGGCTCATGAAAAATCGCACTCATAAGCAGGAACAGAAGGTAAAGTATTGTTGTCGTTCTTTCGCAGCGCTACAGTATCAATAGGAGCGTCTACCCTTGTTTTGTCGGGACTTACAGTAGATCCGCGGTCTCGAAGCAGGGCCCTCTTGATCCCCCCCCCCCCCCCCCCCCCCTTCCCCCTGCTTCCCCCTCCGCGCTATGCATGGTATATAAATATAACTGCGCGAAGAGATCAGCGCCTACGGTGATTGGCTGGTCGACTCGCTCAAATCCCGAGTTGGGTTACTAATATCACAGTTCGACAAAGGTGCTGCAACAGGAGACCGCGCTTTGACCCCTTGACTGACCGCCCCTACACTTAAATTAGTATGAAATATGCCAGGAGACCGGCGTTTGACCCCTTCGCTGACCGCCCTCTACACTAAAACTAGTGTAAGCTTATGTCAGGAGACCGTGATTTGACTCCTTGGCTGACCGCCCCGCACTAAAAGTAGTCTTGAAACAATTGCCAGGAGACCGAGGTTTGACCTCTCGACTGACCTCCCCCTACACTGAAAGTAGTATAATAATATGCTAGGAGACCGCAGTTTGACCCCTTGACTGACCGATCCTACACTAAAGCTAATATAAATATGCCAGCAGACCGGAGTTTAACCCTTTGACTGACCGATCCGATACTATAACTCGTATAAACTATGCCAGGAGACCGCGGTTTGACCCCTTGACTGACCGTCCCCGGCCTGCACTATATATATTTTTTAATGCCAGGAGACGCGGTTCGACCTCTCGACTGACCGTACCTACACTAAAACTAGTTGAAAAATATGCCAGTAAACCGCGGTTGGACCCCTTGACCGATTTCCCTCTTCACTAAAATTAGTACCGGTATAAAATATGCCAGGAGACTGCGATCTGACCCCTTGACTGTTCTCCCCCCCTACACTAAGAATAGTATAAAAATATGCCAGGAGACCCCGGTTGGACCCCTTGACTACACTAAAACTAGTCTGAAAAAATGACTGGAGACCGCGGTTGGACCCCTTGACTGACTTCTTCCGACACTAAAACTAGTAGACAATATGCCAGGAGACCGCGGTTTTGACCCCTTGATTGACCGAACCTGCACTAAAACTAGTATAAAACATGCCGGAAGACCGCGGTTTGGCCCCTTGGCTGACTTTCCCCTGCACTGAAACCAGCATACAAATACGCCAGGAGACTGCAGTTTGACCCCTTGACTGACCTTCCCCTACACTAAAACTAGTTGAAAAATATGCCAGGAGACCGCGGTTTGACCCCTTGACCGACCGACCCTACGCCACAACTGGTGCAGTAAGGCCATAACAAAAGAGGCCTTGATGCGCCGAAAAATAAATACCTCATTACGTATTACGTTGCCAGGTATGTAGCCTCTTTGTAGCTAAGTAGCGGACAATAGTCTATGTTCAGCGGGTTCCGAACGGAGGCTTTCCACCCTACCAGGTACCACTTACGAGTGCACCAACAGAGCGACCGGCTAGCATATGTCCAAGCGTAGAGGAGGTCAAAAATATGGAAGCTTGATAGGGGGGGGGTTGCTTTAGCCTAACCTCCTTAGAACTGCCCCGCCCTTATACCGGCATACTCTTTTGGGGGGGGGATGCACGCTTGGGATTAGAGGGGAATTATTTTTGCAGGGTGGCTTCAAGGGCTGATGGGCCAAGCTCAAGGGAGATACAGCAATGATCTCCTCGCGGCAATCGTTCTTTAAAAACTTTTTTTGGGCGCGAACGGGACTTATGCGGTTGTGCCGCTCAGCCCTCTCTTCAACTACTGCAAAATGTACCCCTTACTCACTCCGAGCAGCTTGTCCTCATATACGCTTCCAGGAGCGAACTACATGCGACACGACAACAGTAACCCCCCCCCCCACCCCAACCCGCCCCCCGCCCCCCCCACCTCTCTCCCTGTCTCTCCCGGTGTATTCATAACGACGGCGTCTGTGTGTTTGCAGGCGAGGGGAGCATCAACGTCGGCCGCAGAAAGCGATTCTTCTTCGCTCGGAGACACAACTGCTGACCGACTCTTCACACCCCCCGTCCTGGACAAGTCGGAATCTTCAGCTACCGTTTCCCACCGCCACAGAAGCAGCAGCAGCAGCAGCAGCCTTGACCCGACCCACGCGAACAGTTACCACCACAGCCGCGGTACAAGCAACCACCCTAGTCGCGATGGCGGCGGTGGCGGTGGCGGCGGTGGTGATGGTGGTGGAGTTTTGGTTGGCAGCAGCGGGGGAGGCGTTTCGCACAGCCGCGATACGCGCAACCGCTCTAGTGACGGTGGTGGTGGTGAGGGTGGTAGTGGTGGTCTTGGCAACACCAGCAGCAGCGGAGACGCTTCGTACAGCCTCAGTGAGGGTAATCACTCTAGTGGTGGCGGTGGTGAGGGTGGTCGTGGTGATGGAGGCATTGGTAGCAGCAGTGGAGACGCTTCATCGCCTGGAGGCAAGGCTTTGGGCGACCCTAGGGGGGGCAAGGTTTCCGACGAGGCGGAGGGGAGTTCAGCGTCCGCCTCCACTGATGGAAACCTTTCTTCGGCGGACACGGCGTCCTCGCGGGGTCAGGAAGGCCGTGGGCTGGAGGTGCAGACGGAGGTGGAGAGGGAGAGTAGGCCGCTGAAGTACCTCACCGCTTCGGGTGTGGCCACGAGCGTCCTGAAGTCTGACGGGGAAATGGAGGTGAGAGAGCAAGGGAGGTGTTGGAGGGAAAGTTACAGCGGTACGCACACCTCGGACAGACCATCCACAGATCATCTACAGATAGATCATGATCCAGATCTTTCGGGGCAGGTGTATCCCTGGTCTGTTTGATCTAGTTCATGTTGCCGGATGGAAGCTATGTAGTCCGCATGATCTAGGGCGTGTTTCCTGTGGGTAGGATGTGTGTGCTTTACAGATCCACAGCATCTTCATACGGCAGGTGAGGGTCTAGATGATATATCTGGAGATGATATATCTGGAGATGATCTATATGCAGATGGTCTATATGCAGATGATCTATCTCTCCGAGCGCGCAGCACTGAAAAATCTAGAAATACAGATCGTGTACGATATCTCAGAACGGCACGGCAGGATGGATCTATTTATAGATGATTTACGGTAGATCATTGATGATCTGTCCGCCGTGTGAATCTTGCGTAGCAACGGAGGAGAACGTCACCGACGAGAGAGAGAGAGAGAGAGAGATCATTGATGCTAGCCGCGAGGGAGAGCATTGGTGACGAGAGAGAGCGGTGACTTTATGAGCTACGAGGGTAGTCGTATCAGAGAGCAGTATTATTACGAGTCACGAGGCAGTAACGTCGTTAGATAGGAGAGAGAGGGGGTGGCAGGGATAGCGACGAGCAAAAACGGTAACGATTAGCCACGAGGGAGAGAGAGAGAGAGAGAGAGAGAGAGAGAGAGACGGAGAGATACTGGTTAGTCCCCAAAAAGGGGACTGCGGTCTCTAAAGGTTGAAGGGGGCAGGCTGCCCACGACTGCTGTATTCATACCTCAGGCTCCCACTAAGTATATGGTTTTGGACAGGGGACGCTTTACAGTCAGGGTGAGAAGGAACTCCAGTCATTCTAGCGGGTATTTGTAATCGTACCGTCAACTATGATAAATGCTGTGTGCTCTGGTGGGAGGTGATGGCCTGAGAAGGCACAGAAAAAACGGCGTAGAAACAGTTTTCGGAGATTCTCGGTCGGATTTTGCGCGGATATTCGGCTTGTGAGTTTCTTCGTGTCTAGGATTTCCGGCTTTAGCTACCTCGAAAGTGAGGCATTAAGGCACGCCCTATACTTGAGGCGGCTGTTTTCAAACTAGCAACTCGTTGGTCAATGTTCATGACTGATTAACGTTGAAGCTCATGCAGCACATCGTCGGATGGCAAACGCAACAAGAATAATGATAATGATAATGATGATAATAATAATAATAATAATAATAATAATAATAATAATAATAATAATAATAATAATAATAATAATAATAATAATAATAATAATAATAATAATAATAATAAATAACAATAATAATAACAATAATATTAATAATAATAATAATAATAATAATAATAATAATAATAATAATAATAATAACAATAACATAATAATAATGATAGTAATAATAATAATAATAGTAATAATAATAATAATAATAATAATAATAATAATAATAATAATAATAATAATAATAATAATAATAATAATAATAATAAAATAATAATAATAATAATAATAATAATAATAATAATAATAATAATAATAATAATAATAATAATAATAATAATAATAATAATAAATAATAATAATAATAATAATAATAATAATAATAATAATAATAATAATAATAATAATAACAGTTAAAGTTCGTTCGTGGTAGGTTTACGCATAAGAAAACGTCGTTTTTTTTTAGATTTTAGTGGTGTAGCTTCGGGCGGGAGTCAGTAGAGTAGTCATTCCAAGCAGACCGCACCGTCGGTGTAAAATTTTGTCAAGAAGTATTTTGGGTCCGTGTTGATAGCACCTTCCATGTTTTAAGTAGTCGGATTCTATTTTGTCCTCTTACATGCAGATTGTGTCATTAGAACAAGCTCCGCGCACAGTCGGGTGGCAAAATGGAACAAAAAAAACAAAATAGCGATGACCTCTCTTTGCTGTGCTCGTGCTCTCAAAACAATGCACCGACATGCCCCTTGCCTTGCAAAACTCTCCCCGCGTCATGACTGGGGCGAAGTTAGGCGCTCATTTTCCCGAAAACATCACGCTCAGAAATCAGGGGCGCACGAAAAGAAAAAAAGCGGCACCATATGTACTCCTAAAAAAGACTTCGAAAACGAAAAAGCGATAAGTGGGGTGAGATTTCTGGATAATAATTTTGTGAGCTTTTTTTTATGAAATTACTGGATGGTTTTTTCGAGCTTTTTTTTTTTTCAAAAGCGGTTTCTGCTTGGTTATAGGGTACTCCCCCCCTGTCTAGGAGTCTTTTTTCTTTTCACGTGCGACCCTGCGACGCTAGACATACATTTGATTTTTTTTTTTTCATCTGCTTCTGCCTGATTGCAGGAAGGAGGTTTCGGGTCCGTCACGTTCTACTCTTCGAAGTCCACTCCTCCGATGAGGTTCGCCCTTAAGACGTCCAAGGTGAGCGGTCATGACAGAGCAGTATCTTCTACGAACGCCTCACGCCTCGGATATGTAGGTCATCTGGTCCCATTTCATTATTTTGGTATTTCGAGGTACAGTATTAATAGATATATTCCCGATCTTGTATACGAGGTACATACCAGGTACTTATAATCTACAGCAGTATATTATCTAGCTCATGTTGCCGGGTGGGACCTATGAGTAGCACATGTTTCCAGTGTTGGATCTGTAGTATACAGATAGATAGATCCTACGCAACCTCTCACAACGGCAGGTGAGGGAACTAGATCATCTAAATCATTATCTATATGTAGATGATCTATCTGTAGACGATCTACTTCGAAGTATCTGTACGTGATCTATCTGTGGGAGGTGTGGAACATTTGAGAGGGTCGTTACTGCACCAGTCTTGCGGGTACCAGTCATTTCAGCTCCAGCTTCCCTTGGGACTGGCGGGACACAGTCATTTCAGCCCCCAGCTTCCCCTGCTGGGGACTGGCTCCTCCAAAATGACCGGCACTAGCGGGTCATTGACTGAGTGTCGAGGACTGGGACCGATCTTTCTCGGTTTGGTTTTTAGACACGTGTTTTATTTCTGTTTGCCATTGGGGGGCTAGGTGCCCCTGGGATTGGCGAGACTCAGCCATTTCAGCTCCTCGATACCCGGGACTCAGTCATTCTAGCCTGCAGGTACCTTGGGACTAGCGGGATTCAGTCATTTTAGCCTACAGGTGCCCTGGGGACTGGGTCCTCCGGAATGACTGGTACTGACAAGTTATAGAACCGAGTCTCGAGGACTGGTGCTGGCACTCTGACGTCCTTTGAATAGTTGCATATTTGTTTGAGATATTCGATGTGCATCATGCATCGAGCTATCGAACTTGCGATACATCGTGTCGAATGATGTCCATCACCGCTCTTCGGGAGAGGGTGTGCGGGAGAGGTTTCCCCCTCAAGACTTCCCAGGTGAGCCACGTTCAGTGCGTTTGTCTACTGTAGTAGTTGATACCTTCTCGAAATTTTCCACTCCTCAGACAGATCATGTACAGATAGATCTACGGATAGATGATCTAGTTCCTCAGCTGCCGTTGTGAGAGGTTGTACAGGATCTGCCTTATAGGGCAGATCATCCAACCCAGGAAACATGTCCTACAGTAGATCGTGCAGATTATACTGTACGACTCCCACCCGGCAACATGAGCTAGATCATACAGATCAAGCAGATCAGAAATCTATCTATCTTCCCTGAAATACATACGGTAGATCATGATCTGTACATGATCTGTCCAAGGTGTGAAAAGTCGATATAAATTATCGGAACACCGAACAGAATACTGAAGTTGCGATATATTGTGTCGATGATATATTGCCCCCCATGCCGTGGCCTCCCCCTTTTTTCATTGCTATTGATTGATTCGATAAGGGTCGACGCATGGGATATCGATATCGAACATTTCAAATATGTTTTTTTGTTTATCGATATCGTATCGACCTGATTTTTCGTTTGTCGGTATCGTTTCGATCTGATTTTTTGTTTATCGGTATCGTATCGATCCGATTTTTAGTTTATCGGTATCGTATCGATATGAATTTTCGTTGATCGGTATTGATAAGTGTGTGAGGCAGTACGGACCTAGGGACCGACTACTGCTAGCAGGTGATGCCTTTAGCTCCATTCTGGTCACTCACACAAGGTGCTTGACGGTGTTACAACGTATAAGCTCTTGTATTAGTTGCTGATTTCACCTCGCCAGATGTCTTCTGAACGAAGGGGCGAGACACTCATCAGAAAGGCAGGCGATAACGCCTGCCAGGTATGATGAGGGGACGATTGCTGCAAACCTTAATGCTGCAACAGGGGAGAGGGGATACCACAACAGCAGTATCGTATCGATCTGATTTTTGGTTTAACGGTGTCGTTTCGATCTGATTTTTCGTGTATCGGTATCGTATCAATCTGATTTATCGTTTTTCGATATCATATCGAACTCGATTCCGATATCCGATATACGTATCCATCACCAGACTTCCGAGGGGGTGAGCGACGTTTGCTGTTGGAGGGTAGACTCGCTCGATACTTCGATATAATTCGATATTTCGATGGAAAAAAAAAGTCACCAGTAGAACACACTTAACGTCGCTTGCTTTAAAATTCTTCAGGGCAAACCTCTTCCCGAGGTCTGGTGATGAACATTGAACGAGAGTCGAATTAACTACGATATATACCGATACACGAAAAATCAAATCGATACGATATCGATATCGGTATGAAAAATCAAATCGATGGGATATCGATTACCGATTCGTCGACCCTTTTCGTTCAGGACATGAGCATACAAATATTGGGGAGGCCACGGGATGGAGGTCAGTACGCGTTCGATACGTTACATCAAGACTCCCACACATCGCTGACATATCATCTACAGATCATTCCCGTTTCTATGATCTAGATATCTCAAGGCAGATAGATCAATTCCCAATCTTGAGTGATTTAGGTCCTTTTGCCGGGAGGGACCCGTGGAATCTGCAAGATCTGCTGTAGCACATGTTTCCTGGGTTGGATGATCTGCCCTATAAGGAAGATCCTGCACAACCTCTCACAACGGAAGCTGAGGAACTAAATGATCTATCTGTAGACAGATAGATCATTATCTGCTGTAGCACATGTTTCCTGGGTCGTATGTGCCCTATTAGGCAGATCCTGCACAACCTCTCACAACGGAAGCTGAGGAACTACATGATCTATCTGTAGACAGACAGATAGATAGATCATGATCTATTCGAGGCGTGAACATCGATATTTCGATAAATCGAAACATGACGAGGAATGAGGTAAGCTAGGGTTTGCCAGTGGAGCGAGGGGGGTGCAAGGGGGAGCCTTCAAGAAGGGGACACGTGGGATATATATTTTTGGCTGAGAGTGGTAGAAAAGAGACCTCTACGGCGGTGGTAGAAGAGAATGCTCGATTCAAGTTCGAATGGGAGATGTATATACGACACTTTTTCGGAGGAAAAAAATAACCGTAAGGAGGATAAGGACAGCAAATGGAGTAGATAGAGCTCAAGCCGGAAGTAGGTAGTTGCTGAAGGGAGTTAGGCCCTGTCTTGTCGCAGAGCTTTTTCCCGGAATTTCCGACAATGAGCAGCGTAAGCAAGATTGATTGTCTGTCACAAAAAAAATGATGATTAAAAAAAATTTACCAAAAAAAAAAAAAAAAAAAACTTCAACTTCGACCAGAATTTTCCCCCGATCACCACTTAAGAACAAGAAAATTTTGTTGTCTTGGGGGCCAGGATCAGTTTCTCATTCTTGTGTGGGTCAGGATGTGTTCTTCACGAATCTCTCGGTATAAACAAACGATCCTCTTTCGTTTGGTGCGAAACAGTCAAGCCAACATGTATTCAATTCCAAATTTATGATACTCCTTTAGACCTGCCGCGCCCGTGAAATTGGGGATGAATTGTTCGAAACTAGTGTGGGACGACTTTCGTAGTGATCATTTTCAAGGGTTACAAGCTGTAACGGACTGCTGTACGAAGCGTAACTTTCCAGCGTGTGCGTAGTCGGGGAAGCCGGTCTGGGCGTCAATGCGAGAAGCGCTCAGGTATTCATACGAATAGTGAAAAAAAAACTTGTCTTTCCGTAGATGGCGGGTTGCTGTGATTTGTTCGATGACTCACGAGTAAAAAAAACATTACCTGGTGCCGCTTTGAGTACGCAGCACTTATTCCGGCATTTGCACACCGCCTGAGTTCCACCCCTGCCAGATTTTGTCTTCCTCATCTACGAGTACGGACTTTTTTGTTTTATCCTGCATGAGGCCATGTACAACCCGTAGTGTGCAGGATCGAAGTATCACTATTATGGAGGGCCATAGTACGTAGGACCAAATATTGTTAGTAAAAATAGGTAAATATATATATATAGGTTTTTATGTATACCATAGGTCCTATTAACTGGCCGGCGTCCCCGGTGGCTTGGTAGGTGGTCCGCGTGCCTGTCAAGATCAATTTCGCGGGTTCGAGTCTCACCGAGTGCATGCTCGTAGGGGCTGTTTCTTGCATTAAAGAGATTGATTAGCGGAAAGCGCGAGAGCGTGAGTTAGCTACATTCGATGAAAATGGACGAGCAGTGGGAATGCTGAATGAACCCTATGCGCGATAAACAATAAAGGCACGTACCGGGGGGAGAAGGGAAGACACCTGTGACCACGGCTTGTCCAGAAGGTCGTCGAGGGTAACACCTCTCACGAATTGGGCTGGAAAGTGAAAGTGATAAGTTAAAAAAAAAAAAAAAAAAAAAAAAAAAATTAACTATGGTCCCCCGCAATAGTATGACACACAGCCTGTTGTTTTTTAATTTCGTAAATATACACTGGGCTTTTCCTGTCGGAGATTTTTTTTTTTTCCCCCGTAGTTTCCAAAAAAAAAAATCGCGCAATCCAGATTTTCTCGATTTTTTTTTTGGCCAATCATGTGAAATTTAACTTTCCTGATAGTTTTCTCTTGAAGAATTCCACAAGTAGTGACAGAACGCCGCCTCCGTATCTTGACACGGTTTTCTAGAAAAATTCCAAACTTTAGAAATTCTTGGAAAAAAGCTCTCCGAAGAGAAAGGTCCTGAGTATTCTCCCCCTGGTACGCACGATCGGAGTATTTCACAGACAGCTGGGGTGTTTTTTGGAAAGATTTTTTTATAGATATGATCTGGGGTACCCATGTTACCAAACTTAGTTTGTTTGGGTCATACTCGGCTAGGTACCCGGGTATCATACCCCCAGAGTACATATCAGTGCCCTACTAAACACACCGTGTCTCAAACTTTTTTTTAGATACGCTCTGGGGTACCCGGTCACACCCAACCTGGTTTGTATTTTTTTTTGGGTCATACTCCTCGGGTAGGTACCGGGGTATCGTACCCCCAGAGTGCATACCAGTACCCTCCTAAACAACACCCCGTGTTTCGAACTTGTTTCAGACACGCTTTGAGGTACCCGGTCACCAAACCTGGTTTGTAGTTTGTTAGAGTCATGCTCCTCGGGTAGGTACCCGGGTACCCTCCAGAGCACACGAGTATACCCTACTAAACTCGCCCTTGGAACCGACGTTTTTGCCGTTGATATCGTGGTTTAGGCTCGCACCCGCCCGCCCGTCCCGCTACGTAGGACACCCCTGCGGCGCACAGTGCAAACCCTCACCGCAGCACCGCTCTTTGTACGAGTCGTACTCGGGTGGATACCCAGGTACCCCCAGAACATATACTCGGGTGGGTACCCTGGTACCCTGGAGTATATGCTTGGGCGGTACCCGGGTACCCAGAGTACATGCTCGGATATGTACCCGGGTACCCCCAAAGTATGTGTACCCGGGTACCCCCAGAGTATGAGTACCCGGGTACCCCCAGAGTATGAGTACCCGGGTACCCCCAGAGTATGGATACCCTTGTGCCCCCAGAGTATATGATCGGGTGGGTGTCCGGATACCCCCAAAGTATGTGCTCGGGTGGGCCCGGATACCCCAGAGTAAGTGAACAAAGCTGCAGGGGGTTCGTCTCAAATTTGCTGCTCACACTAGATTCAAGTGTGGTTTGTCCCGAAAATCGTAGGTGGAGCTCTGAAGGGGTTGACTCCCGATTAAGGCGATTGTGCCCCCCGCCCCCGCCCTCCTCCTCTCCCGCTAGGAAACCCCGGCGGCGCACAGGCAGATCCGTCGCGAGATCAGCGTCCTCTCGCAGCTGCAGCGGCTTCCCATCCCCGTTAGCAACATCGTCCGCGTGGCTGAGTCTACCATGAGCCCTCGCATGATGCTGCTCATGCATAGGGAGGACACTACGCTGTACGATGTTTTGGCCAAGGGGGACAGCCTGGATCTTCCCATGGTTCAACAGTGAGTCAGAGGAGTGGGCGGTGGTGGGGGGAATTGGAGTGGGGTGTGGGGTCGGGGGAGGGGGGGGGGGGAGTTGGTGACAGGGTGGGGAGTTTGGGGGGGGGGTGCGGGGGGTCGGGGGGGGGGATCGGGGGGGGGGGGGAGTGGATGGGCGTGGGAGGGTGAGGGGGTGCGGGAAGGGAGGGAGGATGGGGAAGGGGCTGGAGCAGAGTTTTTGTTTTAGTCTATCGGGGGCGTTGAGGGGACGCCGGAGTTGCTGTGGTGGTTTGGACTGCCTCAGGTGTGATGGTGTAAGTGGTACGTGCTTTAAGCTGGAGCGCTTTTTTGTCGCTTTCTGCTGATAACAGTAGCGTGGAAATTACTGTTGTACCAGGTATGCATGTTGACATATTGCTGTGCATTTGCTCGCTGCGTGTGGATCGATGACTGCACGATTTCTATCTTGAGCGCGTGATTTTTTTCTCCGTGTGGGTGAAGAGGTGTGTTTTTGTTCGCTACGTGTTCGTCGTGCTATTAGCGATATCCAGATCGAAATAAGAAAAACCTAACGGAGAATCAACAGCACGCAAGCTTCACCAGCAAAAACTCGCCCTCAGTCACCTCCTCGCCATACCTTTCTTTTGAGGAAGCTGCCCCTGGGGCAAGCGCTAATCGAGAGCATGACTAAGACACGTTAGTGCCCGCCACTTGTTTTTTATGACAAATGTGGTGCTGATACAGATGATCATGATTCCACAACCTCTCCCTTCTCCTCTCGCTCCTCAGAAGGACGGCGCATGTGTCACCCCCCCCCCCCCCCCCCCCTCCCAATGAGTACACCCCCCCCCCCCCCCCTCCGCGCTCGCCCCTCTAAATCCACTTCGCGGCACCCGAAAAATCGCGCATTGTTTTTCTCTTGCTCGTCCCCCTTCGCTCCCCACCGTTCCCCACCACCTCCTTTTCGCCACCACCGCCACGTCCCCGCCCTACCCACCAAGCTGTGTCTGCCTGGTCGTTGAAAACCCGACGTGATCCGTCCCGGCATTGTAGGGATGCGAGGGGTCTATGATCATACGACTACGGCCCACGCATGATACGAGTACCCCTCCTCCTGCTCCGTCTCGAAAGCGATGCCTGGTCAATGGTCAAATGACGAAGGCAAGCAAACAATGTGTTTGCCGCCCCCTCGCCCCCGCCACTCCCCACCCACCAAGCAATGGTCGCTGATAACGCGACGTGCTCCGTCCCGGCAATGTAGGAATGCGAGGGGTCTTTGATCATACGACTACGGCCGTGCATCATTTCGAGTACATCCCCCCCTGCCACCACCCATGGTCATACGGCTAGGGCCATGCATGATAATGAGTACACCCCCCCCCCCCCGAACCCCCCCTCCTGCCCCCGACCCCTCTCTTTCCACCAGCGTACTGAACGGAGTTTTCACGGCGGTGGAAGGCTTGTACGCCAACGGGTACTACCACCGCGACATCAAGCCGGACAACATCCTGATTGGTCGGGACGGCAGCGGTATTCTGGTGGACTTTGGTCTATGCATCACCACCAAGGAGGCGTCGGCGGGGGAGGGGTTGGGAGATGGAACTCCAGAGTACGCGGCGCCGGAGACCGGGGACCGGGGATGGAGCCTGCCCGCCGAGGTGTACGCGGTGTTCGCCTGCTTGGTGGAGGCGCTGACGGGGCGGTGTGTGTTCGGAGGGAAGGTAAGTGCTGCTATTATGGGGGACCATAGTAAATAGGACCTATGATATACATAACAACCTATATAATTACCTACTTTTACTAACAATATTTGGTCCTGTTTACTATGGTCCCTCGTTATAGGTACCGCTCTGTCTCGAAATATAATGAACGATTGGTCTTCATCTTCCTTTCTACACGGTGCTTACATTTTCGTACAGATTCGTATAGCACAGGAAGCAGTGTCGAGCCGGGGGGGAGGGGCGTACTCATTTGTTACTGGCCTTGTTCGTTCGACCATTAATCACGCATTCCTTTCGAGATTGAGTCGAGACGGGGGGGGGGGGGGGGGGGGGTGGGGGGGGGGGGGGGGGGGGGGGGGGGGGGGGGGGGGGGGGTGTACTCGATATAACGCATGGTCGTAGTTATACAGCCATAGACCCTCGCATCCCTATATATAATCTCGGGACGGAGCACGTCGGGTTTTTCATCGACCACAGGTAGACACTGCCTTGCACCAAGCGCATAGCGCTGTGAAGTGTCCGGAAGAATGGCAAGAAGGGGTGAGCTGTGTCCTATGAACCAAGAAAGCCGCTTGTGAGGCAGATTCCCTTGCATATATACAGATGGCAGCGTCGAAGCAATTTGACTTGTTTATCTGGTGTGGCCACTTCCAGAAGTAGCAAGGCGTATACCTCTCCGTCTCTAAAATAAGTACCGCTTGAATGTTAACATTCAATGCAAACGATATTTCCACTTCGGGACACAGTGGTACATATGTACATAACTTCCTCGTGGTACACACTATTACGGTGGTCCCTAGTTAATAGGACCTATGGTACGAACAAAAAACTACATATTTACCTATTTTTTCTGCCAAAATTTGGTCCTATTTACTATGCTCCCCCGTCATACCAGGTATGTGCTTTGATCATGGGGGGGGGACCCAGGCGTTTTTGACGGAAAGGGCGTCCTCGACTCACGGTAGATGTTTTACTTGATTATAGTATGAGCCTAACAGTTCCCGGTGACCGGGGGCTCCATCTTCAGCCGAGGAGAGCTACCCATCCCTTGTACATTTGCACGTCCGATGTGTACGTATTGCATACTACTATTTGCAAGCCCATTTGATTGGTGTAACGGGCTTCTTGCGCCTATGAGGCCATTACGGGGGGATTACTCAACTATTAATAGGGAGCTACCCCAACCGTTGTATATTTGCACATCCGAGGTTTGTACGTATTGCATCTGATTATTTGCAAGTCCATTTGATTGCGTATCGGGCTTCGGTTACACTTTTTTCTCTCATGAAGTCGGCTGCAGGGCGGGGGGTGTACGGAAGTCCTACGCTACAATCAACCTGGGATACTTTTGGTGGTACCTCTGTGTGCCGTAGCCCTCATCATGTATAGACTGCTGTAGGTGTTTTAGTGCCCAAAGTCGTCCCCTTCGTTAAAGAAAAGCAGTCTACTAATTCACACTATTCATAGCTCAAGACAAAAAAATCCTGAAACCAAAAAATCCATAAATACCCCTAACTCAAGACATTACGTTTCTATTAATAGTGTGAATTGATGACAATAATTACTCGACTTGGTGTTAAGTAATTAACTATTTTTGCCATTATTATCGTTATTATTAATATATTATTATTACTATTAGAGCCCATCTTAACGGGGAACACTAAATTTCGTTCAGTCAGATGTAACTTAAATTAGAAAAAAAATCAAGTCAAATTGAAAGAACCGAAAGTTCTCGATAAGATGGGCCCTTATTATTGTTGTTATTAGTATTATTATCATTATTATTATTATTATTATTATTATTATTATTATTATTATTATTATTATTATTATTATTATTATTATTATCATTATTATTATTATTATTATTATTATTATTATTATTATTATTATTACTAGTATTACTAGTATCAATGGTTTTAATCGTCTACTCAAAAAAAGCCAATCAATCATTATTATTGGACTTGTCATCCGACAATGTGCAGCATGAGCTTCACCGGCGTTCATAGATCAAAACATTCGTAGAAGAAGAAATCCCCGGATACAAAGGAAACCTATGCACAAGATCTATCTATCTTCTATGTCTACTTCCTTTTATGCTTTATCTACGATACTCTACGTGTTGTCTTTGCTCCCTCCTACATCTTGCTATGTACTTGTCACTTTCTATTCAGAAATCCTAAGCCGCATCCAAGCTCCATCCCCACGCTATCGGTGTGGGTCTGTCATCTCCCCCCCCTCTGCTCCTTCTCGATTCCTGACGGCCCCTAAGCTGGAGTCTAAATCACGATGCCCTCCTCGAAATGGCGACCTGTGTGGTCACCGAGACGATTTGGAGTAGGCGTTCCTTCACCAATCCTTTCCTTCCCATCGACCCACCAATCATTGCCCACCCCCCCGCGACACTAGCTGACAGCTGGTCGATGAACTTCCTGCCCTCTACCCCCCAGACGCCCAAAGCTTTCCACTGCTAAAGTGATGAGTTTGTTGCTCCGTTCGTCAAAGGACACATGTCCCGGACGAGCGTAGTGTTGGCGCTTGCGCGCCTCGGAGGTAGAGGCAGCTGATCCATCGCGATCGGCACTGCTTCCTCGCAGGTGCATCTGCGCTTGGGGGTCAGCATGGGTGACGTCCAGCAAGATGGAATTCTCTCTATACTCCCCATTAGGAGCACCCCGTAGAACTCCTCTCCTGACGACAATGTCCATCCGCAGATTTCGGTCTGCGGTGAACGGTTCGCCGCTTTCCACTCGGTGTGGAATTCCCAGCGGCTTTAAAGTACGGGACATCGCGTGGACGAGCGGTTGGTTTTGGTTTACTTGCGCCCCTGCTCTGGGACAGATGCGCGCGTGGCGAGTGTCCACGTCAACTGCTTCGCAGCAGGTGCACCTCACTGCCCCGTGTTTCTCTATCCCAATGAACCGCCTTCCCATGCCCACAAACTCTTCTGCGGGTATGGCCCGGAGTGAGTCCGTTGGTCTCGCCCGAAGGCATGCCGTGGCTCCTGCCCCCTGTAGGCTCCTATAACCAGCCTTGGCGAGGGATTTGGTTTCGGTTCCACCCATCGGGTCGCCCGGTCCGGGGGGGGCGTGCTGTCTCCGGGAGCTCCTCCAGCGAGGCAGCGTGGGCTGCGTGCCGACGTTGGTTTACCAGCTTGCCCAACTTCTGTTGGAATTTGCGTGATAGATTCACACCATGTCCCTCTTTCGACAAACTTAATGAATTCGCGCTTCGTAGCTCAAGTCCTCAAGACTCGGTCGTACATTCCTATCTACCCTCATTCCTCGTTTGATGTAGGTTACATTTGCAGTCCTGTTTTTTTTGTGTTTTGGGCGATGTTATATATTTACACGGTTTCACCGCCGGAGAAAACTAAAAAGAAACGAAAGAACGTAACCGTCGCCGCCATGCCAACCGCAACATATACTGTCCCCACCCGAACCGTTTCACTAGGGTGATTTGAAAAAAATGTAGCTGGAACCAATTTGATCGTGTTTCTTGTGGTCTTTTTCCTAAATCACATCTAAAAATGACCCCAACCCGTGGAACCTTCCTAAGAGCTGACCCAACCCAGGAAAAACTTAGCTAGAAAAGGCAAGTTGGCCACTTTTTGCTGAGTATTACTGAGTTGGGATAACTTCTAGGAACGTTTCCATCGGATGAGGTCAATTTTAGTTATAAGAAACAGATCACAAGAAACACAACCAAATTGATTCCAACCAAATTGTTTGCAAAACACAGTGCTGTTTCACCGCCAGAGAAACAAACGAATGATCGAATGAAAGGGGGGAAATAAAATAACCGTCGCCGCCATGCCAACCAACCGCAGCATCTGCTACGATATCCCCGTCCCCACCGGGACCCTTCCACAGTTTCACTGTTAGAGAAATAAAAAAATGAAGGGGGGGGGAACAAAATGTAACCGTCGCCGTCATGCCAACCGCAACATCTAGGTGTAGGGTGTCTGTGATATTCCAATTTGGTTGGGTTGTAACTTTTGTTGAAACCGACAAACACGAGGAGCTGATTGGTTGAACCAGGTGAATCAAAAGTTGCTCCGTTTATTACACCCAGCTTAAGAACACGTTATTTACAGGTTATTAATGCAATTCAGGTCACTTGTTCCCACAGCAAGCCGGCGTACCCGGCGGCTGGGTAGGTGGTCCGCGTGCCTACTAAGATCAACTTCGTGGGTTCAAGTCTCGCCGTGCGCATAATGGTCGTAAGGACTTAGTCTTGCGTGAAAAAATATTAGTGGAAAGCGCGAGAGCGTGAATTAGCAACATAAAAATTGACGAGCAGTGGGAATGCTGAACCCTATGCGCGATAAAAATGAAGCCACGTGCCGGGGGGGGGAAGGGACGACGCCTGAGGCCACGACTTGTTCAGAAAATCGCTGAGGGTAAAACGTCCTACGAGTTAAAAGCTGGACAGTACAAGTGTTGGTAACAACATATACAAAAAAATATGTAAAAAAGATCGTGGGTTGGGATTATACCACTATTAGCGTGTACCTGGTACCTGGTACGAAACGGACTACAAGAAATCAACCCAACCAAAATCCTTCGAACCCACTCTACTATTGTTTCACCGTCGGAGAAAGAAACGCATGAAGGAAATAAAAATGTAACCGTCGCCGCCATACCAACCGCAGCATCCATCTGTTGTTGTTGTTGTTGTTGTTGTTGTTGATGATGATGTCACCGGCACCAGGAACTTTTCACCGTGGGGGAAAGCCGGATCATGCACCTGGAATCCCTGCGGCAGGACTTTGGCGACGACGTGCGCGAATTCGCCGAGGAAGTCGAAGAGTACACCGAAAGCAAGAAGCAGGCAGAGAGGGAAGAAGAAGCGGAAGTGGCATCGGGAGGGCTCGACGGGGTCGGAAAAATGAAGGGTGTGGAGGCGGTGGGCGAGGGGGGGGGGGAAAGGGGGTGACGGGGGGGGGGGGGGGAGGGTGCGGGCTACTCGGAGAGAGAGTTTATGGAGAATCAGTTGGTCGAGGGGGAAGCCGATGGGGCGGGAGAGGGGGAGAAGGGGTCTGCGGGTGACTCGGAGGGGGAGTTCTTGGAGAACCAGCTCGAGGAGGCGTTGGGAAAGTTGGAGTGCGTGAACATCCAGCTCAAGGTGTGCTACGTAACTATCCATCCATAGAAGGAGGTTGAGCAAGATGAAGTAGGTACAGCAAAGGGAGACTGAGACCTCGTTGAATGGGTTCCCTTCTTTTTTGCTTTGGTGCTCCCTGGGCATCCTTCTTTCGGGGAATGTTTATGAGTGATCAGCGATGAAGCTCATGCATGCTGTACATTGTCAAATGGCAAACGCAACAATCAAGAAAGATGTATTTCACGAAATTCGTGGACCGAAATACGACGTATGCCTTTTTGAAGCTGAACCTGACACTTTTGGACTTTTCGTTATGGAGACGCTACGTTAACTGAGGGTACACGCAAAAAAACGAGCTACTACGGCAGTAAAGCCCACTTTTTATATACCCACACGTGGGTGGGGGGGGGTATACCATAAATAAAATCAAGTCTTAAAACTGAATTAAAAAAAAAAACTTTAGCAAAAAAATCATAGTAAAGGTCGCGATTTCGCGCCGAGTACATAGGTATAAACTAGCCCTGAGGGACCGCCAGGCCGCTAGGGGGGAAGGGAGGAAGAAGCCGGAGGAATGCGGCCAATGACCTGGGGACGGAGCGTTGACGAGGAATAGGATATATTAAAGCGGTAGCTAAAATGAAATGATGTGGGGAACGGAAATTGGGAAACGACTGGCAGAGAAGTGTATGAGGGATACTACTGATTTACGGAAGGATATTCGGTTTATATAGGAACGGCGTCTACGCCATATTGTCGGAAGGTAAGCATAACAATAATAATAATAATAATAATAATAATAATAATAATAATAATAATAATAATAATAATAATAATAATAATAATAATAATAATAATAATAATAATAATAATAATAATAATAATAATAATAATAATAATAATAATAATAAATAATAATAATAATAATAATAATAATAATAATAATAATAATAATAATAATAATAATAATAATAACAATAATAATAATAATAATAATAATAATAATAATAATAATAATAATCACAACAAAGAAGTCCCATCCTACTTGGTCTATTTCTCATTCTGACCTTTTAACGAGCGTGGTGTGTCGCCTTTTCTCTCTTTTGGCGTTTACCCCTGCGTTAACATCTGGTGGCAGTGGCCCATTTTTCCCGGTTTTGGCCATCCGGCAAAGTACAGAGCAGATTTCGACCCCGTACTTAAATCCGTCTTGTGATACAGTGGGTGTTAAGAAACGTCAGTTTGGTGTCCCGGCTCAAATGTCTTATCTTTTTCCGACCTTGATCTAACTCTACTGCATAGAATTTAGAGTTGGTCCCACTGCTGAGCCTATTTCCTTGTTGTTCTTGCCGATCTGAGCCTCTTTTTCTCATCAGTGTCTCTTGACTGCGGGTGCCAACTGTATTCCCGGCATAAAATGTGCACCTGGTGTAGCGTTTGTTTGTGTCAAGTGCAGACTGGGTAGCCTACATGTAGTCGACGTCCAGTGAGAGTAGTCGCGGCTAGCAGTAGCAGCGATGGTGAGCAGCGGAGCTGCTGAGTTCAGGAATAGTTGCTGGATGAACGCCAGACGGGCATATATAATACGGGGGGATAAGACACAGACAACAGGTTTGACGGTTTCAGATAAATCGGGACTTCTGGAACAATGCGGCTCGATTACCTTTTTTTTTTCGAGACTACCGTCGTTGCTATTGCGTTCGGCGTCCGACTACGTGCAGCATGAGCTTCAACGTTGACCACTCAGAAACATGCCTTCCCCGGAAGAAGAAACCCGACGGAGATCAAAACAACGAGAACGTGTCTATTTCTCGTTTGGTATCCGTCTTCTTTGTCCCCCTACTTGGAGGGGTCTAAAAAATCGAGAGTGGAGTTGGATAGCAGTGGGGCGTTTTGCGAAAAATGTGGTTGGCACCAATTTGGTCGGCTTTCTTCTGGCCGCTGTTTCCTATATATGTATTGACGACCTCAACCCATGGGAACGTTCCTAGGAGTTAATCCAGCCCATGTATAATTAGGATGTATGATACCGGTAGCTAAAATGAAATGATGTGGGAAATGGAAATTGGGAAACGACTGGCAGAGAAGTGTGTGAGGGATACTACTGCTGATTTACGGAAGGGTATTCGGTTTATATAGGAACGGCATCTACGCTATTATATTGTCGGAAGGCAAGCGTAATAATAATAGTATCTACTGGCAGGTTGGAAGCATCGTTTTTTGGCCATTTTTTTCCGCAGCCTTTAGGATGACTCCTACGTTCTCGCGGGTTGGGATTGCTATTCTATAGGAAACGGACAACAAGAAGCCTAACCAGATTGGCTCCCACCAACTTCTTCGCAAACGCCCTACTTTTTTCATGCTGTCGGTGGGCGAGGATATAGATGACAAGCGTGCTGTAGAGTGGATCGATGTTTTGGGGGAGGAAGGCACAGAAGGGAGTCAGACTTGGTGCGTACCTGGTAGGTTTTTCTTAGTTTTTCCGTTTTTGTGATCGGTTTCCCGTTCAACTGAAGCTCGTTCTGCCGCCTGCACATCATTGTCGCAGGATAAGCATAGTAACAACAGTCGAATAAATATCATAGTCAACATTTGAACTCTGATGTGAAAACTAAACAGGGATTATATTGCCGGCCAGAGTACAGCCCCCATGTAGAGTCTGGTGTGAAAACTGAGCGGGGATTATATCGCCGCACGGTGCTCTTAAAGCGGCCGATATCATAGTCATCGTTAGGGCGCCGATGTGAAAATTGAACGGCTATTATATTGGCGGCCAAATGTGGTGGCTAATCGTCGTGTTTTCGTGTTTCCTCGTATCGAAAAAAAACAAACACACGCTTGTGTGTTTTTCCTCTGCTTCTCTCTCTCTCTCTCTCTCTCTCTCTCTCTCTCTCTCTCTTTCTTTCTCTTCGCCCTGGCCTGCAGCGACTGAAATTTTCCGTGGACGGCTGGACGCCGAACGCAATGTGCACCTCTACCCTGCTGCTCATGGGAGAGCCTCTGCCGTTTATGGCGTCGGGAGTCCAGAGCGCCTATGAAGAGGAGGAGAGTTACGCTGGGAAGGGAGCCATGGAGGTAAAAGATGCAACTAAAAAATTTATTACAAAAGCCCACCCCGATATCGTACCCAAAAACAACTATTAATCAATTCATGCTACAGTAGGTACCTGGCACGTATTATTTTGATAGTTCGGTTTCAATAGTTGTTGGTCCATCCTTTTTTTCATCTTCGCCCTTGTTCTGTCTCCTCCCCTCTAAGAATGTAGCCGAAGCTCAGATCCGGGGTCACGTAGCAGGCTCTCCTCCCTCCTCCCCGCTACGTACGTTTCGTGCCTTGCATGTTTTCCCATCGCGAGGTTAAGACTGCAGCACCTTCTCCCCTCGTCGGCTCGCGTGGAATTGCTCCTAGTTCAAGACATTAAATAAATTTCTCGCCCATACCCTCCCATAAGTAATATTGCCCCCACCCTCCCCGCAAATATTCCAAACGCAATCCAAGCAAGCGGTAGCGTAAGGCCTGTCTAAGCCAATATGCTACCGTAAAACTACTCTGGTCTGGCCTTGTGTTATTGTGTTCTCGTACCCGGTACGTTGGCATTTCACTTGTTTTACCCATTAATTTAGTATTATTAGTGTTTTGTTTTTTTCTCTTGTCTCGCGGTCTGTGGCCACACAGTTAGTATCTCTCTAGGATAAGGAACCAGCATCTCTCTAGGACACTGGGCGTACTGATGTTGTTGGGAAGCAAAAACGGTTTAATGTGAAGACATCACGCACTGGTGTAAAGTAAGGGGTCGTATCATAGAACAATTCGTGCTCTAGAACCGACGCCTCCGTAACTTGCAACCCCTTTCACCAGGCATATTCCATTATGTGTGTGTTGTCTTCACATTATATCGTTCTTTCTGCCCAGCTTCATCAGTACACCCAGTGTCAAAAACAAAAAAATAATCGCAAATTCAAGGGTCAAGCAAAGTGAAGTGCCGGCTTACCGGGTGCGAGAACACAACAACACGAGCAAGACAAAAAAAAAAGAACCAAAAAAAGACAAATAATAACACGAAAGCAACAAATCTGCAATGAAACATAATACAAAAGACGCGAGGAGATCGGAAAGGCTGCTACAATGGACAGAAAGCAGACGTCCTCAGGAAGGACAGATAGCTGCCGCACTGACGGAGGGAGCGACACGAAGGAGAGGAAGATGCCGGCAACAAAAGGACGGCGGGGAGGGGAAATGAAACAAAAGGGAGAGACAGACGACGCCAAAACCAAGAAGGGAGATAAAAGGGGGGGGAAACAAGAGAACCTCCGAAATACTGCAAAGATTGTTTCGTACGTTAGTATTGAATCCAAAACTTCCTTACTTCATCATGTTTAGGGACATATATAGCCGTATCGTTTGAAACAAACGCCGAAACGAAACGGCAGCCTAGTTCCGTGTCGAAGTGGTCACAGCGAATGGTGACAGTACTGATTTTTGCACCCCATGCACGATGCGCTGGTCGAAGACGAAGACATCTCTGTGGGAAAGGGAGACCTGGAGGGACGGTCAGAGTAGAAGGCAAATACCGGAACAAAACCATTCAGTTGTTCAAGGGCGCACGAAAAACAACAAAATCGACACCCCACCTCTTTTTTCGGACCCATACAGGGGGGTATACTAAAATCAAGTAAACAAAGCTGAAAAAAACATTTTTTTTTTTCTAATTGACCAAAAATTCTACCCTCTAGATTGTTTTCAATTCCGACATGGTGGCGATTGTGCTTCCGTTTTCTCTTTTTTTTGTGTGCCCTTACGCTATCTATGAAAGCAAAGGTTATAACACGGCGCGGCCGTACGAAAACGGTTTAGGGTCGGTCTGAACGAACGCTAAATCACTCGCTTGCGGAGGGGCGCTTTGCACAATGTCAACAAAACAATCGGCATTTCCCTGGCGAAAAAACGATTGCTTTCCTTGGGGATAGCTGGTGACCGCAAAAGGCGAAATAGGAAGGCAGTAAGTTCGGAAAAACAAACCTACCAGGTATCTAGTAGTATTCGGAGAAAACGCATGAGGGCCCACATGCTTGAGGTGTCTCTACTAGGAGTAAAAAAGGTGCTCCGCCTCGAAAGCGATGCATGGTCTATGATCACATGACTAAGCAAACAACAAATTAGAACACCCCCCCTCTCTCCCTCTCTCCCCTCCCTCTCTCGTCTCCCTCGCCTCCTTCCCTTTCCTCCCTCCTCCCCCCCTCCTCCCCCCAGCGCACTGCTCGTCTCCACGCAATGGGAAACCCCAACAAGCTTTTCGAGAACGACTGGGCCAGCTGGTTGCCCGGACCCTCCGCTTCTGACTGCTTGCCGGGACTGCGCAAAGCTGTGGAGGTGGTACTGCAAGCCGGGGCGCTGTCCCCCGACCCCTCGAGGAGGCCACAGAGTATCGCTGCGGCGAGGGACATCATGAGGGCTGCCGTCGAGGAACACGAGGAGGAACGAACACGGGAGGAGAGCTTCATGGAGGACGAAGACGACGAGGAGGATGCGGCAGGCGGGGGGGAGGAGGAGGAGGAGGAGGGGAGGAAGGGGTAGGAGGAGGAGGAGGAGGAGGAAGAGGAGGAGGAGGGCGAGGGGGGGGGGGGGGGGGGGGGGGGGGGGGGGGGGGGGGGGGGTCAGCTAACTGGAGCGTAGTTAGCGAGAGAGGGACATGAAAATAAAAAAAATAGAGACGAGATAGAATGTGGAATCTTGCGTTCGACGGTATTATACATGCTTGGCAAGGGTGTTGTCTTACGCCTAAAGTGTGCGGCGCGTGCCTCGTCTGGACGCCTGGACGCTGGGTAGCGGCGGTCGCTTTTTTTTTTTGGTCTGAAATGTGGTGCATGCCATAGGCAAGGCTGCCAATATACCACTACTCTATACACCTAGAGATGGGGACCGTTTGGATTCATTATTAATTTAGGTACAGTCCTTACAAGTAGGTGTGTAGTGGTCGAAACTACTGTCAGACCGCGAAAAAAGCGCAACACCCGGTTTATCTCACCACACGGGCCGCCGCTCGGCAACGCGTGTTCCGTCTGGCTGTTCAAGTCTACCGTGGCATGTTTCTTATCCTGTTGCTGCGAGCGTTGGTGCACATGCTACCTTACACGGATGAGGCTGGAAACACTTGGTACTGCATAGGCCGCCAAATTTCGGTGTAGCTCTGAAAGTTTCCCAAAGGTATCCCGCGCTTCCTGTGTCCCTTAAGTTTACCGTAGCGTTGGTAGGCCCGGGGGTTGTGAGTGGGTGGGTTTTACAGTGATAAAGAGGCCGTCAACACGTGAGATTAAGGCAGCGCGCCCCAAAAATGCGGCATCAGAGTTGAGCGTTATATATTACACGTTTCGCTGCTTTCGTTTCGGAGGTTGATTTTACCGTGGGGTCTTTTACCGTGTACTGAATGAGGGAGTTTTGAGCGGGTGCATTCCATTATACGTGTACAGGGCAGGACACCTATTGTGCCCAGTAGGCTACTACTATGCTGAGTAGACACCTACGGTACTGAGTAGACACCTTCTGTCTACTGTCCTGGGTAGACACCTACTGCACTGAGTGGACACCTACTGTACTGAGTGGACGCCCACTGGGTATTAAATAGACACCTACTGTGCTGAGTGGACGCCTACTGTCCTAAGTAGACACGGTACGGAGTAGACACCCTACTGTACTGCGAAGACGCCCACTGGGTATTAAATAGACACCTACTGTGCTGAGTGGACGCCTACTGTCCTGAGTAGACACGGTATGGAGTAGACACCCTACTGTATGTACTGAGTAGCAAGGAACAGAGAAACGCTGACCCCAAGCTGGCTTTCTTATTGTGGGAAAGGGCACCTGCTACACAAACGTCAGCATAAAAACGGTCCCCGAATTTCTTATTTTGAATTTTTCCTTTCTTAGTGCCCGTTTTCTTAGTCTTCGGGTGTCATGTGCTGTAAATACCCGAGTAGCGGGATATTTGCACACCCTACCACCCCGGCATCACTGTGTTATGTCTCCGGGAAGGTGGGCAATGTTTACGGGTTCGGAGTGAGATTATTCCTTGATTTCACCCATCACCCCTCGATGCCGTGTGGCTTGGGATCTGTGACTGTCGGTCTTTCCTCTGTGACCGCTGTTGTGCGCTCTGGGGTCTGTGAATGCATTGGGGGTCTCGGTTTTTGTGAGTACAGAGTATGTGTATACTCCGGAGTGTAGTTTTGTGTGGTTGTGTCCGATGTAAACAGCCGTGGATGCCATTGCCCTCCCCCCTGCCCACCGGTTCTTGTCCTCATGAGTCCGTTGCATTACGTTGGGTGACCGTTGTTGCATCGACAAAACTGAGGGACCGCTGAGTGACCGTTGAGTGGCCGTTGCATGGGCAAAATTGAGTGAGTAACCGTTGAATGACCGTTGTACTGCATCAGCAACTGGGTCTTGGGTCCTGACCGTATGTAGCGTGTACCTTGTGTACCACCACAAACTGTGGTTAGAGTAGGCGGTGTGGTGAGCGCTGTCCTCTGAAGTTCTGCTGGGTACGTAGATTACGTGAGCGTCAGACTCATCGTGTTATCATACTGGTGGTGGTGCGTGTGTGTGCCTGATGTAGGCAGTCTTGGTGAACTCTGGCTCTCTCTCTCTGCCGAGACGCGCGCGGTGCAGTTCAAGAGGAAAATGCTCGTAGTGCGCGATATCTACCAAGTCCACTGAGCTTTAGGCTAATGCTGCACCGGTAGTGTATGTGGCTGATGTAGGCGGCGATGAAGTATGTCTGCTCAAGAGAGATCAAATATGTGCAGTTCAGGAACAAAAGGTGCGAGCTGGCCACAAACACTACTGTTAGGTCGGCTCTGTGGCGTTCAGGTTCCCGTTTTTTTTTTTTTTTTTTTAACCGTAATTTTTACTTTCCAGCTCTCTGGACAAGCCGTGGTTGCAGGTGTGTCCTTCCCCCCCCCCCCCCCCCCCCCCCCCGGTATAAAAATGCCTTCTTTTTTAGCGCGCAGAGAGTTCAGCATTATTTCCACTACTACAGTAGTGTTCGTCGATTTTCATCGAATTTTGCTGTGTTCCGGTGAAACCCGTGTAGGCCAGGTAAGTGTTGTTTCGTTCCAGTGGAAAACTGAGGTGACCGCTCCATCGACAACAAGTAAAGTGGCCCTTGTGTAGAAAAATTAGCGCAGCGTGGCGAAACGCGTTATTATAGTCAGGGCTCTTCCCGGACCATATGCCGATCCGCGGGTCGGGTCAGGAAGCTTTTGGAATGTCGCGTGTCGGGTCTCGGGTCGGGTCGGGTCGTGCCAGGAGGCTTTCGAAATCTCACGGGTCGGGTCGGGCCACCCTTGCCTGACCCCGACCCGACCTGACCCGCGAGGTTTGACCCGCGACCCGTGAACCGTGAACAGAAGTGGTTATGTTGCTGTGGATTCTCGGGTAGGGGGCGGGTGGGGGGGGGGGGTGAGCCTGACAGAGGTAGAGGGCTTGTTAAAAGCGGGTGGAGGCAGAGAGAGAGCGCCTGTTGAAAGAGGGCACAGTTATAAAAAAAAAAGTACCAGAAATATTTGAAAAAAAGGGAAAATCTTAGATATAGCTATTAATAGATGTTTTGTGTTGTGATGGTGAGCATTGGAAGTCCCACGTGTGGAGCCACGCTAAGGTATAGAGAAAATAGTTACGTGCCAGGTTAAAAAATACCAGGTCTAGGTGTATATCTTGCGAGGAATCTTTTGTCGTGGCGGCGAATTAAGGTACAGGTGGGTGCTACGCGCACGCTTCTTCCCTTGAGGGGTATGCTGGCTGAGGCCATATTCTTCAATCGCTAGCGTCGAAGAGTTACTGTGGCCTTGTCGTGGTGGTGGTGGCGGGTGGCGGTGATGGTGTGTTACACGTGTGTCGGCTTAGTGAGTGATGTCTAGCGAAAGGAATCTTTAACTGACGCCGCCGAACCACAGCAGTAGTCTCTTTGGGACGTAAGAGACGAAAAAAGAAGAAGAAAAGTATATACGTAGGTTCTATCAAGATAACCGCTTCTGACTATTTTGGGGACCCAGAGAAATTAAGCGAAAGTATACATGCATGTGGCACACACACTCCCTGAATCTGCAGCTTCAGATGTCAAACCCCTCGTGTACGGAATGTGTGTCTTGCATGAGGCCACGTAAAACCAACAGTACGCGGGATCGAAGCATCACTAGCATCAGTAATATCACACACAGCCTGCAAACATGAGTTGGTTTCGACGAAATCACATTGACCTCACAGAGCATGGGCACCCGGGTACACCCCCTGTTTCACCGTTTTTTTCGATTTTCGATTTTTGTCTGCTGAACTCGATTTTTTCGATGACATTTTTTTTTTTTTGTCGTGGACCACTACTTGTAGATTACATTTGTTTCATCAACAATGGATACATACTTGAAAAACAGGATTAATCGGTTTCTTCCTATTTCTTTCCCGCGACGTCGGCCAAACAAGTCGATCTCCGGCGAGTATGTGGCGAGGGTGCTAGTTTTTGCCTAAAAACCCTTGCTTTCTTGTTTAGCTTGTTTGTTTGTTTGTTATTACGGGGGTCCATAGTTAACAGGACCTATGGTGCACATAAAAACCTATATATTTGCCTATTTTTACTAACAAAATTTGGTACCGTTAACTATGGACCCCCGTAATAGAAAACATACCTAACACAGCACAAGATTCTCTATTTTACTGATTTGGAGAGGTAGCGATGTCCAGTGTTTTCGCTGTCCGCTGTGCAGAGTATGTGCTCGGGTGGGTACTCGGCTACCTTCAGAGTATGTGAGCTAAGCTGCAGCGAGTTCCACTCGACTTTGCTGGCCCGGTTCGGTTTTCACTGGGGATCTTCTAAAAGCAATACGTGGTCCAAACGTGCCCGAACCTTCCCCCCCCCCCAAAAAAGACGTCATAATAAACCGGTACATCGGTGGTTTTTAGGCCAGTTGGCGGTAGGAAATCAATTCAAGGCCAAGAGAAAAAGGGAGATAGACGCTGTTGTCTCTCTCTCTTCTCTCGCCATCCATGGCAATAAGCTACGTGCCTGGCAGGTGATATCCAAGAGGAGAGAGTGCGCGGCATGTAACCCTTTTACTATTAAACGGGATCTGAGTTACGAAAGGGAGAGAGTTGGATACGTGGGGCAAATATTGTAGATGGGATGGATAAAAAAGGCAAGCTTCCCGGCAAGCTGAGTGATACACATTCAAAGGCCTGGTATGTGTGTACATTTTCAAAGTATACCTGGTACCTGGTACGTAGATATGAGTTCAAGTATTGGATGGTGTTTCGGTTTTTAACATACTCGAGACGTAAAAAATGAAATGGGTGACGGTTCGTGATATCGCAATAGTCGTCACACAAAAAAAAGGAAAAAAGTCATATATATAGTGGCTTAAGACGCACACCAACCAACACATCATTAGCCTCACGAGAGCCAAGAAGTTGACACAAACAAATCAACCGCTCAATCGGTCGAACTCACAGCTGACGTGTTTGTAACAAGTTAATAAAATGTAACACAAGCGGGTATTATTAATAACACTAAAGTAGTATCGCCTGTTCGATTAACTGGCGTATGCGTCCCCCCCTGTCTCCAAGCATCTGCAAGCCGCTCTTTGCGTAGGTTGCCTCAACCTTGTCACCACTGCAATCTTTTTCAACTCTAGTTCCAAGTAGTTTGTCCCCAAAAACGTGTACATAACCTTTTCAAATGTTGGACAGACAGATCATGTACAGATAGATCATCTAGATTACTGCCTAGAATTTAACCTGCGGCCATGAGACGCTACGCAGGATCTGCATAGTACAGATCCAACACAGTAAAAACAGTTGCCAGATCATGCAGGTTATATTATACGGCTCCCACCCACCCCGCGACGTGAGCTAGATCGTACAAAATCGAGAACATATCTATCTGCCCTGAAGGACCCAGATCGTCAAGTGGGAATGATCAGTAGATGATCTGTCTGAGGCCCTATTACCCCTCGGACGGATGGCGCCGATCCCAACATAAATCATCTAGATCTTTCGAGGCAGATATATTCCTGGTCTGTATGATCTGCCTCATGTTGCCGGGTGGAAGTTGGGCAATCATCTGCACGATCTACAGCCGCAGCAAATGTTGCGAATCACGCAACCACAGCTCCTGCGGCAGATTGGGATCTAGATGATCCACCTGTAGATGATCTGGCCGACGTGGACCCTTTCACTACTGCGAAAACGACCCCACACTAATTCCAAGTAGTTTGTCCCAAAAATGCCGTGCGCGTACATGCGAAAGGGCTATCACATGCTACCCCTGCTGTTGCTTGTCTTGCAGTGTATCAGGTACCAGGTGGTGGCTACTGCCGACGGACATTCTCAGGTGGAATCTACCACGAGAAGCGAGGGCCATGCAGATGAAAAAAGCACGGCCCGCCGTGTCATCGTGCCACAGTGTTGCCTACGGAGCTCATTCCCTCCCTGGCAAAAAACATGTTGCGGCGATTTCGTATCACAGCATGTCGAGCTATTTGATACCTGTTGAATCTGATGCACCCACAAAAACAGCCGCGACCACACAACGAATTTGCTACTCGTACTGCGACCGTACAACAGCGAAGGAAGCAACAGCAAATCGCCAGCCGTTTACGACAGCAAACCAGCAGCGACGCAACAGCAAAGCGACAGCAAAGCGTCGACAAGGCACCACCAAAGCAACAGCAAAGCAATAGCAGAGGAACAACGAAAGCAACAGCAAAGGGACAACAAAAGCAACAGCAAAGCAACAGCAAAGCAACAGCAAAGCAACAGCATCAAAGCAGCGGCAAAGCAACAACATCAAAGCAACGTAACAACATCAGATCTGCGAATCACCACCGTACAATGGCCTAAGCCCATGAATCACACTACAGCAGCAGCCGTGAGCCGAGTCGTGAACAATCATACCACAACAAGAAACTCAAGTCGTGAATAATCACATCGCCGCAGAACAAGCCATGTCGTCAGCCACGACTCAGCCGCAGCACGTACAGCATGGGCATCAGCATGCCACCAGGAGAGCTATACACGCGTACGTACGCACTCCCTGAAGGCAGTTGCTGCAGAGAAAATACCCTCGGAAGCCCACACTCATTGCCACTGCTGTATTTAGCAGGCCCAAGCAAGTTCATCAAAGCCACGTTGGCGCCAACTTTTTCAGCCTTACCAGCAAGATAATCCATCCGCTCTCACTTTTTCCCTCTCTATAAGTTGAAAAAAAAAAAAAAAACGGATGGAATCTCCCACACGATGGAAAGCACGAAAAAAAAAACACCACGAGGGACACCAGAGCACCCAACAGTTGGGTTTGGAGGGGGGCGCAACAAACTAATCCGAGAACACGACACCCCAAAAGATTACGCGACAGGAAACCGAAACGACCGATGTTCGGCCTGGTTGTTGCAGCGATTCACTCGACCGAGCAGCAGCGCTTCGAGATTTTTGAGGGGGACAAAAAGCAAGAGAGTCAACTCACCACTCCCTTCTCTCTCTCTCTCTCTCTCTCTCTCTCTCTCCTTCTCTTGCTCTTTCTTTGCTGTGTTCTTTACAGCAGTAAACCGTTCTTTCTACCCATGCATACCCATCCACCCGGCGCACACCCCGAGGTACGTGCTGGTTCTTCACCCAGCAGAGAGAGATAACGCCTCTGTGGTCACAAAACCCGTTAGACCAAGACACGGCAGTAGTACGTCGCAAAAATAGTGAGGTTAACCCCTTCGGGACTCCTTGTAAGGGATAGCGACCAAAACAATGGTTGGTAACTTTGGTGTTATCAACATCCTACATACGCGCGGCAGCGTGAGCGCCTATTAATAGCAGTAGCACGGGTAGGAGGATCATATTGCCCCCGTGCCGTGCGACTAACCTTTCGCTGAAACTCGGACCCCAACATAGTTTGTATCATCCCCCATTCATGCAGTGGCCGTTGCTGCACTCGTCAATTTGTATCGTCAACTTTCCTCTCTGATGGAAGTCCAGTCAGGGAAAAGCCAATTCGCAAAGCCACGCACACGTACGTACTGGATCCGAAAAGCCATTTACGAGCCGAAAAGGGAGGACGATTTCCCCCACGCGATGGACACCATCAACGCCAGCAGAGCACCGAACAGGCAAGATAGTCACCACTCCAGATCTTCCGGCATGACCGGATGGGACAAAGGTATCACGGACTTCTTATCTTTATCTCTCGGCAGCGCTTTCCTCATATCTGTGGCAGGGAAGAAAAAAAGAAAGCAGGCACAGGGTCGACGCGGCGGCGGCGGCAGCTTTCGCAGATCAGAAACGAGGTTATCAAGATTTCCGCCTGCTCATTTTTTTGCTTATTATGTTTTCTTATTTTCCTCCCGGGGGCCGGCAAAAAAAAAACGAAGAAGCTGTTAAAACTCTATTACTACTGGAAAAAACAATCCCACACTAGACCCAAGTAGTTTTCCCCCAACAAAAAGTGTGGGCGCAATTCTGAAGGGGTTGAGGTCACCACGCTTACACATACCAGCACAAAATAGTGTGTCTCGCGCCAAGTCAATTATGTTGTACTGCTTGTATCTGGTAGGACACAATCATTGTCGTATTGCAGTACCAGGTACCGATCGGGTAATCTATGCTGTGGCAGCATTTCGCCGGCTGTGCTAGGATAATTCACCGTTCGTTTTCCGACGGGAACGCGGTAGTAACGTTCGCGCATGCGGTACCAGCACGAGGAGTCATGTATCATCAGGAGAGCCGCCTGCTGTGCTCAAAGCAATTGACGTCTCGTTTTCCGAAAAGACGGTAAAAATACATATTGTACGTACCACTCTGTCCAGAAAAGTAGGGACCGTTTGTATCTTCATGTCAATAACCAAAACAGCCCCTATATTTCCGAACACAGCGGTATCAAGCGCTTGAACCGTACACACATACAGCAGCAACCGGCAATGATGCGCGCGATAGCGATACTCACGTAGATGGTGCACGACCAACGAAGACATCCGAGGGAAAGTATAAATATGCTGTGCTGGTATCAAGTGTATACACGAGTACGCCACTCTGCTGCTTCAACTCGCTTCCGTCCGTCCGTGTCTTCCCAGAATGAACAATGTATCGAGGGATTATAATACTATAGTGTGGACGTGCAGACTATCAACCATTTGGTCGAAGCTGGGGCGAGTCGTGAACACTACGGGTACAAAAACGTACGTCTCCTAAAAGAGGGGAACTTTCCCAGAAGTTTCCCAGAAAAGGATGGATGTACATATTGCACGTCTTTATATATTACACATCGGCGTCGCGTGCAGTCGATTTCGTTTCGTCCGTCCGTGTCTTCTTCTCACCGAACGCGTCTTCTTCTCCCGAGTAGTACCCGACCACTCTTCGGTAGACCGAGTACCCGAAGGCAGCATACATGTTGATGGCGAGGGTGTTCGACACCCTGACGAACAGATCTACGAAGAACGCGTTGTAGACGTGTTCAGACACCTGCGGACGCCCCCCCCCACCCCCCGGACCCGACCCCAACACACGGAAACAAGAAAAATAAGGAGGATGAGAAAAAAATAAACAAAAAAAGGGAGATCAAAGGGAGAAAAAAACCCGGAAAAATCGACTGCTGTAAATTACGACTTTATATTGTTACACATTGTCACCTCGCCAAATTAGGCGTGTTATGATATCAACTGATGATACGGTATACGACGTATTCTGAATCCAAATAGACTTTTACGACCCCGCCAAATTCAACGAAATCGATAATTTTACCACCTCGCCACAATATCGACAACCACTACACGATACAACAACAGCAACAGCAAAAACCACAACCACCGCCACCTACAAAAAAAGCACAGCAGCACCAGCACAGCTTCCACCAGTCGTAAAATGAAACAAACAAAAAACTCCAACCAAAACCACAGAGCTCGCTATACGTAATGGTTTGTAATCGCTCGGCGAACGCACCGTTTCCAAGCTGTCCATGAGCTGCTTTGCAACGCCCAGGCGGCGGTACTCGGGGGCCACAGTGACGGCCGTAACATGCCCATGCCACAACTCTTTTTGTCCTTCGGACTTGCCCATGACTGAACAAAAACAACGAAGTGCAGGGAGGCGCGAGGGGGGGGGGCGACAAATACAGCAGTACGGGACAGCATTCAATGAGAATTTTTGAGATTTTGAAAAAAAAAAATCGAATTCTTGGCTCCCTCGTTTAGCACGAAACATAATAAATCATGTTGCACAATACCGAATTACATATTGATACCGAGCTTAGTACAACAATTAGAGCCTGGTCCGAAATAAGACAAAACTTGTTCAGTGGTGCCGTGCATTACTGAACGTAATAAGGCAAAACACGAAAACACGGCCGATAAAAAAACAACAATTGTCACACAAATAGTTGCCCATCCCAGCTACATAGCCCCACCGCACCAAAGAGAGCTTCGAACGTACTATTACGGGGGGCCACGGTAAATAAGACCTACGGTACGCACAAAAACCTATACATTTCCTTATTTTTACTATTAATAACACTACTTGGTCCTATTTGCTATGGTCCCCCGTAAATATTACGGGGGACCATAGTAAATAGGACCAATTTTTGTTAGTAAAAATAGGAAAATATATAGGTTTTTATGTACACCGTAGGTCCTGTTAACTATGGACCCCCGTCATAGTAATAATGACAGTATGTAGATCACTCACTGTATCCCATGGGGGTGCCGTCCGGCGCCTCCTTGATGAGGAAGTATTCCGGCCATGTAGTGAGGTACTGGAGGTAGAACGGCATGTTGTACTGGAGCGGGCGAAGCAATGTGCGGGAAAAGCGACAGGATAAAAAGTAAGCAGTAAGGCCAACGTCTATCGAAGCCAAATCTTCAGTATTCAAATCTTGATATTTCCACCATTGAAAAATGTCAGGTAACCGACAAAAGTTCTTGTACGACCGATGTCAGCGGGAACGCAAAGTATAAATTTTTCCTGTACGACATAAAAAATAACCATTGCTTTTGAGAAACAGCTGATCATGTTCTCGTACGGCCGCTGTGGGGAAAAAGGGAAAAAAAAATGGTTGATTTTTTTTCTTCATTTTTTCATACGGCTGCAGGCGGCGCAATTTATTTTCTCTCTTTCGTGAATTGTCAACACGCTGATAAAACCTCAGCTCGTGCGACGACAGACCTCAAACCCGCTCGGTGCCGGGCAAGGCCAACGAGTGTAGATGACGGCCTCGAAGATATCAGGTGGATCCATGGTCTAGGGGGGGAGAGCTCGCCGGCGGCGTCCCACGCTCTTCTCTCGAATCTGAAAAAAAAAATGCTATTTTTTTACATCCGGAGGCACGCGATCCCGAGAGAGTGCACGTGCGGGAAATAACCCGGCGAAGGCCAGGGAACGCGACCCGCGAGAGAGCGGGCGAGGAAGTGAGAGCGAGGACCCGAGACCGGGAGCGAACGGATCCCGGGCAGAGGCTGAGACTACCGGCGGAACTTTCGAGATTTCTACTCGCTTCTCAAGGCTCACGAAGAGACGCGTATATGTCTATATAGCTCTCGCACGTGAAGCCAAATCGCAAAAAAACACGTATCGTTGACAGGGCGTCTCGGGCGGGGCCCTCCGGGGGCGCCTTCAGCGGGGCTCCCCCACCAGACCGGGGGCGTGGGGGGGGGGGGGGGGGGGGGGGGGGTCGCGGCTTCGCTGTTCGAGTCTAGTGTGCTGGAAGGTCCAGTGTACTGGCGTGTGACGCAGCCAGTACATGAATAAAAAAAAATGTAATAGTCCGACCCTCAGCTGTCTCGTTTGGTGTATTCTCCCACCTTACAGTCCTCTTCAGCCCGTAATTGCCGATCGATAAATTACCGACCCTTCTCTGTCTCGGTTAGCATATTCGCCCACCTCAGTCCGTATTTGCCGATCGATAAATTATTTGTTCTGCTCGAGCTTTGTGTTCTTTGCTTTCTTTCTTTCTTTCGTTTACTGTTCGTTTTTTCGAAAATCACACCCAGCGCAGCTCGTTTTTTCGAAAAGCACACCCAGCGCAGCTCAGCTGATACGAAATCCAAGATAATTTTTCGCACACTAATTTCAAATTCCTTCTTTGAAGAGTCGAAAAAAGACCAAAATAGCGATCTTCGAAACTCGAGTCAAAATCGCAAAGCAGCCAAAAATGAGCGAGATAGTGAGTCTCTCCCACACCAGTTTTGAGATAAAAGTATAATTTATTTTCTGTACACTAAAAACTAAAAAAAAGGAATTTCGGCACTCGAATCTGAATCGAAAGCAGTCGACACCAAGTGGTCAAAACTGAGCGAGATACGGCAGTAGCCCTTACTGCACGTACTTCAAGACATACGGTAGCGTATCGTATCATACGAAGTAAGAAGTACCACGTGGTACGTACGAGGTATAATAAAGAAGGCACAAATCACACCCAGCTCAGCTCAGATCAGATCGGCTCAGACCAGCAGCGAGGCAACATAGCTTTCGTTCTCAGCTGAGCAGCACAGCGGTAGCTCTCGCATACACCAGGTTGTATGTATCTACTGTATATACCAGGTATCGTGTACCTGGTACACCAAGAAATAAGTACTATTACTACTACTGCCTGTACATAGAATGCAGTAATAAGAAAGAAAGAAAGGGACACCCAGCTAAGCTCATCTCACGCAGCAGCGCACAGCGGTGCAGCGCCATGCGGTGCTGTGCCGTGCCGTGTTTTTTTTTTTTTTTTGCGGATATCAAAAGCGAATTTTCATACCTGGTACATATCATGTGTTCATTGTTGTTGTTTTCTTCACATTAAACCGTTCTTTCTACCCGTCGGCATCCAGCACAACCAGTGTCCGCGCCGATTCTTGAATCCTAGAGAGATACAAGTTCTGTGGTCACAAATCTACGCCACAGAGATACTACGTTGCCACGTATGCAATGCAATGCAATGCCATGTCATCATACTGCGTACGACAGGAAACCCATTCCATGACCTAGAGAAACAAAAACGAAACAAAGAGAAAAAACAAAAACAAAAACAAAGACAATTCGAAATAGAAAAGAAACAAAAAAAAGAAACAAAAATATACCTGGTCTATGTATATACTTCAGTATGGCAACAAACCATCGTACCCCCGCGTAGGGGACGTGGCAGACACTTGAAAAGAACGAGCGCGAAAAAAAAGAAGAAGAAGAAAACACCACTAGTCGTCAACAGAGTAAGACTAAGAACCAAGGGAAAAATAACAAGCAAACCAAACAAAGCACAAGGCATGCTCCAGGTAGCGGCAGCAGTTTATGGTACGAGTAGCACAGCCAGGGTCTCCCTGCTGGCCCGCCTGGTACCTTGCTACCCTGTCTGCCACCATCGTCCAGCGTTCGTCAACTATGCCCGGCCCTTCGGCGTCAGACAGTACGAAACAAGCAAAGCAGGCTCGTCATCCACCCACGCCACACGACTCCTTCAAAAAGGCTTATCAATCGGAGAAAGGAAGAGAAATGAAAATCACATAGGGTCACCGCAAAGAAGACAATAAATGAAAAAAAAATAAACAAAAACAACAGGAAGACAAAGGAAGACCACGTTCGATCCAGCTGCACCAGTTGGTGGTACGAGTAGTATAGGCATGTTCTACTTCTTAGTCTACCCGGTACCTGGCTACCCTATCTGCCATCTCCTTCCTACTTTCGTCCACCGCAGTTTCCCTTCTACTCCTCTTCCCCCCCCCTCTCCGCATTCCCTTGGTCGGGCTTTCTGCTACTCCTCTTGTTGCCCCTCCTCCCCCCCCATTCCCTTGGACACCACCCACGGCGGATGCGCGGCGCTGCCTACTCAGCTCAGCCTCAGCCTCGTGCCACCTCACCATGAACCGTTCGGCTGCTTCCAGCATCCCCCGGTACCACTTCCCCGCCTTTTTTGCAGCAGTGGGCCACAGTGCGGTCTCAACTCCAAACACCAAGGGAGTAAGTTCCGTTGACCCTTCGGTGGCGCGGAACTCCCTAAGGTCTTCGACTACGCATCTATGCCAAGTCTTAACCTGTCCGCCAGGTCTCGGGTTCTCCCCACCAGCAATCGTCCCGAACATCACCCGGCTGGGTAATCGATCCTTGCTTTGCCCTGCCACCCCCCCCGCGAAGAAGAGACGCCGTTTGCGGATGGTCGTTTCGATGCTCTCGCAACGTGTCATCTTGAGGGCCTTCGCGTACGAGAGGGTGGCATGGTCAGTACGAAGTCGGCGCTGGAAGCCAATGACTCGCAACAGGACTTGGTGGTGAGCCGTTCGAAGCTTGGCAAAGTGTTCCGCTCTGAGGGTCCACGTCACACACCCGTACAGCAGGGTCTCAATCACCTCGGTCTTCAGCATTCGGACTTTCAGGCTAACTAAGGGGGGCGGTCGTCCTATCATACAGCTCCGGGCCGAACCGTTTGAGGCCATGCTCGCATGAGACGGATCCGTCGGTCAATTTCGAGCGAGAGGTCAGGATTTTCGTGGATAACGCCGCCTAGGTACAAGAACTGGGCCGTCTGCTTATACCTCTGGCCTGCTGCTTCGATAACGAGCGGTGGTGCGAGGGTTTTCTGGTCTGGCGTTTGTAGAAGCATAGTCTCTGTCTTCTTTTCCGACACCGTAAGGCCTGCTGCTTCGAAGACAGTCACGATGACTGTCATCATTTTCGCGAGCCCTTCAGCCGACTTCGAGACAATCCCTGCGTCACCGGCGTACAACATCCCCCATACAGCCCTTCGCACGCACGCCAACGGCTCCTGCTCCTTCGTTCCGACTACTCCAGCATCACTGAGTTGGACCAAATCCCTTGCGATGGCTTCGTCATGGCTAAAGCGTGCTAGTACGACGTGCAACGCAGCAGCGAAAAATACGTTGAACAGTAACGGTGACAGCACACAGCCTTGCCGCAGCCCCTGCGTGACATCAAACCATTCCGCGTGCTCGCCGTCATCCGTACGCACGCGAGCCCGCATGCCTTCGTGGAAATTGCTGATAATTGTAAGCATCTTGGTTGGTACGCCAGAGCGTGTGAGTACCTCCCACAGCAGCTCTCGGTCGACAGAGTCGTACGCTTTCTGCAGATCGATGAAGCACACGTACAGGGGGATGTTCTTCTGTCGTCCGAGCTCTTGCAACCGGCGCACATCGAACAGCATATCAATCGTTGATCGTGCGGGGCGGAAGCCGCACTGTTCCTCCGGGAGTAATTCCTCGGTCTCGCAGTAGTTGCTGAGGCGCGACGCGACGATTTTCAACAAGACTTTGCCTGCGTGGGCAACAAGCGAAATCCCTCTGTAGTTGTTGCAATCAGTTCGGTCCTTCTTTTTGTGAAGGACCTTGATGATCGCGTCTTTCCATTGCTGGGGGACTTCTCCTGTTACCCAAACATTGTCAAGGATGCTGTGAAAGCACTGGGCGAATGCGGGGTGGTCGATTTTCAGGAGTTCGGCCGGGAGACCATCTGGCCCGGCAGCTTTCCAGTTTGACATCCCCTTAAGTGCTTCCGTCATCTCGTCCATGGATGGTTTATCTCCGAGCGACAGTTTAAGTGGTCGTGGTGGCAAGAGGTCGATGATCGTGGAATCGAGTTTAAGCGATTTCGTGTTCAAAAGTTTGTGGTAAAACCTCCCCCACCGTTCACGAATTCGCACCTTATCCCGCAACAGCGTGCCATCCTCGTCCCTAATGAACTGTTCGCTTCTCGCTTTAGTCCCTTCCAATCCTACCGTACTCTTAAGGTGCTTGTAAAAGCCTCTCTGGTCGTTGTTCGCTAGTAGTCGTTCGGTTTCAGCGAGGTACGCTTCGACGTACGCATGCAGTCCTGCGGCAATCACCTTCTGCAGGTTCGCACACGCAGATCTCAGTGTCTTCCACGCGGTTCTATCCCGGGGGTGGGCACGCAAGAATTGCCGTGCATCCTCCCTCGCTGTCCATGCATGCTAATATGAATGCGGCCAAGGTTTCGGCAGACTCACAGCATCCATGTCTGTCCGCGGTGGCGACGTGGAGGGGGTGGTACCTCTTTTTCGACCGCATCAATAATAGCCGCAGTGAAAAACTCAACCATGCCAGACGTATTACGGGGCTGGTTATTAGCTAGTGTTCATGCATGCGGCCTCGTGCATTCGTATTATACGAATACGTACTCGTAGTTATTTTCCTGCACCATACGTAGCTGTTGGCGTTTGCAAGCCGCTTGTTTGCCTTTAAACTTCTGAACCATCATCTGTTGCGTTCCATTCTTGCTTGTGAGCGAGCGCAGCGGGCGGGGTCGCCCGCCACGCGAAGCGCCTTGCACTACCGCTCGCATTGCTGTATTGGCTGGCGCCACGAACGTAATACAAGTACCTGCGGGCCCAGCCCTGATTCTCATCGGGAGGCAACCCAAGCTCATAAAAAACGCAACAACTATAATACTATACTCGAACTATTAATATTATTATTAATAATAATAATAATAATAGTGCGAACCGTTCTCGACGTGCCATACATACACTACAGACTACGCTCACACGCTGCACGAGCACAACAAAAATACTGCAGGTGTGTGTGCACGAGACCTCTAAAATATTAGGTGTGCCCGGCTCAGCAGTTAGTCTTCATAGTGCCTCCTGTGACATCTCTTATAAGAAAGCGCTGGAAGGAATGGAAGCTGCTGTGCCTGCGACGTACGATGTATGACCTGCTGTGGCTACGACATACCTGGTATGCGAGATGCGAGCTCGAGGGTCCCAATTTTGCAGTAAAAAAATCTAAAATCGCGATCGCACCAGAAGAGCGAGACGCCGCACAGGGATTCGGGAAGCCTTTCCCCTCTCCCACGGGGACACTCACCGTTTCAGTCAAGACATCGAGATTGACATTGTTGAACTTAAGAAGATCATCGCAGCAGAATCTCCTGGTTGTTGACATAGCTCCCGTATATTCCAGTCGAACGGTGGGGCTAGCCTTGACCAGAGCTGGATTTGACCTTGGAACATCCAGGGTTTCCATTATCACCATTTGACGTTCGTTGTTAGGGCTGAGTTTGGTTTCTGATCACGCACAAAATCGTTTTTCAGTTTTTGTCAGTATCGACTTGAATTTCGCTTTCGACAGCAGCAGTTCCACTCTCTCATCATCACTCCTCTCCTGCTTGGTCCCGAAACAAGCGGCGGGAGCCATGTACACGAAGGCAAACCTGGCATCTCTTCGAGTGAAGAAAGACATCGCAGAGGTGAACAAGTTCATCGGCGTGGCATTGATAGTAAAAGCGGATAAGTCCTCTCTCTTTTTCGAACGGGTACAACCCCACCTCGATTTCTGTATTGTTTGCCTATAAAATCAGGTTGCTTTTGAGTTTCGATCAGTGTGCCCTCCGTAGTTCTGGCCCAAGGTGCTACTCCTAACGCGTACTACAGACAGCAGTAGAACATAGCTCGCCCATGCGGACTTCTACGAGTATAGCTCCCCGGCAACGTCTTCCCACGCGATGAGCCGGAGAGTACTCGGATCGAACTCTGACGCGGTTGTCAGGAAAACTCCGACCTGAAAACGATCGCCGATGCGGTTGGCTCGAGGCTCGAGGATGGGCATCTAGGTGGTTCGTTCTGCAGTACACTGCTAGCCTGTGTACGAGACTCGTAGCCATACCGCCCGTATCACAGCGATGTTGTATAGCAGCTTGGGAGATAGATGCTGCAGCTGTGATGTGCAGACTACTGCTGGCTGTACAGCAGTAGTTTCAGTGAGTTTTACTCGCACGAGGTACTTACTGCTGCGTTGTACGAGCGTATATACCAGTTACCGCTGCTGTATCATACCAGTACCAGACCAGCAGGTACACAATAGCAGCTGTACTTTCAGCAGCAACTCCAGGTATCATATTATACCTGGTACGACCTGTTTACGAGTTTGCAGATAAGCTTGTTGTGGTCTACCAGCTCGGAGCTATCGTATACCAGCCAGTACAAGTATTAATAGTACCCCACCCGTATTTGGCATAGCTGGTCAATGGTGTGAGCGAATTGCGTACCTATTGATATTAATTGATAGCACTCGTAGCTGGTACAACTTTAGTAGAAATCAACCCCGAGAGAGAGGCAACAGCAATCGTCTGTCGTCGTTTCCCTCGTGCTTTGTGTTGATGATACAGCAGCAGCAGCTAGCATTGTTCTGCCGATGTGAGGCAATTGCACATATCGACAGCACTGACAGCAGCAGTAACTTACGCAAGCAGTAGTAGTATTTATTAATACCGCTGTACCAGCAAGCACTTTCTTTTCAGTGCTGTATTGCAATACATTTAATCGGTCGAACTCACAGCTGACGTACTTTATAGTTTCATAAAATACACCAGAGTGCTCGCTCGCACTGCTGCTGCTGTACAAGTGGCTATTCGTTCCTACGGGTATTATTAATAATGGTGTCTGGAGCTCGTACGTACAGGGTATCAAACCGCGCGGAAGAGCGACGCACAGGCCCACGCCACGTCTGTGTGTTCTACTTGTGCTGAACCGCTGGTGTACGTACGATATGATGCGATGCGATGCGATGCGATGTGATGCGTGGTACGTGGTAGAGTGTTTGATGACCACGAACTTTTTGGTACCAGGTACGACTGCTTACCTACAGCAGTAATCAGGGCTGCGAAGGTATACTTACGGTCAGTACTCGTACGCCCTATTTATTATTAATACCTGGTAATAATGAATGATAGCCAACACTACCGGTACTAAAGCGGCGATCGGCAGTACTGCCACGCTCCACACTCGTCAATCTCCATCGGTGCCAAGCAATTTCACAGACGGTTTGATGGGAAAAACACGCGGACACTTCGCGTATATAGCGGGCAGCCGGCGCCACTCAACCGACATTATTAGAGGGACCACCGCTACTGCTGTAAAGGCTGGCGCAGCCAGTACAAAATATACCGTAGAAATCAACAACAGCCAGTACACTGGATTCTCTCAGCACACATGACATGGCCCCATCGCCCCTCTCCCAGGCTGATGAGGGGGCCCCCGCTTTTCGTTTACTTCCCGTCACAATCCGACGAAAAAATTGGGTCCAAGTTGGTAGCGGGAGACAAGAACCAAGAACTCGCCGGTCGTCTATCGCGGGTAAAATATAAAAGCAATAAAAGATGGAGTAACGTAGGGTATTTTCTATTTTTATTGGAATTCCAATCCTAATCGCCGCGGCTTCGCGCTCTGCGAGGCGTCGAGAGTCTGAATCATGCCAATACAGCAGTAGTGCCGGTCCCTCTACGATATAGTGCCGGTACAGCAGTATGCGCCGCCCTAAAACAACGGCACTATAGCGGGCAACCGGCACTATTTACTCCGCACACTGCCACGCTGGTCAACCCTTTTAGTACTGCAGTCCCGATTTGGGGACAAACTACTTGGAATTTGAGTGGTTTGTCCCCAGTACGGGACTGCAGTCCTAACTAAGGCGATTTCGCAGGCCCTACAGCGGACAGCCGGCACTACTGTAAAGGAACCGCTATTAATACTGGTTGTACAGCCGGTATTACCCTTACCCGACCGGCACCAAAAAGGGACAAAAACATTTTGGCACTGTTAACAGGCGAGCGCGTCCTCGCGCATTTTTTACGAAGTATATGCCTGGTATTATTATTAGCAAGTACCTGACCTCTGGTAAGAAAACAGGCGTTCAAGAAATTTAGGCTAGAAATTAAAAAAATACGATACCCCGGTAAGAAAGTGGGTAGCCTATCGTAGGTCGGTGCTCGCCGCCTTCGTATGTGGGAAATTTTGCCAGAAACTTTTACTCCCTTATCGCTCCGCCACAGTAAGGATGTACCAGGTATAACCTATTATTTTTATAACATCCTAATATACATATTATTCTATACCTGGTATTAGTTTAGGTTTGTTGCGAAGGGGCCGACACTGCGGTTTGTAGCCGTCGTTCTCCTTCGTTTCGCTTTGGTTATTTGTTCGTGACGAGCGGGAAAATAAAATCTGAAACTTTAAATTTGCTTTTTACTCGTTGGTAGCCGGCTTTCTTGCTCTGTCTGCGAAAACGCCTCCTTGTTTGTGTGTTTGTATCATTTGTGCTTCTCGCCAAAGCGGGGCCACCAAACGCTACTGTGACTGTCCTGCCCCCTGCAGCACATGACTCCCGAATCATGCCTTCTCGCCATAGAGAGCCACCAACACACTACAGCAGGACACCAAACGCTTCAAGGGTGCCCTCATAAGTAGACTTTGCTCTGGAGGTACCCGGGTATCTACCCAGTTGTGACCAACATCACAAGATTTGACACCTCGTATAGATCATCTACAGATCATTCCCACTTCATGATGTAGATCTTTCAGGGCAGATAGATCAGATAGATATACTCCTGATTTTTGTATGATCTAGGTCATGCTGCCGGGTGGGAACCGTACATTCTGCACGATCTAGGACAGGATATGTATGCTGTAGTACAGATATTACACGACATCTCATAACGGCAGGCCAGAATCTAGATGATCTATCTGTAGACGATCTATCTGTACATGGTCTATCTATCTGTCCGACGTGTGCAATATTAACGTTTGGTGCCCGAGTACCCCCGAGTATACCAGGTACAGTATACCCTACTAATCAACACCTCGCTCTTTTCGGGCCATGATATGAATTGTTCATGTGTTAAGAGAGAGACGGGTCGATATTTTCCGGTTAAAAAAATCGTATTTTCAGCTGATTATTCTCTGGTTTTTGCCGCAGAAAGCAAGCAAATCGGACCTGCGCTTTCTTCTCGCTCCTCGGAATGAGTCCACCTGTATGCCATGTCGTCCAGGAGGGACCCAGGACCAGAAGCCCGTTCTCCAACGGTGCAGTTTTGATTCTTGCCCAGTTCTTGTGCCATTTCTAGAAAATTTCCAAGAAGAGCAAATGGAGTGTACTAACTCCCCAGCGAAAAAATCCCGAAATAGTTGAATTTTTAAGTATGTTGTACTTTCAATGTCTATTTGTTGGACATGGTTGGAAAGGGCACAATCCGCAGGAATTCAAAATGCTTTGTTGGAAAAGCGTTTTTTGCTGTGGGTACCTCTGGGACAACAATGGTATAAATATGTGTCCGTCGTGTACTTCGTGTACTTCGTATTCAAGAAGTATCATCGTACCTGTTCACGCGTCGGACAGATAAATCTGATAGATATTCTAGAGATAGATAATCTAGATCGTTTAGATTCTGGCCTGCCGTTTTGAGGTATTGTGCGTGATCTGTGGTGTACAGATCCAAGCCAACAGAGATCTCCGAGATGTGCAGATTCTACGGCTCCACCCGCCAACATAGCCTACTGTAGAACATACAGATCAGGAACATATCTGCCCTAAAAGATCTAGATATAGAACTGTGGGAATGATCCGTAGATGATCTGCAGATGATCTGTCCGATGTGTGTAACCCTTTTGACCACCAATCGCGTGCTGACTGTTTCCTGCTTGCCCCTTGCCCTCTCTCCCGCTGCCGTGTAACGATGACGTCGACCAATCGCAGCTCTCGCGGCAACGCCTCAACGCTGCCCACGCTTCGACCAGCATCGACTTCCCAGATGGGACTCGAAATCTCCTTAAGATCAAGGTGGGTGGCCAGCCTGTTTGTTTGTTTGCTTGTTGCGTTCGTGGGCGTTTTGTTTTTCGCAGCGCGGACACCGACGGCTGTGAGTAAGATGGACTTTACGGATAGTTACTATTTACGGGGGACCATACTACTACTGGGGACCATAGTAACTAGGACTAAATATTGTTGCCAAAAGTATAAAAATACATAGGTTTTTTGTCTTTACCATAGGTCCTATTTACTATGGACCCCAGTATTATTACGGGGGTCCATAGTTAACGGGACCAAATTTTGTTAGTAAAAATAGGGAAATATATAGGTTTTAGTGTATATCACAGGTCCTATAAACTATGGACCCCCGTAATAGTAGTATTCAGAACCCATGATATACACCAAAACCTACTGTCTGTATATAGTCCGGTATTTTTACTATTTCGGGGGGTCATAGTAAACAGGACCTAAGGTACACGCTAAACCTGTATAATATTTACCTATTTCACTAACAATACCAGTATTACGGAGGGTCATAGTAAATAGGACCTACGGCACACACAAAACCTTGATGTTTACCTATTTTTACTAGCAATATTTGGTCCTATTTACTATGGTCCCCCGTAATGCGGGCATGTTCGGTCCTGATTTCTGTGTTCCCCCTTATTATTTCGGGGGGCCATAGTAAATGAGACCAGACGTTGTTAGTAGAAATAGCGAAATATATAGGTTTTTGTGTGTACCGTGGGTCCTATTTACTATGGTCTCATGTAATAGGTAATTTTTTTACCTACTATAGTACGGGGGACCATACTATTAATAATATTAATATTAATATTAATAGTAGTCGGGACTCATGATTTACACAAAAACCCATTTATTCCAGTATTTTTACCTCTATTGCGGGGGGCCATAGTAAATCGGACCGAATATTGTTGGAAAAAATATGGAAATGTATACCGGTAGGTTTTTGTGTGTACCATAGGTCCTGGTTACTATGGTCCCCCGTAATGTTAAATAGTGCAAGTAGGCATATTTGGTCCTGATTACTGTTAATATTGATCATATAGATGACATTTGACCGCAAGTGCGGTGGACCATATTAATAGTGATCAGGACCCATCAACACAAAACCCATGTGGTCCAGTTTATTTACTGGACCCTAGTAAATAGGACCTACGGTACACACAGAAACCTGTATTTTTACCTATTTTTACTAACAATATTTGGTCCTATTTACTATGGTCCCCCGTAATACTGTACGCATGTTTGGTCCTGATTTCTACTGTATGTTCCCCCTTAATAGATCATATTTAACCGCTAGTACGGGGGGCCATAGTAATGAGGACCCATGATATACACAAAAACCTATATATTCCACAATTTTTACCGAGCATATTTGGTCCTAATTACTATGTTTTCCCGCACTAGATACGTGTTACCTGCTAAACTTTGACCGGTAGTGGGGGGGGGGCATAGTAGTATTAATAGTGATTAGGACCCATCATATACACTAAAGCCTATACCTGCCACCTGGCATATTACAGTTTTTTTACTGTTAATAAGCATATTTGGTGCTGATTACTGTTATATTACGGGGAACCATAGTAAATAGGACCAAATATTGTTAGTAAAAATAGGTAAGTATTTAGGTTTTTGTGTGTACCGTAGGTCCTGTTAACTATGGTCCCCCGCAATATGTTCCACCTTTGTAATAGTGGGGCTCGTTAGGTGGCGAAGGTAGGTCGACTATTCATATTAATACCTGGCTTTGGTCGTGTAGGTCGAGTCAGATACAAGGACGCAAAACTCTCGCGGATTGCCGGACGCAAAAACTATTAGCAAGTGATGTGCCAGGTATTACCTACCGGTAGCCAACTACCCACTACTATCTTCGTGGGTCGGCGACTTTTTAAGTTTAGGTCAGCCAACTCGCACCCCTAGCTAGCTGACGCGCTTCTCGGGCACGCTTCGCTCGCTTGCCCGCTCGCACTGGATGCCCGGTCGCGTCCCCAACTGCAATTTTCGATCGGACCGGCAACTGTTGTCCAATTGGACCAGGTTGTTTGATTGCTACTACTAGACCAACCCTAGGTTGTAACATACTGTAGGCGATCTGTGCCGTTTATCTGTGTCACCTCTGAAAGTAACCCGTGTGATAATCAATGCCAGCAGCACGGATAGGCCAGCAGCAGCAGCAGCAGCATCTTTTTTTCGTAGACGTGTTGAAGTTTTTTCCCATGCTTGGCCCCGGAGGGCCGATGCACACATCATTCTCAGACAGATCATCTACAGATCATCTACAGGCCATTCCCACTTGATAATGATCTGGATTTTTCAGGGCAGATAGATAAATTCCTGATCTGTATGATCTGTATAATGGCTTGTGTTGCTGGGTGGGAGGCGTACGGTAGAATCTGCATGTATCTATTATTACGGGGGACCATAGTAAATACTCGTAGGACCTACGGTACTCACAAAACCTATACATTTCCTTATTTTTGCCAACAATATCTGGTCCTATTTACTATGGTCCCCCGTTATATTTAATAATGTAGCACTCGTTTCGTCGGTGGGATCTGTACTGTGCAGATGCTGCGCAGCTCATCATAACGGCAGGTTAGGATCTAGATTATCTATCTGTAGATGATCTAGCTGATCAGTCTCTCCGACGTGTGCAACAATGTCTCGTTGTAGAGCTACATACATTTAATACATTACGTAAATACTGACGCGGTAAACAAAAGTGCAAACCCCTGTATTATACGTGCGTACACACGTACGTATAATCCTTATCACCCCTCCCTGATCGTTGTTGCACGTTTGTTTTTGCCTTCGCCCCGTTGCAGGTCGGGGTTTCCATGAACGCTGGCTTGTACGAGGGGGCGACTTTCTACTTCCTGTTGACCATACCCCCCAGCTACCCGTTTCACGGTGAGGCCCAAAGGACGGGCGGTTCGCCCACAAGTAACGCTCGTATATACCAGGGGCTGTTCACGAGTCAGACCGAAACCTCGCGGGTCGGGTCGGGTCGGGTTCGGGTGACGTGGCCCGACCGATAAGATTTTGAAAACCTCCTGACCCAATCCTACCTGACCCAACCTGTGAGGTACTGAAGACCTGCTGAACCCGACCCGTGGTATTTACGACGAATATATGTGTAGAATGACAAGGCTTTCTATCGTCCGTGTGCGGGTTATTCTTAAGATATATCTGGGTTTCATCGTGTTGGAGGCGTCTCGCAGTTCTCGTTTTTTCGCGGTATTTTAACTCTTTCGCAACTGCACCGCCCTGGGGCTATTCTGAACCAATGTACGTGCCGGGTATTTATGTAGGTATTTTAGTAATACTTTAAGCTCATATTTGGACAATTGTTAAAAGCCTGCTGTACGAAAAAAAAGATGTCCGAGTAAAATCGTCCGTGGGTTTCCTTAGCGTTGATAATCACCGCCCTGCTGGCTAACGGCTCCAGACATGTACTGGCGTACGGCTAGGCCCAGCTTGGAAATCAAATTGGTTGAGAATTTCAGCTCCGAAATTAAATAAAAAATGGGTCAAATGGGTCAACAGCTTCGGCAAAATGGTTGATAGTGCACATGCAAACGCCTCATTACGAGTGCACGTGTTATATCAGAGAACTCATGTCCGAGAAATTTCCGAAGCTGTCGGGTCTGTAAGAGAGTTCGGAGTAGGCTGGCTTGTATATGTTTTCCAGGTGTGTGATAACCTTATCATACATGTCAGGGTTGGAAGCATATGCACCTGGTACATAATAAGGCGTCGCGAGACCTTCCTTTCTTCTTGTTGAAAATATTTCCGTCGAAATTTTTCCCGTGCCTTCGGCTTGTCTGTGCTGTTTGCTTGCTTGCGTGCGTTCGTGCGTGCGTGCGTGCGTGTGCGTGCTGTTTGTCTGTGCTCGGGGTACTGGCAGCCCCCTCCGTCGTGTGCATGAGTCGCGCGTGGCACCCGAATATCGACCTCCACACGGGGTACGTGTCGCTGCCCATTTTGAATAAGGACTGGCGACCGGTGCTTAGCATCAATACGGTGGTTTTTGCCCTCCAGGTGAGAAACAAATGCTACCCTCGGGTACCTGGAACCAAGGTATCATGTATATTAGGTTGTTTGCGAATACTTGAGTTGGGTTGGGTTGGGTTTGGGTTGGGTTGGGTTCCCTTCGGTCTGTTTCCTGTACAATAGCAATAGCAACACCCGAGAACATTAGTCGTGGGAAGAGGTGAACCAAAATAACGTTTTCAACGCAAGAACTCTGTGGGCTGGTTAGTAAACAGAGAAAATTCTGATTGTGCTAGCGCCTTCGGGTTCACCTGTTTAACCAATCGGCTCATACGTTTATTTTGTTTTTTTATTACTACTGGGGTCCATAGTAACAAGACCTATGGTATACATAAAAACCTATATATTTACTTATTTTTTACCAACAATATTTGGCCCTATTTACTATGGTCCCCCGTAATAGTGTTTTTAGAACCCAACCAAGTTGGATTATCGTAAACACCCTGTTATTATAGAACCAGGCATATCCACGCGTGGTAGCAGTTTGCCTCTTATGTGTGTGTTTTTTTTTTCTGTATTTTGTGTTTCGTGTGGCTTTGTTTTTAGTTGCTGTGTGTCTTGTGTTTTGTGTTTCATGTGTTGCTGTTTTTGTTTCTGTTGTTGTGCTTTGTGTTTGTGTTTGTGTTTTTTTTGTTTCCCCCTGGATGGCTGTGCGTCAAGGGGTTGACGGCAATGACGTCAAGAAAGCCGTCAATTTTTTGCGGTGACGACTCCAATTCCGACCGTCGTGTCCTCGAGCTTGACCGGTCCATATGCAGTATCGTCAACCTTGAAGCTGCTTCAATGAATTCACACAAATACGTCAAGTCATTAATTTATTAACTACAGCGGAATTTAAGGCCATATGTTTTAAGTTTTTTCGGGAGACAAGACCAAGAAATATCGGCTTGTCACGAGAAAAACTATACTTGGAATTAGTACGGGGTACTTTTTTCAGTAATAGTAGATAAGACCATAGCTGGCTGGCATTAGAGATAAGACCACATTTATTTGCCTCTCACGGGATGGTCTTGAAATAGGCAGGGTGGTGTTCGGAATTTTTCCCGTCGTTGTTTCACCGCCCTGGTGGACGGTCCCGGAATTCCGCGGTTTTTCCGGCACATGTCGTGTTACCGTCTACCGCCAAGGGCAGTACCGCCGAAAAAAAACGAAAATACCGTCTACCGTCAGCAAATAACCGTCGTATTGCATCACCGTCAAAAATATTTCCGTCAAGGTTCACTGCTACCGTCTGCCGGCAATAAATTTCCGTCATATTCAATATTACCGTCTACCGGCAAATAAATACCGTCAACTCTAGACACCGCCAGAAAAGTTCCGGCAACACTGGATACCGCCAGAAAAGTCCCGGCAACACTGATTGAGATTTCCTAGATGCCACGACTTGTTACCATCCAAGCGATATCACGAGTAGCTAAAGTCCTCAGACGATTGACATTCATCAGTTGTTGGCATCGTGCAGGTGAGCAGCTCTTTTGGAGGAGGCGGGGACAACTCACGATAGTTTGGGTTGAAAATAAAAAATGGCAGATGAGAGGGAGGAGGTTAGACGAGGCTCGGTCGGGCCTATCCCCTGATTTTCTATTTTTAGATTTTCTCCGGTGTTTGTTGTTTGTTGTTTGCATGAGACTGCTCAATTTCGATGTGATGAATAGAGAAAAGAGAGCCTGCCCGCTTGCGAGGCACGCACATATCCAACAAATGCCAAATACCGGCGAATTTGGTGTTTCCATTTTCCGCCGAGGGCTTTACCGCCGAAAAACGAAGTACCGTCTACCGTCAACGGAATTACCGTCGTGTCCTATTACCGCCGAGATATTTACCGGCATATTTTGGATTTTCCGTTTCCGTCAAATTGGTTACCGTCAAAAAAACGAAATACCGTCTACCGTCAACGAAATTGCCGTCGTGTCCTATCACCGAAGAGATATTTACCGGCATATTTTGGATTTTCCGTTTCCGTCAAATTGGTTACCGTCAAAAAACGAAATACCGTCTACCGTCAACGAAATTACCGTCGTGTCCTATCACCGCCGAGATATTTACCGGCATATTTTGGATTTTCCGTTTCCGTCAAATTGGTTACCATCAAAAAACGAAATACCGTCTACCGTCAGGAAAACCACCGCCAAAGGCATTCCGTCCCGTCTGAGTTCCGTCTGAAATATCGTTTCCGAACACCACCCTGGAAATAGGTACCCCGCTGTAGAGCAAGTGGAATATATTGGAATTACTTAATTAATGAGTTGAGTTAATGTGTGTGAGTATTCTGGGTGTATGCGTGTGTCAACATCCCCCCTGCTTCCGTCTTCCGTCTAAAGCTCTGCACGATAAAAATATATGTATGTGCTACGAGGTAGCACTAAACTCATCGCGTGCTCGACCAAATCGAGTGCGGTGCATAGCAAATTTCGTTGGCTGCATTTCGCGTCTTTTCCCTCCAGTTTTTTCACCGGTTACATGTTGTCTGTACCCCGCCCCCCTCGCCTTCTTCTGCTGCTGCTGCTGGTGACGCAGCTCATGTTCATCGAGCCGACGGAGCAGTTTCCGATTAACGAACCGGCGGCGGCGGCACTCGCCAACCCAGAAGCGTTTCGCGAACAGGTGAGGGGCTTATCCTAGTCCTTGGTGTTGATGTTGCTATGGTGTCGGTGTTTGTTGATGGTGGTGGTGGTGGTGTTGGTGTTTATTTGTGGTGGTGGTGGTGGTGGTGGTGCTTTTTGCTGTTTTTTTTTTTTCGTCGCTGCTGTCGCCGCTGTCGATGTTGGCGCTGTTCCTTTAATTGATTCCGTTGTTGATATTATTACGGGGGTCCATAGTTAACAGGACCAATTTTTGTGAGTAGAAATAGTTAAATATATAGGTTTTTATGTGTACCATAGGTCCTATTAACTATGTACCCCCGGAATAGTAGTTGTTGTTGGTGATTTTCTTGGTGACGTTTTTATGTCATGGTATGATTATTTCACCCTGCCCTCTGCCTACCTTTAAGCTCTCTCTCCCTCCCGCTTACTTCAGGTTTGACCGATCCTCCCGCCCGCGTCTCCCGCGTCAAACTACAACTAACTGAGATCGCCGAGACTAGAAGGACCAGGGGGTGGGGGGGGGGGGGGGGGCGTACTCATTTGTTGCTTGCCTTAGTCATTTGACCATTGACCACGCATCCCTTTCGAGACGGAGCACCATCCCTACTCCTAATAGAGACACCTGCAACCATTGGGCGCTCATTGCGTTGTTTCCATATATTACGTAGAAACTTTGTGCTAAGCTTATCCCCTTCCTGTCTGGCCGTCTGTGGTGCTATGTAACCATCAAACTGTTTCTAAGCAGTGTGTCCCCGTCAACTCGTTTTTGGTTGTAGCTACGCAGGAACACCCCATTGGTTGATTTCCCACCTGACGGCTTCGAAGCACGCGCATCTGAAGGTCCAACGTGCCTTGTGCAATTGTAGCCGTCAAAGGGTGCACACTTCAGATAGATAGCTCACATTCACAGACAGATCATGTGCAGATAGACCATCTGTAGATAGATCATGTACAGATAGATCATATACAGATATGTCGTCGAGATCCTAACCTGCCGTAATACAGTAAGATGTTGGGCAGGATCTGTGTAGTACAGATCCAACTCAGGAAATATGCCCTAGATCATGCAGGTTATACGGCTCCCACCCGGCAGCATGAGCTAGATCATACAGATAATACATACCTGGTATGAGGGCTCTATCTATCTATCCTGAAAGGTCTGCGGGGGATCGTGATACGTCTGTACATGATCTGTAGATGATCTGTACATGGTATGTCCGAAGCGTGGAAGGTTGTCTTGCGATTAAGCAGCAGCAGCAGCAGCCCAGCATTGGTCAAATCCACCCGGCGACAAGAAAAAAGCCTCTTTCGTACGCACGTCTGACGTGCTGGTAACTTGACCCGTCTCCTCTAGTCAGATCCTGCAAAAAAATGCCGGCAAAACGGTACCAGTTAGTCTTGGCGATGATGCAACAGCACCCCGTATAGGTCAGATTTCTCGCCGGGTCCCGTGCTCATACCTGGTACCGGACCGGCATTCGAATATTTTGCATTCCTTGCTATTGATGTTACGGGGGGCCATAGTAAATAGGACCAAATATTGTCAGAAAAAATAGGTAAATATATAGGTTTTTGTGATACCGTAGGTCCTATTTACTATGGTCCCCCGTAATAGTAACCGTCAAACGTTTGTCTTATCACACATCTCAACAGCTCCTCACTGGTCAAGCCACGTCGCGACAGCTCTCCATTGTTTTTAAATTACATCGCGATGGTCAAATCACATCGCGACAGGTCCCCTTGGTGAATTCCTCCCGGTCTGTTCCCTACGTATTTCACACCCTTCAGGGCGTGTCTTAACCCCCCCCAGGGAGCATGGGAACGAGCGGAACGGAACGAGGCTGTTCGTGGCCATTCGTTCCGTGCCTGTGTAAAACGTGTTTGGGTCAATGCAGAATCCTGGGCCTCGCCAGCCGAATCAGTACGAACGGTATCTTTTGCACACGCCAGAGCACATTGGTGTCCACATCCATCTTCGGTGGTGTCCATCTACATCAAATAAGATGCTATATGTTCCCGTTCCGTCGGGCCGTTCGGTCCTCCCAAACAAGAAAAAGGGGTGCAACACTTCTTCCTCTTGCTAGATATACAGTTTTTCTCGGGCTGCACTGAATCTATTCGTTTCCCACAACCAATCAGCATCAATTCATGCAGCAAATAGTATTCAATCCGGTTTTCCCATGCTCTCTGGGGGGGGTTAAGACACACCCTGCACTGAATCTATTCGTTTCCCACAACCAATCAGCATCAATTCATGCAGCAAATAATATTCCATCCGGTTCGTTCCCATGCTCTCTGGGGGGGGTTAAGACACACCCTCAACCGCAGTAACCGTCAAACGGTGTACTTTTTGTCCGACATGACAGGAATACTCCCATCTATTGGTCATATTTCCCCACACCCATCGCCCACACACCCACCAATAGTAACCGTAAACATGTTCACCTTGTCGACACAGCAGAGCAGCAGCAGCACCCCATTGGTCAAGTTCCCCCGTGACTCAAAACACGCCCACCCGCTTGGCAGGTCCAACGTACCTTGGCCGGGGATTCTTGTTCGGCGTGGAGTTCGAACCGCATGGGCAAGGGGCGAGGGGGGGGAAGGGCGGTGTCCCCGGGGCGGCACAAAAGCGTAAGCGAGGGGACGGCATGGACACCGAGGCTGTGCAGACCACGTTGCAAGCCATGCGCATACAGGTATACTATTGATAGTATTCGACGCTATTTACGTGGGACCATAGTAACTAGGACCAAATATTGTTAGTAATAAATAGGGAAATATATAGGTTCTTGTGTGTACCGTAGGTGGTCCCCCGTAATAGCCGACGAGGGGAGAAGAGCTGAAGCGTTCTCGCGATAAAGATGCAAGGCACAAACCACGGTGTAGTCGTTCCCGGTGGCTTGGTAGGTGGTCCGCGTGCCTATCAAGATCAATTTCGTGGGTTCGAGTCTCACCCGGTGCATGCTCGTACGTAGGGACTCTTTCTTTTTAAAAAAAATGATCAGCGGAAAGCGCGAGAGCGTGAGTTAGCTACATTCGATGAAAATCGACGAGCAGTGAGAATGCTGAATGAACCCTATGCGCGACCAAAACAAATATTTGTTCGGTTGCAGGAATCCTGTATGCGCAGGAGAATGGCATGCTCGTGTTGTTCTTGTTGTTGAGTGGGTCGGGTCTTACGCTGGCTATTGCTCTTGTTGGATAGGTAGCAGACGGGTGGGTGGGTGGGTAGGTAGGTGGACGAGTGGGTGGGTGGGTGAGTGGGTGGGTCGGTGGGTGGATGAGTTGGCGGGTAATTCAGTAGTTGGGTGGATAAGTGGTGTAATTAATGGGCAGGTTGGTGTCTGAATGAGTGAGTGTGAGTGGGTAGGTTGGTGGGTGGATGAGTGGGCGGGTGGGCGGGTAGGTGGGTGGACGAGTGGGTGGGTAGGTAGGTAGGTGAGCGGAACGGTGGGTGGATGCGCGGGTGGGTGGGTACGTGCGGACGGTGGTATCGTAGTCGCATTTGCTGGCGACTGGAGACGGCTTGATGACGCGTGACGTCGCGCCCTTCGGATCCCCTGGTTGGGCCGTTTCGTGGCACAGCTATCGGTGCGTACCTGCTCAACCAACGTGTGTCAAACCGCGCGCGTATTCTTGTGTTCGCATCGATCGTTTGGCAGGGCGACGAAGCGGCGGAGGAATCGGCGTGGGATAAACGCCCTCGCCACCAGCCGCAGCAACATCTGGTGGTGGCGGCGGCGGCGGCGGCTGCGGCGGCGCTCGGACAGACGCCGCGGAGCAAAGGTCTGGATTCGCGCGGGCAGCGTTTTTCATCGGACGGAGAAGCTTTGGCTCCGTTTGGCGATCATCTCTATCACCAACGACAACAGCCACCACACCCGATCACCGTGCCAGTCGAGCCAGCCTTCGGAGGCGCGACGGCACCCGACGTAACTGCCTTCGACCGCCTGAGGTACCACGCGCTGGGGGATACAGAACTGGCCGCTTCCTCCATGGGCTTGCGATGTGGCGGGGGGGTTCAAGCGGGAGTACCACAGCCCCCGGTTGGTGGTATCGGGGAGGGGGCGGGTGCGGCGGTGGGTTGGGGGAGCGGAAAGTTCCAGGCAGTTCCTGCCGCTAGGTTTCTCTAGCCGGGAGGTGTACTTACGTACGTACGTGTACTTCCGTACGTTGACGTGTACTGTTGTACATACGTAACGTACGTGTGCTTGCACGTATACTTGCGTATATATAAGTTATGTACGTATATTGTACGTACGTATACATACGAACCAGACACGCGAGTTGCAGGAGACAGGGGGATAATAGATGTTTTTCCTCCTCCCTCATGTCTGTCTTGTTTCTGTCTTTTCGGTGTTTAGCGTCGACGTATGATGTTGATGCGACGCGTTTTTTCTTGTTTTTTCCTTTTTTTGCTCAGTCTGTCTGCATAAAACGAGCGGTACTATATACGAGTACAAGTATGATATTAACAGTATTGACAGTTCTGTACGTAAATGCCACTATGGTCGGAGATATAAGGTACATTTAGATGGCCACGGAAGGTCCAAATGTACCTTATACAATGGTACCTGGTGTCTACGATCAGACTGATATATAGACCGCCATGGGTACATGAGTTTTGTTCACGTGAGTTCGTGCGGTGAAACCTTGATGTTGACTCCCCGCTTTCTGCTTTCTGCTACGTATGAAGTACACATTATACGGGTACGTACGTACATACGACGCCTGTTTTTTTGCTTGTTTTTTTTTTACCTCGTTCGTTCCTTCCGATTTTTTGCCTAGCTCGTAGCGTGTTTCGTCCCGCTGGGGTGCGTCGGGTTTTGCTGGGTTTAATCGGCGCGTGCGTCGCCGAGATCTGTAGCTGTCAGTCGGAATCTGTAACTGCCAGTCGGAATCTGTAGCTGCCAGTCAGTCGGGAATCTGTAGCTGCCAGTCGGAATCCGTAACTGCCAGTTTGAATCTGTAAATTCCAGCGAGGAATATGTAACTGCTAGTCAGTCGGGAATCTGTAGCTGCCAGTCGGAATCTGTAACTGCCAGCGGAATCTGTAACTGCCAGCCGGCAATCTGTAACTGTCAACCGGAATCTGTAACTATCAGTTGGAATCTGTAACTGACAGTCTGATCCGTAACTGTCGGTCTGAACCTGTAACTGTCAAGTCGGAAGACAACGAGGTGTGCAAGGATGCGTGTACCACATGACTACACGTACACATGACCGCGTGAAATGAAACACGCTTTTTTTGTCAGCCAGTAGGAGGGCAGTAGTCAATATGTTTTATTTTGTGGCCGAAAATGGCTTTTTTTGCGACCGAAAATGGGACACAACGATAATATAGCCATGCAGTAGTGGCCGGTATGGGGAAGGGTTTCGCGCGAGTAGTACGGCGTTTACGCTCGTACCTTCACCGGTACGCAAAGGGGGGGTGGGCGGAGCACTCACTGTGCATGGCCGTAGTCGTATGGGCATAGACCCTCGCGTCCCTACATTGCCGGGACGGATCACGTCGGGTTTTCGCCGACCAGGCAGACACTGGTTGCGCCAAGCGCCATGCGCCGGGAGGTGTTGGGCGAGTGGCATGAAGGGTGAGTGAGTTGCGCCCTAGCTAGGGTAGCATCGCTTGTGAGGCGGACTTTGGCACCTTGTGCGTACTTTCTTGTGTATGGAGTACAGCGTCGAATGGAATGAACTTATTTGGTTTCGGGTGTGTGTGGCGGGAGGGAGGTTGATCGTTTTTCTGCGACGACAGCTCTTCTTCTCTTGAGGCGACGGGCGGTTCTTCGGTCGGGTTTATCTCCGTGCCGCTATTTTTTCAGCAGGCAGGCACTACCGGGTACCAGGTTTATACGAGTTCGGGGGTTGTTTCGTAGTCTTCGAAGAGGAAAATAATCAAATCCACACGGAGCTACTTACTCGTACAGCTATCAGATTAGGGTACACGGCGAGTACAGCTACTCCGTCGATTGGACGTCATGAGATGAGGACATGATTGTCTGGTGCTTTTGTGCGAGAGTTCTCGCTTGCTTCGAATCATCGTTACGTGCCGCCTATATGTTGGTGTTTTCAAAGATTACAGAATGCTCGTTCGTTCCGGCGAATATCCTCTGTGTTGTGCCAGCGGGATGAGAACGTATATGCCGGGTACATGTTTTAGTAAAAAATTGGAACACATCGGACAGATCATCCGCGGATAGATCATCTATAGATAGATCATCTCCAGGTAGATCATCTACAGATAGCATCATCTAGATCCTAACCGGCCGTTACGAAACGTTGTGCAGGATCTGCATACAGCTATATACCAGTACCCACTCTGAGACCACCTCGGGACAGGCGGTCTTATCTCCGCTTTAGTCTGATCTTTCTTTTATGTACTACTGAAAATAGGACCCCATGCTAATTCCAAGCAGGTTTTCTCGTGACGAAGTCGATTTGCCTACCTGGTATTATCCATTCGAGAGCCTTGAACCGGAGGGCCTTAAAGTAAGTACACTACAGGATCTATTATTACGGGGGGGCATAATTAATAGGACCCCTGGTATACATAAAAACCTATAAAATTACCTATTTTTACTAACAATATTTGGTCCTATTCCCTAGGTTTACCCTAGGGTAATCTAGAAACAAAATTAATTTTCTGTTCTAACGGACAAAATGACAAAAAAACGGTACACCAGAGCTTTTTTGCCAGTTTACGGTACGAAAAACTCAAACCAGGCCGTCAGGGTACACCGAACCCAAGTTAGATGGCATTTTCTGTCAAGGTATACCGTTTTTTTTTGGCGAAACATCCATATCCGTCCGTCTCACTTGCGAAAAAGCCAAAAAAAAAAGGTACACCATCGTATTTTTGCCAGTTTACGGTACGAAAAGTAAAACGAGGTGATCAGGGCACACCAAGCCCAAGTCATATGACATTTTCTTTCAAGGCATACCGTTTTCTGGCAAACAAACAATGTCCCGGCACAACTTTAATTTTCGAACAAACACCACGTTCGTCAATAGAAGCGCCTTCTTGTAGTGCTGTGTACTCGTGTTCAAACGAACGTACCAGAAAATGTGAAGACCCCAGGAAGGAAAGCCTCTCGGGGTTTGAACATTTTATTTCGGGAAAAAAGTACCAGTATATACACGCTGTCAGATGTTGTTCCCCTCCACCCGCAGTACGCGTGATCGAAGTATCACTGTTACGGGGGACCATAGTAAATAGGACCAAACATTGTGAGTAAAAATAGGGAAATATCTAGGTATTTGTATGTACCGTAGGTCCTATTTACTGTGGTCCCCCGTGATAGCATGACACAGCCTACAACGATGAGTTTCGACAAAATCCTCAATCTCACCGCTGTCGGTTTGTTTTCAACTCAACAGTATATATCGGCCGTCGACACCACTTTTCAACTGCAAAAGTAACAATCCCTTTGCGGCTGACTTTGTGGTGATATTTTCGTTTTTGCCGGTGTTTCATCAGCAACACAAGCGAAAACAGGCTGGTCATCCACCCACGCCGCACGACCGACTCGTTTCATAAAGGACAAGAAGAAAGGAAGAGAGAGAAATGAAATAAAAATTGAAATATCACAACATAATATACCGCCTCCCTGGTACAAACTTGAGCTTATAACTAACTACTATGCAAACGTCTGCAAAAAGAAAAAATGACAAAACTTATTTGCAACTCTTTGCATGTGGCGAAAATTTCATCTGGCGAACGTTTTTCAAGCGTTCATCGTTATAGGACAGGGCGAAAACAATTCGACGTCGAAAATCGAGATCGAAATCTAAAAAAAAAAAGGGAAGAGAGAGAAAAAAAAACGAAAAAAACAAGCAAGAATCGGGAAAGAAAACACGCAAAAGAACACGCAGATTTTCTCCGCGAGGGGGTGTCAAGCATAGACCAAAAGGTATGCGGTGTTCTAACCCCTCAAACAAACAAACCCAGCCAACTACAACAAACGGTTACGAGTACACGCACTTACTTATGGAATATGCACGCCAACCCCGTTCTTTGGCCGTGCAATAACAAATTTGGAATTTGCTGGTGTTTCATTGGCAACACGCCACCTCAACAATAGAGGGGAAACGGGGATGCATTGACATTATGATGGGGGAAAAGTATCGATTTCCTGTAGTTTATACGATTACGACAGCATTATTAACATTTTCGGCCATACTAAATAACCCGGTCGGGCCACGGAGGGGCAGGGGGGTGTCAATAAATAGATGGGGTGCCTAAACTCAATGAAAGGAGTTGCTGCCACGACACACAACACATGCGTTTCATGGTACGCCTTGTCTGAGGCCCTCACACTATTACGGGGGACTATACGCAGTAAATAGGACCTACGGTACATACAAAAACCTATATACTTACCTATTATTACTAACAATATTTGGTCCTATTTACTATAGTCCCCCGTAAATAATACTACTATAGAGAACGGTTGACTAGACCGCACTTTTAGAACCGCGGTCCCGCTTTGGAGACAAACTACTTGTAGTTTGACTGCTTTGTATCCCAAACGGGACTGCGGTTCCGTCAGGGTTCATTTAATGTAAAGGACGGTTGATAAAATCACACTTAGTATTACTCCTCGTATAGAGGACGGTTGATATGATCACACTCGGTGCGAATACAGAGGACGGTTGGTTGATGAGACCACACTTGCTGTTCACGTAGAGGATAATGGTTGATAACACCACGCTTACTATTGACAAAGAAGACGGTTGACAGGACCACACTGGCTTTTACGGGGGACCATAGTAATTACGACTTACGGTGTACACAAAAACCTATATATTTACTTATTTTTACTAAAAATATTTGGTCCTATTTACTATGGTTCCCCGTAATATTACTCCTCGTATAGAGGGCGGTTGATAAGACCACACTACAGAGGACGGTGTGGAGGAGTCAATTGATAACCCATGAGTTGCAAAAGTTGTCCCCCACACGTAAAACCCAGTAGTCTGTCCCCGATAATATGGGTACGATTCTAGAGGGGTTTTACGGCAGAGTACCCCGGTTCAAGAGCGTCTTAGACAAGAGCATTCGGGTCAAAGCTTGTTGGATATGTAGCGCTATACCCCCACAGAGTCCCGAACCCGACGCGCCTCGTGCCCCCCCCCCCCCCCCTCTTCCCCTCCCCTCCCGGTGGACTCTTCCCGCGCATACCCAGGACAGACGCAACCACACCGGTAATGCACGAAACGGTATGGTAAGGTATGATGGGTAGTGTATGGTGTGGTGCGGTATACTTCTACTACCAACACATATTTTCTGTCAACCATTTCTCCGCATAATACGTGGTCAAGCTCTAGTACGGGGGACCATAGTAAATAGGACCTACGGTACCCACTAAAACCTATATATATACCTATTTTTACTAACAATATTTGGTCCTATTTACTATGGTCCCCCGTAATAGCCTCTTTTCAGAACCCGGTACTGAGATTGGTGACAGCGAGAAACAGTCGACACGCCGACAAGTTCGGCCACAACCTTTTATTGGAAAAATCGACGGCGTAGCGAACAGCGCAGCACCGTCCGTGGGTGCCGGGCTCCCTCATATTCCCGCAGCGCTTTCGAAAAACGAGGACGAGACTATGACACGGCATTCTCGCGAGCTGTCGCCACCGCTCGAGTCACGGTCAACAAACACGATCCGACGGTGACAGCAGGGGACGGCGAAGAAGAAGGAGCAGGCAAGGGCAAAGACGAAGAGCAGCTGAGTACAGCATCGCCCCCCTCGTAAACTAAAAAAACGGGCATTGACGAAACCGAAGCCTAGAAATAGGTATAAAAGGTTTTGTACGACGTACTATTGATAGTAAATACAAGTCTATAGGCGCTCGCAGTCTGTAAGAAAGTGTCACAAAAAAATTACCCCCCATTTCTCTTCAGGACGTTGTCATAAAGAGATGGTAGTGGTCAGACGAGCGTTATGGTTTCAGGCTTCTCACGATGAGGGTCGACACGGGCTTGTGCAGCGGCAGGGGTAGCACTTGTATTTTCTGAACCTTCTCGCTCGAGGCGCTCTGTATCTCCCCCAAAAAGTGATTGTCCAGGAAAAACCGAAGACGGACTCTCAACCCCGGCCTGTTGCAGGTATTGTTCTCGCGAGTTGTCCGACAACGGCCGCCGGAGCTATGGCCGCGATCGGGAGATCGGCCGCGATCGGGAGATCGCGGGCTACTATTGGCATGCATGGATGGCGTTGCGCCGCCGAAGAGCCGACAGCGTCCAACGTTTGCCTCCCGGAAGAAAGCGGAGATGACGCGCATGGTTTAATACCGAATCGTACAGTTCTTCCTAGAGAGAAGGTTGGCGGCGACTGTGGGGGGAAGTTGGGGTCGTCGGGCCCGCGGAAGGCGAGAGGAGAGGGGAGCGCCGAGCCTGGGGAGCATCGGCTGTATCTTCGGCGGCGCCCCAACATCCGCGTCGCGAGGTGCGCCCACCGGCGTGGCGTCAGCCTGGGAGAGAACATGGTCCACCTCTTCCTGTCCCCCCGGAGAGAGAAGGTGTTGTTCTCCGTAAGCACCGTGTATGCCTGCGAGCATCCTCAGATTGCAGAGAGTCTCAGCAACCCTTTGTTGTTCTGGCCCTTTCCGTTGTGTACCTGCATTTTTATTTGGGGGGGGGGGGGGGGGGGGGGGTGCAGGGTGCATGTGCATTTCGATTTTGGTAGACGGGTCGAATCCAGCCAAGCTCGCTGAACGCTGTGCTACCAATGCCGCTCCGCATACTGCCCCCTCCGACGTCCGGGTTGAGGATCCATTTCAAGACCTGGTCGGCTGCACTTGAGCTCGGAGGGGGGAGGGTTGGCCGCTGTTCTCTCTAACGGGTTATGCGCATTGGTTGCGTGACTTTTTGAGGTTGACTGAATCGTCCAAGTCGAAGTCGAGCGATCCTCTTGTAGTCAGCGACGGAGATGACAACACATACATACCCCACGGAATCGAATCCAACAGGACGAAACCGAGAGAAAACGTGTTGTGGTGGTACTCGACAGGGGTGGCAGCGACGCATGGTCCACACAATCACCCCGCTAGGAATCGGCAAACCCTGCTTCAGACAACGCATCTTCGACATCGTGCTTGACGTCAAGCTTGACGTCGAGATCGACCTCTAAAGGTCGCGCAACCAATGCGCAGAACCTAGAGAGAACAGCGGCGAACCCTTTCCTCAGAGTTCAAGCTCGACCTACCGGGTCTTGAGTTCGATCCTGAAAGCGGACGGAGGAGGGGGCGCCGCCATCATCACCAAGCTTTATCCCACACATGCGTCTAACTTGGACATTAATGTACGGACCGTTGGGATATAAATAAGGCCACAAAACGTTCCTTCCGCTTTCGACCAGAAATGGTATATATAGGACACCGGGACTGCCACACGAGACCTCGCGCACCCGAACTGCTCATCCCTACTGAGCTCCCCGAGGCGGAACCGCCCCCCCCCCCCGGCCAGGACTCGGCCACGCCAATCACGCGATGCGCGGAGGGCGGACTCCCTCTGTCTTTGAGGGGGGCTACACCGACGAGGTCGACATCCGCGTGGCGAGGTGCGGTCACAAGCGTAGCGTCCACCGCGAGAAAGGTCATTCCAGTACTCCAAGAAGGAGAGAAGACTGGCAGCGACCAGGCGAAGGTTAAAGTCGTAGAGTAGAGTCCATTCTCTTCGATCCGGCGGAAATAATGACGGTAATGTCTCTTTTCTTTCTTCAGCGGAGGTCGACCGAATCGTCCAGGCCGAAGTCGACCAATCCTTTTGCGGTTAGCCACGGAGATAGTAACACGTACTCTACGGGATCGTTCTACAAGTCCAAATCGTGAAATACGTTCGTGGTATCCGACGGAATGGGAGCGACGCATGGTCTACACAATCTCCCGGGGCTCGGGACCGCCAAACCCTGCTTCGGACAATGGAATTTTCGACATCGAACTCGACATCGAACTCGACATACAACTTAGTCGAGCTTGACGTCGAAATCGACATCGAAGATGCATTGTCCGAAACAGGGTCTGACGTTTCCGAGCTGGGCGATTGTGTGGGACCGTGTGTGGCTGCCATCTCCGCGGTTACCACCAGAGGGCTCCTCGATTGGGACTTGTAGGACGATTCCGCAGAGCACGTGTTCTAATCTTCCGTCGCTAACCGCAGAAGGATCGGTCGACTTCGACCCGGACAATTCGGTCGACCTCCATTGATGACGAATGAATGGAAGCCTTTGATATCCTTCCTCCAGCCGCGTCGAAGAAAACGGACTCTGTGACTTTAACCCACGGCTGGTCGCCAACCACTAGCCTTCTGCCTCCTCAAGTACTAGCAGGGGATTTTCTCGAAGCAGGCGCTACGCTTGTGCCCGCATCCCGTCACGCGGATGTCGACCGCCGCCGCGATAGCCCGCCTCAAAGATAGAGGAAGTTCTTCCTCCGCGATACGCGCAATTGGCATGGCCGAGGGCTGACCGCGGGGGAGGCGGCTCCGCCTGTGGAGCCGAACAGGGAAGAGCGGTTTGGCTGCACGGGGGCTCGTGTGTCAGGTCCGGTGTCCCATAGACCAACATACACCGGTCGGGACGAAAACGTAATGGTCCGTTTGGTGTCCATGTGTATATACCGATGGCCCTTACATTTCTGTCCATAGTGGACACCTGTGGGGGACAAGCTCGATGATGGTGATCGCCATTAGGACGGTAATGTGATACGTAGCGACGTTCGGCGAGATTAAGAGAGCGCCACGGACGATAGAGCCTGGTCTCGACGCCTTGCCAGACGCGGAAACAAAAAAAAAAGGAGACGCCGTTCGTTGAGAAGATCGCAGCGTGCGTTGGTGTGGCGGGTGTTGTTCTCCGTAAGCACAGTGTATGCCTGCGAGCATCCTCAGAAAGCAGAGAGTCACAGCAGCCCTTTGCTGTTCTGACCCTTTCCGTCGTGCATCTGTATTTTTATTTCGCGGGGGGGGAGGGAGGGGGGGGGGTGGTGCATGTGCATTGAATTGTGGCGGACGCGTCGAACCACGCCAAGCTCACGGAACACGCAAGAGTTGTCTCGTACCTCGTACCTGGTATATTTTCGTAGAAATCGTGAATCTTATCGTACCGTGTGTATGCGGTACTATGAGGAAACTCTTACTCTTGCAAGCGTTTTTTCCCCGCGCCATGATACCACGTGGCTACCAATGCGCTGATGATCTACAGTATCGCACGCAGCATTATGCTATTACGGGGGACCATAGTAAATAGGACCTACGGTACACACAAAACCCTATATATTTCAGGATTTTTACTAACAATATTTGGTGCTATTAACTATGCCCCCCCGCAAAAGTGGAGGTATGCTATGATGACCGTCCGCCAGCGCACACAACAGTCGACGACAGCAGCTTCAAGTAAAGTGTCCACATGTCGGATACGTCACGATCTATACAGCAGCAGTAGGTAGACGATCTACCTATTAAATACCTGGTCCCGGGTATATATCTAACCTGCTGGTATGAGATCAGAGGTGCATGATCTGTATAAAACCCAGGAAACGTGTCCTACCATACAGGTTATACGGCTATCACCCGGCAACATGAGCTAGATCATACAGATCATACAGATCAGAAATCTATCCATCTATCTGCCCTGAAAGATCTAGATTATTATGATCTCTGTAGATGATCTGTAGATGATCTGTCCGGGGTGTGCAAGTATCCGCCAGCTAAAGTTCCTTCGTAGAGAGAGGACGCTGCCCTATACGAGTACGTACGACCTACCGGTATTTTTTCCCCGCCTCGGCTTGCGCGGGGGGAGTGTTTGGCCCGCACCGTTGCAGACAGCGTGGAGTATCCTCGTGCAGGTTGTTGACGAACACCACCAGCTGGAGGACTTGGGCTGCTGCAACGCATGATACGCGCGACGGAATCGACACAAGAAGAAGAGCGTTGGCGGGTATACACGGGCGGTAAGCGATGAGAGAGCTCGCGCACTGTCGGGTCTCGTGCGCGCAGCGTTTCATGTGTTGATGATTCTCCGCACGTGCATACCACGAATACATACCTATAGTATGGATCGCCGCAGCTAAGCTTGAAGCACGAAGCAAATACCAGGTACGTGCAAAGTGCTCAATAGAGGCACGACGAGAGACGGAGTGAGTACGGTACCACTCTGAGATGCGGACAAGGGGCGAAAACTCGTGTCTCGCGTATCGGTGCTTCCGAGACAGAGACGCGGTGACATTGTTTGCAGCTTTGCGCCTCCGTCATGCAAGGAGAGTTCAGCCGCGTTTGCCGAAACCTTTGACCGGTAAAAAAAATGCGTTCAGAGCTCGTTCGTGGGTCCCGCGGCTGCGGTGCATCTCGTGCTTTTTGTTGTCTGCCTGATATATTTTTCACGGCAGTCCTTGCGGGCGAAGCCACTGGCCGGTCCTCGTCGGGGGGTCGTCCTCCTGTGTGGCGGAACGTAACACTGTTCCAGCCAGTCCTCGCGCGGTGCATCACCAGCGGGGTGCGGGTGTGATTGCTCCTCATCCTTGCAGTGTACGACATACAGACATACGCGGTGGCGGTTCTTCCGTCACAAGTGGCAGACGGTGTATATATTCCGCACAAAGGATACCTACTACGACCAGGTACTTATTTTATAAGTTTTGAAATACGTCAGCTGTGAGTTCGACTGATTAAATAGTTGATACTACAGTTGTACTCAACTTTGCAAGCTGCGTAATAGGCCTCGTCTATATTCCATTTTTACCGAATTTTACAAGTATTGTGATAAACCGAGCGCGCGTATTCTATATGTGATTCCTTGTCAAAGATATAGGCCAGCGGCTCCCCTGGATGCTGCCCGGGTTTACTATTTATTTATTTATTTATAAATTTTGAAATACGTCAGCTGTGAGTTCGACTGATTAAATAGTTGATACTCAACTTTGCAAGCTGCGTAATACGCCTCGTCTATATTCCATTTTTACCGAATTTTACAAGTATTGTGATAAACCGAACGCGCGTATTCTATATGTGATTCCTTTTGTCAAAGATATAGGCCAGCGGCTCCCCTGGATGCTGCCCGGGTCAACAGGACAATTTTAACTAATCATTGTGCGCACTGATACTATATAACCCGAACAGGGGATATTGATATGATGTTGCAACATGTTGAAACCTTTGCATTTCACAAATATTTATAGATTGATTGAATGTTGTTGATTTGGTTCTAAGTGTGAATAATTCTTTCGGAGATGAGCTGCTGCTGTTTTTGCTACTGCTGTTTTTGTTACTTCTGTTGTTTTAGTAGTATGGTTCTAAGTGTGAATAATGTTGCTGTTCTCGCTGCTGCTGTTTTTGCTACTTCTGTTTATTTATTGTACCTCACTTCGTCACTCGACGAACAGGAACAATATTTCGGCCGTTTCAGTTTTTACGTTATTATTTTGATCAGAAGTCATAAAATGCTGGCCTACGTACATCTTTGACAAGGAATTACATACAGAATACGCGCGTTCGGTTTATCACAATACTTGTAAAATTCGGTAAAAATGGAATATAGACGAGGCGTATTACGCAGCTTGCAAAGTTGAGTATCAACTATTTAATCAGTCAAACTCACAGCTGACGTATTTCAAAATTTATAAAATACTTGTAAAATTCGGTAAAAATGAAATATAGACAAGACGTATTACGCAGCTTGCAAAGTTGAGTATCAACTACTTAATCAGTCGAACTCACAGCTGACGCATTTTTTTTTTTTTTTTTAAATGGTATAGCCAGGTGCTTTTAGCCATTTTACGGTATATATATGGCAAATCCGCACATAACCATGCAGATCGGCAGCGCTCATTGGTCCAGACACCGCTGTACCGCGCACCCTACTCGTTCACCTATTCGTTCGTACCAGGCACTGGTGTAAAGTATGATGTGATACGGCACAACGACTTCAAACTATCACTCAGCTTGCTACCAGGTACCAGATAGGTTTTACCGTTTAATGGCCCACGAGGGATCAAGTAAAAGTGGCGTACGCAGATACCGGTACATTTTGGGTTTTTGTTGGACCTCCCATCGGACGTCCCATAGGTATTTTATCTTCCCGTGGGAGAACCCATGGGACGTCCCATGGGTTGTCCATGAGATGTCCATCGGCTTCGTGAATCCCATGGAACGGTTGTCCATGAGATGCCCTATGGGCTTCTTGAATCCCATGGAACGTCCCGTGTACCATGGGACGTCCCATGGGTATAAGGTCGTCCCATGGGATTTGAATGTCCATTGGTCGTCCCATGGGCAATCATGACTATACCATCCAATGGGACATCCACTAGTTAATCCCGTAGAATGTCCCATGGGATATATCACACAACCTATGGGATACCCCATGGAGATCCCATGGGACATCTCATGGGACGTCCCACGGGATGACTTATGGGACATCCCATGAGTTACCGAGGGGACATCATGGGTTGTTTCATGGGATGACCCGCAAGTTTTCCCGTGGGGTGCCCCATGGGAAACCCATAGGAATTGGTATTGGGATATACCATGGAGCTGCATATTACCTATGGGACATCGCATGGGGTGTACCGTGGGATATGTTGCGTCCTATGGTATGACACATGGATAGTTCCATGAGATGATATGCTACCTATGAGATGGTATGCCGTTGGCGTCCCACAGGCCGTCCCATGGTTGGTTCCATGGGAAATCCCATGGGATGGGTGACGTGCTATGGGATAATCGGTAGGACGTTGCATGGGATGGCATGCCACCTAATGGGATGCTCCATGGGACGTCCCATGTGATGGGTCGCGTCCGATAGGATGACAAATGGGTTGTCCCATTGGACGGCCCATGGGTACCATGCCATCCAATGGGTCGTCCCATGAGCCATCTCATACGCCGCATGAGTTCCATGGGTCGTCCCATTCGATAGGTTGCGTGCTATGGGACATAACATACGACGTCCCACGGGATGACTCATGGGCCTGCATGATCATAGTAGGATGTCGCATGGATAGTGGGACGTCCCAGGGGACGACCGATGGGATATAACCCATCGGACAATCCATAGATAGTTTCATGGGACGTCCCACGGATAATCCCAAAGGTCCCATAGTCCACCCCATGGGACATGCGATGGGATGTCGCATGGGACACGTGGGATTATCGATGAGTCGTCCCATACGATGTTCCATGGAATATCCTATAGTTATTCCCACGAGCCATTCCGTGGAACGTCCCATAGGTCGTCCATCTTCCCATGGGATCCCGCATGGGATGTCCCGCGGTTGGAAATTCATCCCATGGCAGGGTTAAGTACGTCCCATGTGAAGACATGCTGCCCGTGGGACATCCCACGGGATGTCCTATGGGATGAATTGCAGCCCATAGGACATCCCATGGGATGCACGCGTCATCCCACGAAAATTCCATATACGCCCCAGAGGTCATTAATTTTTTTTTTGTTCGATCCCATGGGTCATCCCATGGCACGTCTCATGGGACCTTCGTGGGATAGCATTGTTGAAGTCCCGTGGGTCGTCCTATAGGTCGTCCCATACTATTGTTATTATTATTATTATTATTATTAGCATTAGCATTATTATTATTATTATTATTATTATTATTATTATTATTATTATTATTATTATTATTATTATTATTACTATTTTTATTGTTGTTGTTGTTGTTGTTGTTGTTGTTGTCGTTGTCGCAGCCCGGGCGAATAATGATGATGTCGACATTGCCATATCACAAACGAAACGGCAACTTACACTTATTTGAGGCAAAACTAAAGGCATACTCAGATATTTTGCGGCAGTGTACGTGTCACCGATCGTCAGTAACAGTGTCCACCCTATGTAGTCACTGACAGGGTATGTATTATGTATGTACCAGGCATGTATGTGTGATATGTATGCGGATCCGCGACATGTGATGGCTCGCGCCCGTACATGAGTATTCACGATGAATTAATCGTGGCGAGATGAAACCGTGGCCAAGCAGAGGTGCCAATGTGGTTATTTATGCAGGAAAGTAGTACGTACAGGAAGGTGGCTCGGTCTTGTTCTCAATCGCCAAGAGGGTATCATTCGTATCGGTATTAGTATACGCAAAAAATAATGTTCAAGTTCACAACTTCTAATCACCCTGACACGATACACCAGAATACCCTGCTACTGGTGAACTGCAACTACAATGTGCACGAATTATACATTACCGCTTACCTGGTATACTAACCACATACAATGTGGACTGCGCACAGAAGCACCCAAAGCATACATACCTTGCCGATATCTGCACTACTATATAATATGCCCTTTCTGAACGGCTAAATATCTAACACGGGATGCGGAAGGGAAGAGACAAGGAAACGAATACGATAGCACAGGGAATCATGTAGTCTAAACCACACCGAACGCCACGCAAACAGAGACGCTACGAGCACATCACCACGAAAGACAGCAGACACCAACACAGGAAACGACAAACAGAGTCGTAATGGCGAAACCCCCCACCTTAAAACCAACCCTAATCCGATGCCGCCAGAACCCAACCAAAAATCAGAGGGGAAGGAGGGGTATCACACCCCCACCCTACCCCAGCCCACCCCAGCCTGCCCCCACTTTTAGATGAGGATGAGCAACTTCTACGGGACACCAACCCCGCCCCCCCCCCCCCCCCGCCCCCCACGTGTATCGGAAGAAAGGACCTACGGCAAGGGTGTTCGCCACAACAACAACATCGGCGGCAGTCGGTAACTTCAACATTGATCGCCGAGAGACGGAAGGTGGAGAGAAAATACTGGGGGGGGGCATATACGTCCTCAATGTGAGAGGGGGGGGGGGGGGGGATGAGGCGAGGGTGGCGGATGGGGGAGAATTGGAGCGACGGGGGTAAGCCTCGAAGCGCTAATGTTCCCTACACCCGATCGGGCTACGAGGACTGACTACGAAACGGAAGGGAGGATAAGAGTGGTGGGAGGTAGGGCGGGAGGGGGCCATGGGAAGGGGGGAACTCAGCGTCGACGGCGCAAGACCATGACGCCGATGGTGGCCGCTACCCCGATCACGGCCATGGCTCCTCCGGCCATCTTCGGAAAGCTTCCGAAGTATCCGGATGCCGGCTTCGTTGTACTCGGCCCCTCTCCTTCTCCGTCTCCCGCTCCTGTCGCCGAAGTCGGTGTTGCTTCTGCTTTTTCTTTTTCTTCTTCTTCTTGGAAAAGTGGGTCGTCCGCAGCAGGGTCTGAAGATATTGAGCTGGACGCTTGCGTAGACGATTCGTCGCTGCCACCATCCTCGACTTCTAATTTGTCGTCCGGCTTCCACCGAAGAAGGAGGGGAATATTTACGTCCGACCTCCCGCTGGACCGAAGAGCGGAGTCGGCGAGCTTAACCCACGATGGATGGTGATCATGGCCGCCGCGAGCAGCCATACCCCTCTTCGACAAGGGTGTGCTGCTGCTGCTGCTGCTGCCGTTGCTGCTGCTGCTGCTGCTGCTGCTCCTGCTCCTGCTCTTGCTCCTGCTCCTGCTCCTGCTCCTGCTGGTGTTCCTGCTGCAGCTGCTCCTGCCAACCCCCCCGCTGTTCGGTTTTAGGATAGACTTTAGGACCTGGTTGGCCGGTCTTGACGTCGGCCGGTAGGGGCCGCTGCTGATGCTGCTGCTGCTGCCTCTGATGACATCTTCTTCTTCCAAAACCAAGAAAGGGCTGGTCACCTTGTTCGGCCCGGACAATTCAGTCGAGGTCCATTGAAGGAGGGAAATGTTGACGTCCTTCCTGCGACTGGATCGTAGAACAGATGCGGCCACCCCAATCCACCTGCTGTCGACGCCACCAGCCTTCTTGCTCTTCGAGTACGACTCAAACTGTGTCTGATACCACCGGACGCCACTCCTGGGCAGGCAAGGCGTCGCACGGATGTCGCCCGCCGTCGATGTAGCCCCCCCCCTCACAGACAGAAGGAGCCTCCCGTCCGCGTCGCGCGTGGCCGGCGTTGCCGCGGACTGGCCGGCGGGGAGGCGGTTCCGCCTCGCCGAGCCGAAGAGGGTGGAGCAGTCTCGCCACCGGGACTCGTCACTCTTCTGGTGTCCCAGATAGGACGCTGTTCGTGACGGCGACTGTGATGATGATGATGATGGTTTTGATGGCGGCGTGGAGATGCCATCCTCAACCCCGGCTGGGATGGAGTTCGGGGTCATCGATGGCACGGCAGCCGAACGGTTCGCCGTCGGGAGAATGGTCGCATTGAAATGGGTGTTTAGATCCGTGATAATCGTTTGCTCGGACAGCCTCAACTTGCCCAAGCAGTACGTGCAGAAGGTGTACTTCCCTCCGCCGGCCTGACCCTTTGCCGCATGCATCTGCATTTTTTATAAGGGGTTGGGGAGGGGGGGGGCAGGGGGGGGGCAGGGGGGGGCAGGGGATAGCAGGGAAGGGGTGGAGAGGGAGAGGCTGGGATCGTATGCTTCATTATTTTTTTCATGCAAGGTGGACGGACGGATCGCGTCAAGCGAAGCTGGCGCAGAGGCGGTGCAGTTTTCCAACTGGACATCATGAATGGGTGATCGAAAAGGGGTTTGTTTCCAAGATAACAAAAAATACTATGCTCCCGTACGAGCTGGTTCAAGCTGAACGCCCCATATTTTCTCCGCCACGAATGTCGCTTGCACTCTCTACTCGAAAGCCGCATATTTGGGCACCATACTGACTGAGCCTCATGAACAGCGGAGGACAGTGACGTAGCAGGGGGGGGGGGGTTAACAACCTAGGACTAGCGCTACTGTAGTGACGAAAAAGTGTCCGAACGAACCACAGGCCCTCAAAACGGTCAATATCAGTCAGGCGTTTTCGCAGGAGGAAAATGTTTGTTTTCCCGGTTTTGTTTTTCCCGAAAAGAGCACCCCAACGCATGTTCTTGAAAAACACTTGGCGCGAATATTTCGAAGAAATGAATGTTTAGGACGAATATCAAGTCATGTTTAACGCTAAAGATAGAATCTACACGGAATCGATAGGTCGGTACACAAGGCAACAACGCAACGACGTAAAAATATGCATTTTTCCGCACACAAGTCCCAATTTCCACGGCGTTTTTAAGATAAAGACCTTGACATTTTGCACACGTGGTCTATCTTATCTTGCCAAGCTTTGAAGGAACGGTGTTCGTTTTCGTTTCTTCTTTTTTTGTTTTGACGAAAGTGCTGGGCCCGAGGAGGCCTAAACTTCCCAGAAAATCTCAAATGACGAAAGATCAGGCGGAAAAAAAAAAAAAACAGAACCGCCGCCCAGTCTATTCTGGCGAGGGCTCACTGAACACGTGTGCAATACAATTATTCCAAGTCTGACTCCCAAAATCAGCGCCGACTTTGGCTGGGGAAGAAATTTAGGTGGTTAAAATTGAAGCACTTGTAGCAAGAATGTACGTGGCTACGTATCACCAGTAGGACCTACCTACCTCACTCGTGACGTCCAAACGTGGATCTCTCTGCAAAATACTGCACCATCCCCACGAGCTTAGCTTTACTCGACTCGTCCATCTCGCGCGCAACAAGACACTGCTGGATGCGTGCGCCCTGCGCCCCCCCCCCCCCCCCTCTATATCATACCCGATACATAGGTTGGGTTGGCGTCGTTTAGCAACGACACTGTATAACATGCCGCTCACTACGTGAGCTAGACAACCAGGGAGCCGTTTTTTTTCTGTTTTGTTGCTTGGCGGTCGGTCACAGCTGGCGATCGAGTCATACATCATTTGTGCGGGGTGGAGAACCTTTACTCCGCACAAGGGGAATTGTCGTAGCACGTAGTGTTTACGGTAAGGCACCCACGAGGCAGATATGTTTCACCCCCATTGCTGTCTCTAGAAGCGGGTGGCCACACCGGAAAATCAACGAACTCTCTGAAGCCGTCATCTATGTGCAAGTCCGCTTCACAAGCGGTTTTAAGTGGGATGTAGCTCACCCTTCATGCGACTCGCCGGACAGCTCACGGCGCTTCGCGCTTGGTGCTAGCAATGTCTGCCTGGTCGGTGAAATCCCGACGTGCTCCGCCCCGGCATTGTAGGGATGCGAGGGTCTATGGTCATACGATTTCCGCCGTGCATGATATATCGAGTACACCCCAACTCCCCCACCCCCCCACCCCCGTAAATTAAACGAAAGTTCACGTCCGAAAGGGCGAGAGCAGCGGAGGGTTGACGACTCTCTCTGCACTCACTTACTGTGCGAGTGAGTGAAAACTCACTATTAATAGTATTTTTATGTACCTGCTACGGTCACTACCTGTACGCTTGGAGACCCTCGGGCTGCTCTCACAGTAGCTTTAGATAGCCCATAACACCCCGCTGCTCTTATCCTTTCGAGCGCGAATCTTCGTTGTGTTTGGAGGGGGGGGGGGGGGGGGGGGTATGCACTCAGCCCCGCGGTTGGGTAATGTTTTACGCGGGGTGGACGGTTCGAGCCGAGCAAAGCTTCGCGAAGGCGGAGTACGAAGTTTGTTTGGCATTCACGTTTGGACATTTGACGAAAGAGGTAAAGACAGGTATGATACCTGATAGATAGGTACAGTGGACGGTGCATAAAATATTTCACTACGAGCGCATAAATTTGCTTGACGACTAAGCAACGGTCTTCCATCGAACCCATAATGTCCAATTGTTGCTGCAGCGTGTGGTGGAGGTATTGATAGCGGTTTTAGCGAAAATGTCACTGGGACTGCCGGGGCTCTTCTTAGCCCTTTTACGGCCGCAGTCCCGTTTTGGGGACAAACTACTTGGAATTTGACTGCTTTGTGTGAAGCGGGGGTGCAGAGGCATAAGCAGGTAAGGGGCACTGGAATGTCGGTGCTGGGTAGAGCACACTGCTTGCAGTTCACGAACTTCTTATTAATGCTCCTCATCAAGTGAGTTGAGAGAAAGGGAGAGAACTCGAGTGAGCAAGGAGGGCATCGTCGGGGACGCAGCTCAGCCCAGACGCTGACCAAAACTAACCCGTATGCAGAGTACAGTCTATCGGGACGTTGCCACACAGAAAATTCGCAGCTATGTCAGAATGTTCTCTACCGGGACGTTATCATACAGAAGATTCCCAGACTTATAACAGAATGTTCTGCTCGCAAAGGGGATGTCTGATCTGGCTCCACTGAATATTCCCAATGAGCTACGTACAACCATACAAGAATCGCCTGCAGATATATTCCTAAGACACTACATACAGCCATATAAGATTCGTCTACAGGTATGTCTGTCTGGCATCCCCAATGAGCTATGTGCAACCAAACAAGGTTCGTATACAGGTAGAAGCGTTCCTATACGATAGATGTGCTACTCCATCACATTTGTCCCCGATGCGGGACTGCAGCAACACAGGGGCTAATCGAGGAACCCTACACACTATCGTTGGAACACCATTAGTGCTTTTACGTGTTGTTCGTCATATACCAAGGCCATCGGGATGCAGTTTCATGTTTTCCCAAAGTCAGTCTTTGGATGACTCGCTAATAGTACTATTATTGTAGAGCGCTGTCCCTTCAAGGCAAAGCAGTCAGTGGGTGCTACCCCTGCAATGCCAAGAAGTAGGTGCTACCCCTGCAACGCAAAAAAGTAGGTGCTACCCCTACGAGGCTAAGAAGTAGGTTCACCCCTATGGTAGCTTGTATGAACAGAGGCAGCGGGAATGGGTGCAAAGTTCAGGGTTTCTCGGTAATTTTGCGATGAACATGTCGGTAAAGATAGGAGTGACGATGCATCGTACAGTACATACGTATTGGTATCGTCAACAAACAGAAAAAGTGGTACGCTTCTTCTGTCCCATAAGTCTGTGCCTTAAGGGTGTCCGATCTGTTTTCCGTTTTTTTTGTTGAATTCTCCGGCGTTTTTTTAGCAAGAAAAACCTTCTTTTTTTTTTAGCTGGTGCTTGAACCACGCGGCCGAACGGCCGGAAAACATTGAGTTGGCCCCAAAACGGTCATATTTTGCCCCTTTTCAGGGAGGGGGGTGGTGGGGCACCAAGCGTAACTCCCCCCAAAAAAAACTAGAATTATCGCCAACCCTAAAGCTAACCCCCCCCCCTCCACTCAACCATCCATAAAGCGCCCCCCATGCTAAAACCAGTATAATAGTGAACCCCACACTAAAATCAAGACACTTGAGGCCCCATACTAAAACCAAGACACTTGGAGTTCCACACTAAATCCAAGACACTTGCGGGGCAAAAATCAACAGTACGCGTAGTAGGGCCCGAACCCAACCCCCCCCTCTACTCAACGATCCGTGTCGCGTCCCCCCTTGCTCAAACCAGTATAATAGTGACCCCACACTAAAACTAAGACAATTTTGGTTCCACATGAAAACCAAGACACTTGGGGGGCCCATACTAAAACAAGAAAATTGCGGGGCAAAAACAGAAAAATATTCTCGAAAAAGGGCCAAAATGGGCATATTTTGACCTAACTTTAGTGTATAACACGGTCTTCGATTTTTTTATTTTTTTTTAGTCAGCTTCGTATGTGTTTAGCCTTTCTAACGCACCCAACCACAGGCTAAACGTCAACGTGTAAGTACCCTAACGACTGAGCGCCCATAACGGCACAGACTTATGGGACAGAGGAAGTATTAGTAGTGGGCAAAAAATGGATGAAACAGAGGGGTGTCGCCGGTGGGTCTGAAACCTCCCTTTACACTATCCGACTACACGGGAAATTGACACGAGCTGGTTCAGGGATTCCGTCAGAAATGGTATTGACATCATCCGGAATTCACGCCGTTCGTTCGAGTTAAACCCTGAAACTTCTACTTTCCGTGCACTTACGCCAAGGGGTGTATGAAGGGGTACAAGTTTGTTTTCCGCCGCCAGTTGTCTGAGGTCTTCGATTTTTCTTTTATATATTGGGCTTTCTGGAACCCCAGATGTCCAGCAAATGAGCAAAAAAAAACCACCCCCCCCCCGTGCAACTTCAGCATAATGGCACGGAAGGTGTGTCCGAAGCTTCGGGGTTTAATAAAAAAAAACGGGTACACTCTTGAATTTTTGTGGGAAGAAACGTGTGTTGAACCGTAAGGAATTACTTCGTTCCAGCGTGGTTACTTGGTTTCGGCATGGAATCGACTTTTAGCGTTAAATTTTACCGGTGCTTGATATCGATCCTACGCAGCAAACCACCTCGAGTCTTTGCGCGAACTCTCTCTACAGACATACAATCCATGGAGTAACTGGAACCGGTTCGTTCGCGCTCGGAAAAAAAATGGGGGGAAAAAAAAAAAACGATTTCTTCCTACAGAAACGCCTGACTATTGTTGACCCTTTTGAAGGCCTGTGGTTGGTCGGGACACAGTTTCGCCGCTTTATACATGGCGCCAGCCCTAGGCCCTCGACAAAAAAAAACGGGCTATGCCCCCCTCTTCCGCTGTTCCCAATACGTTACCTGGTACCAAATATTTGACGTTCGAGGATTGCTATTGCACACGGGATTCGTGGCGGACGCAATCTGGGGCATTACGCTTGAATCGGCCAACAGAGCTACGAGTATGTGTACCCTACTATTGGAGTGTACACTAGATGAAGGTGGTACACCTACCAAAATTACTGCAAAAGATAATAGGTTTGTCCGCAGACGCAGTTACGGCCTCCGCAGACGCAGTGTATAACGGACTAAAAACGTGGTTTATTGGTGAAGATATGGCATGTCTGGGTCGGGGATCTAGAGTAGAACCATAGAAACGGCTCAGCCAATCTAGATGGGGAAGATGTGACGTGTAGGGCAGCAAACTCACGCCGAATGCGAGCGAATCGGGTGTTCTTGCTGAGAACGTGGGCAGGCATAGTATGGTATCGTCGCTGGGTTGATCAACGAAGCCAGATAAGTTTGTGCGTGTCTCCCCCCCCCTCCCTTCCCTCCGATATATAGGTTGGGTTGGCGTCGGTTGGTGACGACGCTGTAAAACACGCCTCTCACTGCATGAGCTAGACAGCCAGGGTGCCGTTTTTTTTTTTTTTTTTTTTGGCGGTTACCACGGCTGGAGGTCGAGTCAGACCATTTTTGTGCGGGGAGAACCTTTACTCCACACAAGGGGGATGGTCGTGGTATGTAGTGTGTATATGGTGAGGCACCCACGAGGCAGTTACATGGTAGACCCATTGCTGTCTCTGGAAGTGGTCACACCAGAAAGTAAATCAATTTATTGATGCTGTCATCCGTATGCAAGAAAACCCGCCTCTAAAGCGGTTCTTAGTAGGATGCAGCTCACCCTTCATGCCACTCGCCCAACACCCCACGCTGTCATCCATATGCAAGAAAAGTCGCCTCCAAAGCGGTTCTTAGTAGGATAGAGCTCACCCTCCATGCGACTCGCCCAACACCTCACGCCGCTTCGCGCTTGGTGCAAGCGATGTCTGCCTGGTCGGTAAAAACCCGACGTGCTCCGTCCCGGCATTGTAGAGATGCGAGGGTCTATGGCCATACGACTACGGTCTTGCATGATAATTGAATACACTAGCTAGGAAATGGAGGGTAGCGGCGAACGTCAAGATATGCGCAGTTGTTGTTTACAACGAAGATAAGGTAAACCCGGTAAATTTCAGTTGGAAGGGGGGAGAAGATGAATTGCCGATCGTAGACCAGTATAAATACCTTGGCGTAGAGATCTCAAAAGACTGCTCTTGGGATACACATATAGCAAAAGTAATAGGAAAGGGTAAGGCACAAGTAGGCAAGATGGATGCGATCCTAACAGACTCGCACCTTGACACTAGGATTAAGAGATGTATCCTGATGAATGTGATAGTAGCAACGCTAGAATATGCAGGAGAAGTATGGGGAGGGAACGCGAAACTCGTAAGACAATTGGAAACAGTACAGTGTTAAGACCAGACAGGTCGACGCCACCTGTTAAGATCATGCAAGCGGGACACTTTGTATCCCTGGACAGGTTTGCCTTTTAAGCCGGTATCGTGGGTTGCTTAGAGATAGAAGAAGAGCAGTTTTATTCCTTTCGTGCACGCGGAGACTGAGGACAAAGCTCGTGCCCCTCTGGAAACCCCTGGTTTTCCACCTAAGATACGCCTTCCAAGTATTACAAATAAGATCCCAGTGCCTGAACCCAGGTAATTACCGGGCTTTCAACCTCATTCAAGGCAGCATCATAACAGTAGATGGCAGCAGATAAAATATATCCTAAGATGCTCAAGTACGACTAGTAATACAGTATTAAGAGCAGAACTTGAAGTGCACCCACTCAAGACAATTAGAGGCATGAGAAAGTTGAAATTGCAACATAAAGCAAGGAACATGCCAAAAAAGAGGTTGCCAGCCATAGTTGATAGAGCTGTATGGGAGAAAGTAACAAAAGGGCGAGCTGGAATAAGGTGGGATGGCGTAGTTGAGAAAGTATGGAAGGACACAGAGGGAAAGCAAGTAGAGGTGATGTCCGCCAGGAAGTTTGGGAGGTGCAAGGCAAAAGTAGAAGAAATGGTAGAAATAAGGGAAAGGCTCGTAGCGCTAAGAAACAAGGTGGAATCGGAAAAACACTTAGAGGTATACGGGGGCTTGAGGGAAGGAATAGGAATGAAAACGTATTTGCATGGCCCAATGGACTTCGCGAAAACGCTGAAACTGCGCTTTCGTGTAGGGGACCTGGACCTGCCAGAAAGAAGAAAGAGGTACACCAGTAGCCGGGTAGAGGGAGGAAGTAGATGCACAGATGTGCCCGTGTGGCAAAGCAATAGAGAGCAGAACTCACATAGTAGGAAAATGTGAAATGTACAAGGAGGAACGGGATGTGTTAAAAGAGGAGTTGAGGGAATTAGACGAATGTAGCATGGAGGAGTTTGATACACTAGATAGCAGCGAGAAAACGATCGCTATCCTAGGAGAAAAAGATGGTGGCCACAGGAGGCCTAACAGGAAGGGGATAAGATTAGCAAAAGTGTCTATGTAATACTGTATATGGAAACAACGTAATGAGCGCCCAATTGTTGGAGGTGTCTCTATTAGGAGTAGCAACGGTGCTCCGTCTCGCAAGGGATGCGTGGTCAATGGTCAAATGACTAAGGCAAGCAACGAATGAATACGCCCCCCCCCCCCCCCCAACACTTTTACTTTCGAAGGGGGGGGAGGGGGGGGGGGGGGGTGCTAATGAAATACATGGCCGTAGTCACATGATCATAGAGGGGGCGGTTAGAGATACTTGTGGTTTGTTTCGGGTGATACGAGTACCTGGTACTTGTTTGTCTTAGGTCGGAGGAGTCGAATGGTACTGTGGAACTGCACACCCGAGGCAACTGTATAGATGGGCGGGAATAATTAGAGACCCGACTGGTGTCATAATAGGGATAGAGAGGGAGGGTAAAAAGTGGGCGCATTACACAGGAGGCGGCAGGAGACGATAGGTATGACAGCTGTATCTGGCCAAGGGGAGATATGTCTCTCTCTCACAATCATACAGCGATAATAGACGCAGCTCGAAAGATACACGACAAAAAAAACAAATATAATCTATTTTTCATGTATACGTCCAACTGCGCGAGGTCAGGGTGCCAAGCGGGAGCAGCGTGCCGAGCGGGGCGTCTTTTGCTTCCCCGCGTATTATTCTGGGGAATTTTCTCAGGATTTTCTGATATCTAGCAAGTGGAGGACGTTGCTGCCTAAATTCTAGAGTGAGCTGGAAAGTAAAAAGTGGATTCGAGACCCACCGGCGTCGCCTTCCCTATTTCCCCTATTTTTTTTTCGTTGCTGTAGACTCTTTTTTGGTTTGGCTTGACGATGCGATGCGCCTTGTAATTTTCAGCTCGTACTCTTTTCAGAGTTCGCGAAACGTACGGCACGTGCCTAGCTGATAGTCTAGTATGAGGGGAGGTATTCTACTCTTCCAAAAGCGTCCTGATACCACGTGGCCGCCCCCGAGCGCTGATCTAATGCACATCCTAGCAGTAAGACGTTGGGAGCACGCTGAGATAGCCATCAGAGGGATCCGTACACAGCCGCGTGATCACCATCTGGGACTGTGCGCTACAAGGATTGCCCTGGGCTGGCTAATCGATCGATATTTCAACCCGATAGCTCAGTAGGTAAATTACCATCACATTTGGCGTCGTCGAGGACACGGGTTTGAACCTCACTTCGGACGTTTCTTTTATAGAAACGCTTGAGCGTGCGGTCCCTAAAGACAGACATACCAGGGTATCTCCCTGGTTCCTCGGTATTGAAACGAGGCGGGTAGGTCGGCGTGCGGCCGTATTCGGTACCGACGCCCCAAAGATCCGGCCGTTTGAAGTGGGGGGCAAGTGTTCAAGGATTATCCTGGGCTGGGTACTCGATCGATCTTTCACCTCTATACTGTAGATCAGTGGGTAGCACCTTTACATTTGGCTATATGACTATTAACACATACAGTAGATAGCGGGGGGCTCGCAAGGTAATGGGGTGCAATAGAACGTAGACGCGATTGCATGTATAACCAGTATGCCTGTACTCGTACGGTACTCACTCGTGGTGTTGCTCATTACCAAACGACGTGTGTCAAATCAGACGGTCTTTTGCTTTAAAAAAACAACCTGCAAGTACCTACCGATACCTGGTACAGCAAACGATCAAGTGATTGAACGCCGATTGGTTCTCTATGGTCGGCGAAACCTACGGGGAAATACGGAAAGAATAAGTGATACGTACATCGACCGCGCGTGTTCTACTGCACGCTCTACGTGAAGGACATACTACAGTAGATACTACACACTACATTCAGTACGTACTACGTACTACAGTACATATACTACATACTATTACGGGGGTCCATAGTTAACGGGACCAAATATTGTTAGTAAAAATAGGTAAATATATAGTTTTTTATGCATACCATAGGTCCTATTTACTATGGACCCCCGTAATAGAGATCATACGTCGGTGACCCACCTGGGTACACACTATTAATAGTTTGACGAATGCCAGGGACAAAAGCAGGGGTGATTTTGCAGGGACGATTTCGGACATACATCCCATCCTGCTCACAGACCTCAACGCGCAATGAGAGGGACACGTTTTGTTTTCAGTGTTTTTCAGTGTTTTCAAGTTTTTCGTCTTGTGTTTTTGCTCACCTCGGCGTGACCGGAGTGCTTGGCGCACACCGACGCACCACAGCATACACATGTTCTGGGCGGACTCCGATAGTCGAGCACCTCGCCTGCAACGTATTACGCGCGGCGGAATCAAATACAAGCGTGAGGCGGGTGCAGTTACGAGCAGAAAGAGGTTGCTCGCGATGAGAAAGTTTGGGCACATACGTACAGCCAGGCTTTATATACTCGTACTGTACACCGCGTTTTACGTGCTGCTGCTGTTTCTGTGCATAGATTGCTGACTGGTGCGAGTTTGTACGTACGTACGAGTAGAGCTTTTTTTTTTCGCGAGTTGGACATACTGATTCACAGACAAGCGCAATCAACTTTGCGACGCGCGGCGGGAGGGCGGGAGCATATCACGAGAGGGAAACGATGCTTCTACGACAAAAAAACGGCGAGCGCTTGCTGCTCATGGCGCAAACAACTTTTACGGGCTTCCGAAGGCGCCCGTTCCTAGCTTACAGATGCAACGCCTCGCGAGCCGCAAGCACATCTACAGCAGTAGAATACCTGTTTGTTTTCATACATATGGCATAGGTATGATATTGCGCAAATTATTTTTCGTATTTATGTGAACATCGATAGCAGAACGACGGCCCTTTTATCAGTCCGCGTGGACAGCCACGGATCGCCGAACGCGGTAGAATCGGACGCGCATACAATGAACATCTGTTCCTGCTTGTTGTAATGCCGAAAAGTACGAGTCAAAACCTTTCGAACCGCGAGAATATCAGTACACGTCGAGGTACCTGTACAAGGTGCTGTACGATGTAAATGCTGATGATTTCGGTAGTGAATCATACTGATTTTAACATGGAAGAGCGTGACCACGAACGACCACAAGCGAGGCAACAGGAGGAAGGAGCATCAAGCCGAGAGACAATCGGCGAGGACTACGTGGCGTGAACAAACACCGCGAACCTTCGAAGGCTTGGAATGGATCGCGCATACATGTCATACACCGGTTCCTACTTTTGAGAGCCAAAGCCTTTTTTCGTCGAATCGCGCGAGCTCTCGGCGAACGAATGACACACTCAGGCGGACCATGAGAAACACACGCGGTTTGCTCTATCAAAAGCACACAAGAGAGCACAACTCTGAGAAGAACACGGCTCAACTCATCCATCGCCTAGAGACAGACTGACGCGGCCAACTCCGTCGGCCGCTTCGCGCCCCGTCACGTGTAAGGTGTCGTGCGTCTGTTATACTCTTACCGCCAGACATCCGGTCAGTTCATTCATGGGTGTGCGCCGCGGCGATGTGTTTTTCGAAGTGTCTGTGTCTTACCGCAATCGAGGCAAGAGCTGTAGTCCCCTTTAGCGATAGGTTTGCCATTGCGAAGTGTGAGGTCAACCTCGTGCCTCCAGTATTCATAGTTTACCACCATCATCGCGGTACGGCCGGCGTCGCTCTCCATCCTCTCGAAGCGTACAGCAGTAGTAGTAGTAGTAGTAGTGGTCGTGCTTCTTTGACGTCTTCGTACGTTTCTTCTTCCCTCGACTGCTGTAAGCTGGGGGCACTTGGGTGAACTGCTGTGTGCTGGGCGTGCTGTTTGTTCTTCTGGTGTTTTAGGTTGTGGGTTTGCTCGGAGTGATGGTGCTTGTAAGCCTGTGAGGTTTCGGTTTTGCCCGCAAAACGTTGTGCTGTTTCGACGAACGGAAACAAAAAGTTGACGGTTTCGTCATGATGAATGTGTAACTCTGATACTAACTGGTAGTGAAAAATGAAGCCAAGGCTGAACGGATACGTACCACTCTGGTCGGAAATATAATACGCGTTGAATCTTAATATCATAAGGTACACAGGTATTATATTCCTGGTCTTAAGTGGTACCAGGTACCAATCATATTTTACACGGGCAGGTGGCAGATACAAATACCAGGTACCAGTTAGTAGCTACCAGTAGTAGATATTGGGTACATCATCAGTAGTACCACAACAGCAGCAGCAACAGCAGCAGTTGGTCAATTGAGAAGCTCGGTCGGCCACCTCTACGTTAGGGCCCCAACGCACCCGCTCTCCCATACATGCCGTGCCACATGACTCCCTCCCATTTATTGGCCTCGTAGCTCTTACTCTTCTCCTTCCCCTTACTTACACAGATAGTACGACTGCTAGCTGGGCACCTCCTACCTGGTACATAAAGTCGTCGCGATCTGATTTTGACGCCACTGGTGACTGGTGACCCAGACGACGCTGTTGCGGGAGAGGGATGGTCAAGTATGTATATTTTGCGACTCGAGTGTCCGGTGTGTGGATATGGGGTTTGCCTGCAAGGTCTCGCGGAAGGCCCGATGTGGTTTTTGGGGTGCAGAGACCTTTATATCATACCAGTACCAGGGTACCGGGTGTGCTTTCACAGCAGTAAAAACGCTTTTCATGCTGCTGCGAATTGATCCCAGTCTCATTCCGAGTACATTTATTTTGCGTCAGTTGTGAACTCGACCGACTGAGTGGTTGATACTCAACTAAGACTGGAGACCATATTTGTTCTTGAGTAGTAATAGATATCGCGCGCGTCAACGGCTGGCTGTGGCTCTGTCGTTCTACAATCTTCAACTATATCTTTGACAAGGAATCACATATAGAATACGCGCGTTCGGTTTATCACAATACTTGTAACACTCGGTAAAAATGGAATATAGACGAGGCGTACCACCAGGTATTACGCAGCTTGCAAAGTTGAGTATATCAACTATTTAATCAGTCGAACTCACAGCTGACGTACTTCAACATTTATAAAATGTTCAAAAACAACAATATTGTCGCAGCAGCAACCATTGGTGCCAGTACTACGGTGCAAGCCAATCACAGGTATTAATAACAACAATGTCATCACCGAGATACACCTGGTAGGATACAACAGGCCTTCCAAGTACTACGCGACCTGATACGTTTTATTATTAGATATGTATGCGTTCCTATACACTCCTATTAATAGCACCCTGGGGACAGGAATCATGGAAGGCCTTTCTGAGGGGCAGTTCAGCAGAAGAATACAGCAGTAGCTCGGTAGCGAAAACCAAAAAATGTAGCAGGTGTAAAAACATAGTATTCTCGGAGGCGTTTTGGCTATTCTGCTCTTCAGCGCCGCGCCAGGGCACTGCCTCATGGCGCGGCACTACAACCACCGCCTCTATGGATGTAACTCCCGCTCCCTCCCGCGGGGGTAACGCCGGGCCGGGGCTACAACCACCACCACCACCACCCTCACCACCATAACCACCATCTCCGCGAGTGGAAGTCCTACTTCTTCCGGAGGTGGCCGCAGCAGCAGCAGCAGCAGCCCCTTTCAGCGCGCTAGGGTGGTTCCTCGTCGCGCGGCATAACCACCACCACCACCACCGCCTCCGCGAGTGGAACTCCTACTTCTACATTCCGGCGGTGACAGCAGCAGCAGGTAGTTGCTGAAGCTCTCGAAGAGGCACCAGCAGCAGCATTGGCAGCGGCAGCAGCGTCGACCGCCACACCGCCGCTCTTTTGACGTGCTTGGTCAGCATTTTGGAGGCGTGTTCGGCCCGCAGGCTCTCCGTCTGCACAGCCTCTCTAAGGGACGAGATAACCTCGTCGTGAGAGGACACCTGTTTCGGTTCATTTTGCAGCAAGCAACCTTTCTTTGCAGTAGTTGGGAGCGGAGAGCAGCGGGGGGGGGGGGGGGGGGGGGGGGGGTACTCGATAGGAGCGATGTACTCGATAGGAGAGATGTACTCGATAGGAGAGATGTACTCGATCTCATGCATGGCCGTAGTCGGATGACCATAGACCCTCGCATCCCTACAATACCGGGACGGAGCATGTCGGGTTTTCACCGAGCAGGCAGACATAGCTTGCACCAAGCGCGAAGCGCCGTGAGGTGTCCGGCGAGTCGCATGAAGGGTGAGATGCATCCTACTAAGAACCGCTTGTGAGGCGGACTTGCATATGGATGACAGCTTCAATGAGATAGTTTAATTTCCGGTGTAGCCAATTCCAGAGACAGCAATGGGAGTACTATGTAACTGCCTCTTGGATGCCTTACCTTGAACACTACGTGATACGATCAATTCCCTTGTGCAGAGTAAAGGTTCTTGACCTCGCACAAATGGGGGGGGGGGGGGGGGGGGGGGGGGGGGGGGGGGAGAGGGGCGGAGGGGGGGGGGGGCAGAACATTGGGGTGGACAGAGGGGGGGAGGAAGAACCCGCACCTCTGACAATTTTAAGACTACGACTGACTGTTCGTTTCGGCGTTCCGGCACGAGCGAATTTTCCTTACGGTGTCCACGAGGGAAAAAACGGGCGCGCGTGGGGAGGGGGAGGTAGTGTTGACGCATGCCGATGATCTTTGGGGAGTTGCTTCAAATGTATCCAACGCACGACACAAAACTCAAAGGTAGAGGCCGGGGTTGGTCAGGGCGAGAGGGGGTATGTTCTGTCCCCCAGGGGTCAGACTAAGCGCTGTCCAGAAGAAGGGCCAAGCGAACCAAAAATTGAAAGGTGGTCGCCAGCTAAAACTACCTATCGGGTTGGTTAGGTTAATGTGAGGCATGGGGGTTTTCATGTGAGGTTTCCTTTGGTGTTGTGTACCGATACTGCTGTAGTTTACAGGCGATCGAAAGTTATGCTGCACATTCGACGTGTGCTGTAAGGTTTACCCTGGCTAGGCCACTATCGCCTGCCGCGCATGGGAAGAGGAAACCTATAATATGACACCCCTTAGTGGGGAATGAGGATACGATACCACATTCCGGACATGCACGGGCCGTTGGGGTGCCAATATGAAGACCTAACATAACATATGGTGGAAACTTCGCCAGGCGACACCTCTGCGAGTTTATAGGATGGAGTGCTCGCACCCCGGTCAGGTTGAGGAGCCTGACATACGTCTGAGATGCGTCCGGTCTATCCACGCACGTTTTTTTTTTGTGGTCTCGTCACCTTTTTGTTTGACCTCCTTCGAAGCGTTCGTCGTGTTCCTCGTGTTCCACCCTCAGCCGTAAGATCTCGGACTGGCTCCTCTTAATAATAACAACGTAACGCAGTAGCGCTGACAGTGGTGCTGGTGGCAGTAGTAGTAGTAGTAGTAGTAGTAGTAGTAGTAGTAGTAGTATAGTAGTAGTAGTAGTAGTAGTAGTAGTAGTAGTAGTAGTGTAGTATAGTAGTATAGTAGTAATAGTAGTAGTAGTAGTAGTAGTAGTAGTAGTAGTAGTAGTAGTAGTAGTAGTAGTAGTAGTAGTAGTAGTAGTAGTAGTAGTAGTAGTAGTAGTAGTAGTAGTAGTAGTAGTAGTAGTAGTAGTAGTAGTAGTAGTAGTAGTAGTAGTAGTAGTAGTAGTAGTAGTAGTAGTAGTAGTAGTAGTAGTAGTAGTAGTATAGTAGTAGTAGTAGTAGTAGTAGTAGTAGTAGTAGTAGTAGTAGTAGTAGTAGTAGTAGTATAGTAATAGTAGTAGTAGCAGTAGAATTAGTAGTAGCGGTGGTAGTAGTGGTAGTAGTAGTAGTTGTGGTAGTAGTAGTAGTGGTAGTAGTAGTATGTGGTAGTAGTAGTAGTAGTAGTAGTATGTGGTAGTGTAGTAGTAGTAGTAGTTGTGGTAGTAGTAGTAGTAGTAGTAGTAGTAGTAGTAATAGTAGTAGTGGTAGTAGTAGTAGTAGTAGTAGTAGCAGTAGTAGTAGTAGTAGTAGTAGTAGTAGTAGTAGTAGTAGTAGTAGTAGTAGTACAGTCGTAGTACTGGTGGCAGTAGTAAAAGTAGTAGTAGTAGTAGTGTGTGGAGGTATTACGGGGGACCACAGTAAATAGGACCTACGGCACGCACAAAAAACTATATATTTACCGTGACTACACGGGTCGCAATTTCACGTAGAGTACATAGATATAAACTTGCCCTGAGGGACCGCCAGGCCGCTAGGGGAAGGGAGGAAGAAGCCGGAGGAATGCGGCCAATGACATGGGGATGGAACGTCGATGAGGAATGGAATATATTGCACTGGTAGCTAAAATGAAATGTTGTGGGGAATGGGAATTTGGAAACGACAGGAAGAGAAGTGTATGAGGGAAACTACTGATTTAAGGAAGGATATTTGATTTATATAGGAACGGCATCTACGTTATTTGGTCAGAAGGCAAGCATAATAATAATATATTTACCTATTTTTGCTATTACGGGGGTCCATAGTTAACGGGACCAAATTTTGTTAATAAAAATAGGTAAATATATACTGGTAGGTTTTTGTGTATATCATAGGTCCTATTAACTATGTACCCCCGTAATAACAAAATGTGGTCCTATTTACGTGGTCCCCCGAAATAGTGTACGGGGGTGATGTTGGTGTTTATGGCTGTGGCAGTACGTCGTAGTAGGGGAGGTGGTGGAAGTGATGGTGATGATGGGGGGCGGGAGGAGGTGTACTCGACATCATGCATGGCCGTAGTCGTATGACCATAGACCCTCGAACCCGTACAGTGCCGGGACGGAGCACGTCGGTTTTCACCGACCAGGCCGACGTTGCTTGCACCAAGCGCGAAGCGCCGTGAGGTGTGTTGGCGAGCCGCATGAAGGGTGAGCTACGCCCTGATGAGAACCGCTTTTTAGGCGGATTTTCTTGCATATGGATGACAACGTCTATGAATTGGTTTGTTTTCTGGTGTGGCCCCTTCCAGAGACAGCGATGGGGCTACTACGTAACTGCCTCGAGGGTGCCTTACCATATACACAGGGCGTGATATGATCATCCTCCTAGTGTGGAGTTCAGGTTCTCCCCGCACAAAAAATATCTAACTCGACCACCAGCCGTGGTGACCGCCAAAAAAACGGTACTCTGGTTGTCCAGCTCACGCAGTGAGAGGCGTGTTTTACAGCGTCGTCGTCAACCGACGCCAACCCAATCCATATATATATATATGCCATATATATGCTAGGCGATGGTGGAGGGGGGGAGACAGCAGGACGAGGGGAGGCGATGACGGGGGGGGGCCTGCGGGGAGGGAGGAGACGGAAGGGGGGGTCGGCGGGTGGTGGTGATGGAGGCGATGATGGTGGTGGGGGAGATGGTAGAATTGGGGGGAAGATCACGGGGGGGGGGGGGGGGACCTGGGGTCGGAGGGAAGGGGGAGTCAACAGATCGAGGAGGCCCAAAGGGTCCGATGGGGCAAAGCAAGTTGCACTCTCCTCCTTTCCCGTATTTGTCATCGCGCGGTCTCTAGACGAATTAGATTGGCATGATTTCAGCCGCATTTTCTCTCATGTTCCTGCGTCACGGGGTAGCTACCTGACTCGAATCCCCATCAGCTCGATGTCGAGACCCCTTGACTCTCTGCTCCAGCCCTGCCCTCCCCAGGCGGGTCTGTCGGACATCACCCTCTGCAAAAAAACTACGTACGGGAATCCGAATCAGGTAACCTTGACGCTCTTAGAACTGCACCCAAGGTTTTAGGGTAAAGGATACTTGGGTTTAGTGTGGGATATTTATAGCGGTACGTATACAATTAAAGGGTTATTACCCCGTTGCCGCTATAGCTGCATTATCCCACGTTTCGGGTGGAAAACTCACTTGGAATTAGAGTCGGGGGCGTTTTGCAGTACTGTAGAATAAACGGCGTACGTATACGTACAGTCGCCGACAAGTATATAGCAGTAAAACTTTAGTAGTCAGGCGTTTCTGAACGAGCCGGTTCGAGGTGCTCCAAGGCATGTCCATAAAAAGTTTCACGCGATTTTTGGAAGAACTGACTGCGTAGGACCAATATAAAAAAATGATTACCACCAAACTTGTATCCAATTTTCACGCCGTTTGTTTAGAGCTACATATCTTGAATTTTTGCACCACGTGTTATGTGCCCTCCAACCCGTTATTGAAGGGTATGTGTCTGAGTTTTAGTTTTTCACCAGAAATTTGAGGTTGCCTGAAACCCAAATCTCGGAAGAAACAAAGTATCTTCGAAGAACAAAAAAAAACAAACACAACAACACCTTTCGTTAACGGGTCGGCAGGGCCTCACATAATACGTGTGAAAATGTTCAGGACATGTCTCTGAAAAACGGCATGGACTCCCGACTCCCGAAGCTTAAACTATTTATTGGATTGAGCTTGACGTTGAACCAGCTCGTAACGGCGTTCAATACCGGCGAAATCCTTAATCTCACAGCTGATGCTGTTTCGTAAAAATGTATATCACGCGATGAAGATGTGACAATATAACCGCCTACACTAACGGTCGACACATGCGTAGCGCTGAAACTTGCGCCGGACATGCGACGCAGTAAAAACTGCGTAACGGCGCAACGTCTGACGGATATGTAACGGCATAAACTAACGGCCGACGATTGTTGTAGCGGCATAACGGCCGTCAACTATGCAACTGGCGTAACGGCCGTCGAATATGTAACGGATTAAAGGCCGACGACATCGTTCCGGCGTATAGTATAAATAGCTAATAGCTAATAGCGTCCGACGAGAATGTAACGGCGTACGTAACCGCCGACGAATGCGTATTACGACAACCGACGAATATGCAACGACGTGCACTAATGCCCGACGAAAATGTAACGTAATAGTGACCATGACACCATGACGCCGTAACAAAAACAGAGAATGGAGCTACTTCCTAGAACGGCCGAAAAAGAAAAACAAACCGGAGCGTTGGGATTTCTGTGCGAATCGGTGAAAACGACATTATTTTTCCAACTTTTGCATAACCCCCCCCCCCCCCCCCGAAAAAAAAAAGGTGTGGGTTCGTTCGTTTTTGTCGTACTCCCCTAGCTGGCCTAACGACTGACGAATGCAGTAGGACGGCGTAACGTTCGACAAATGAAATAGGACGGTGTAACGCCCGACGAAAACCTAATAGCGAAGTGAAGGACCAACGAATGCGTAACGGCAGTGTAACGTTCGCCGAATGTGTAAGCGAATTAACAGCCGACGAATTCGTACGCAACGACGCACGTACTAAAACACCCCCGAATACGTGACGCCATGCGTATCGGAATATTGGACGACGACCACGCAAGGGCGTCGTATCCAATAGCACCGGACGAATATTTGACGGCTAAACAGCCGACCAAGGTGTAGCAGCGTGTATATCGTCCGACGACTGCGTACGTAAGGCCGAAACGTCCGGCGAATGAGTTATGGGATAATGGCCGCCTTTGGACACGTAAGAGAAAAACAACGTCGGGCGAACACGTGGCGGTGTAGCGGCCGACGATGAATATTTAATGGCGTGCCATACCGCCCGGAAGCGTTAAACGGCGAAACGGCGGACGACTATGTAACGGCGTATCGGCTGGGGAATGGATAACGGCGTATCGTCCGGCGTATGTCAACGCCCGACGAATGTGTAACGGCTTCACGTCTAACGGGTACGTAACGGCACGTATACTAACGGCCGACGGGTATGTAGCGGTGCAACGGCCGACGATACTGTGACGGTGCAGCGACCGACCAATGAATATGGAACGGAGTAACGTCCGAGAAATCCACAACGGCGTATAGCAATGCCAGGCGAACATGCGGTGGCCTATCGGCCGACGAATACTACTGCCGTAGATACGTATCGGAATAGCCCGACATGTATTTATCGGCGCAAACTGTCGTCGGGCGAACGTATAACGGCGTATCGGCCGAAGAATATGTAACGACGTAACTGCCGATGAAAACGTAACGGCTTAACGTCCGACGAGCATGTAACGGGCATAAAAGGCGACGAACAGTCAGCGACCAGTCACTGCACAGTCCATGCGGTATCGGTGGCGTGTCTACGCGATGGCATAGGTAGGGCACAAGCAGCTACGTTTTGTTGCAGTCCGTGAGTATATATCGGCACCGATACTGTATCGAATTGAACTATGTACGCGCTGCTATTTTACCATCGTATGGCAAACAAGACGATAACTTACTCAGGGGAAACACTTAGGAGAACAAGTAATGGCATAATATGTGACGTGTACCATAGAGTGTCCGCTCCATAGGCAGGGTGTGTGTGGTACGCGTGTGTGCCGATCAGTGACATATTCTTCGTGTCCGTGCATGGATAACATCACTGCGACGGAATCAAACCCTGTCCGCAGGCAGAGGTGCCCATATACTACACCATTAATATACAAAGTTGTAGGGTAGTATACTGCAGGAAGGTCATACACCAGTAGTGAGACAGCAACATCTCGTATGTGTCGGACAGAAGGATCGTCCCGCTTCGTTCTCGGCCCCCAAGATGGTATAACCAGCAAACTACTGCGAAATATTGTTGAATCAATTTTTTTGCGGGCAAGCGCGAGGAGTATTATTGCCAAAAAAAAAGACAGGGGAAATGGCAACGAACAACGTATACGTATAGGCATACCATAATATGCTGTAGTAAAACTTGTAGCTCTGAAGTAGTAGCACAGTAGAAGAAGGTGCAAAGCTTGGCAGCAGCGCTGCAAATCGAACACTGCCACTATACAATATCATACGCGTATCACCATACTTGTATGATGTGTCCCAATCTTGTTTCGCATCTCTTCTTGGTGGCAAATATGCCGAATGACGCCACCGTATAGGCAGGTGTGTTGATGTGATTGTCCTGCGTTTTTTGTACCTCTTGGTGGCAACTACTGCAGGTCTAATGGCGGGGGTTCAAGGGTGCGTGACACGGACGGCAAATTTCGGGCGAACAAAATACAGTAGAAAGCAGATGCCGTGACGGACGCGTTTTGCTAACACCGAGCGATATCACTAAACTGTAGAGGGGTGCCTACTTTTTCTCGGACTCCTATATGTGTGTATGTATGTACGCGACATTTTTGTTTCTTTTTTTGGTTTTCTATCTCATCTGTTTTTACGAGCGAATGCTATTACCTACGTGATAGGTTCGAGTTCGAGTTTTGGCGGCAAGCACAAAATTAGAGGACACCTTTCGAATTGCCTGAACCGTCGCACGCATATACTACGCTGCACACAAAACACGCACACAAAGTGTTGAAAGATATACAACAGTAGTTACAACTGTCCTGCTTCGCGAGTTTCTAGCGACAGCTGTACTATTACGGGGGCCCATAGTAAATAGGACCAAATATGGTTAGTAAAAATACGGAATTATATAGGTTTTTGTATGCACCGTAGGTCCTATTAACTATGGCCCTCCGTGATAATACGTACCATTAATAAAATCTCTGGCTCATTCTCACTGCCATAGCTCAGACCCGGACCCTCATACAATACCTGGCACTCCCCCCCGGACTAACACGGGGAGGTCATTGTTTAGTAAACTTTCTTGGTGACTGACATGACCGTCGTTGGACATGTGGACGCCTGCCATGACCGTAACTACTAGGTTCTAGTGTGGGTGACGTTGGCTCGTGACGTCTGTGAAAGGTGTTCGTTTCTTGGTGACGGACAAGACTAAGACTGCCATTAGACATGTGGACGTCTGCTATACAACCGCAACTACTAGGCTTTAGTGTTGATGACGTCGGCCCGTGACGCCCGTGACCGGTGGCTCGGTCTTTGGTGACGGGATAAGACCGTCATTACACATTCGACATGTGGAAGCCTGCTTTGACCGCAACTACCAGGATCTAGTGTGAATGACGTCGGCCCGTGACGCCTGTGACTGTTGCTCGTTCCTTGGTGACGGACAAGGCCATCATCAGACATGTTTGCTTGAGAGAGCGACGAACGATCAGCGACCAGAAACAAATTGCAGTCCTCTGTGTGAGGTATCGACGTATTGGCTACGAGTACATACTCTCGGTACGTAGCGCAGTATGACAGATAGATTTTTCTGAGGAGGGAAACGGGGGCGGGTAGCAGGTGGAGAGCGGTGCTCCCGTATTAACGCAGTAATACAATACCGGAGGATCGTCCCATCTTGTTCCCAATCGCTAAGGGTATACATACGTACTTGAGATGAAAATAATAACGATAGACGACGAATAGTTTTTTAAGCTCATTCTTTCAAATCACCTCGACATGATGTACGACGGCATACCACAACTTCTTTACACACGAAAACCCAAACTATCCACATACCTCGAAGTGTATCCGCAGCCCTGAAAAAAAAATGCGAACAGGAACACCCAAAGTATACCGACATCAGTCAGGGCATGCCCTTCCGGAACGGCCAAAGAAAAGCTGGGAGGGAAAGAAAAGGAAGCGAAAAAAAAGGCAACGAAGCACACAGGGGAAACATCTACTGTGTAGTCTAAACTACGCAGAACGTCACCCAGAAACAAATCACAACTCTTAACCACCGAAGACAAAAAGCAAAAAAAAAAAAAAGGAAAGAAAACGATACACGGTCATGTGCCAACTCCTCATCGCTAAAGCAGTCCTGATCCTATGAGGAACCCCCCCCCCCACCCGAGTCCACAACCAGTTGTAGATGAGGATGAACAACTACTGCGGTGCACCACCCCCGCCCCCCCCCCTCGCCCCCCCCCCGCCTCCCCCGTGTATTTTGAGTAAAAACTCTACTGCAACACCGTTCATCACAACAACAACAACGTCAGCAGTCGTTAAGTTCAAAATCGATCTCCGAGAAGCGGAACGGGGAGGGAAAAAAAAAAAAAAAAAAAAAAACGCAAGGAGGGGAGGGGGGGGGAATAAATGTCCTCAACGGGAGAGAGGGGGGGGGGGGGGGGCGTGGGGGGATGGGTGGGGGCCGGCGGGGATCAGGCCTCGAAGCGCAAACTAAAGTTCGGTACATCCGATTGGTCTATGCTGCCAGGTACTTTCTACGAAGCGAGGGGGGGGGGGGGAGGTCGGGGGGGGGGGGGGGGGGGGGGGGGGGGCTCAGCGCCGACGGCGCAAGACGATAGCACCCACGGTAGCCGCTACTCCGATCACGGCCATGGCCCCGGCCATCTTCGGCAGGCTCCTCGCGAACAATCCGGACTTGGATGTTCGCGGCGACTCTTTTTTTTTCCCTTCGCCCTCGCACCTCCCTGTCGGCACCGATGATGTTGACTTGGAGATCACTGGCCCACCCACACTTGAGCATGACGGCGACGATGATGACGATAGTGGTGGTGGTGATGTCGATTTGAAGGACGATGGTGGCGATGGTGATGGTGACGATGATGTTGATGGCGTGGCGATGCTACCACCCTTGGCTGGTTGAACGCTTGGCGTGGACGCCACATCAGACACCGCAGCGACAAGGTCCGCCGCCGGGGGGACCGTCGCTGTTGAAGGTTTGCTGCGCTCGTCGCCTATGGTTTGCGTGGGCACCCTCAAAGTCTCCAGGCAGGAGGTGCACAAGGTCAACAATCTTCCACCGTCCTGTCCCTTTGCGGCGGGCATGTGCGTGTTGTTTTGGGGGAGACGGGGGGTGGGGGCGGGGAGGGGGTGAGGGCGCAGGACCTGTTCATCATGATTTTGCTTCACGCGCGAAGTGAACGAGAGTGGAGTCAGGCGAAGCCGGCGGAAACGGTGTAGATTTTTTAAAAGGGCATCATCGGCACAAGCGGTGTCTCCTAGTCTGATTTTTTGGGGCGTTGACCTGATTTCCTACCGTTAACTGGCGTGAAAAAAAACAACGGTATACCGTTTTATGGCGATTGTGGTGGGTTACGGGTACATTTGGACTTTTGCTTCTAGAAGACCCCTGTAGACTGGATTTTTATTTCGTGTCGTGTTAAAAAACGGCCCTAATTTATTAGAAATACAACTCGATGCGTTCGAAATGCGCACATGCCAACGTGCACCACAGTACATTACGCGGCAGGTGTGTACTAAGAATTTGGGAGTGCAGTTTCAGCCCGTTTTGTTTCATTTTTCGAGGAATTCACAGCTATCAAAGCCTTTGTGCCCACCGAGGAACGCCACTCTAAATCCCATACAACAGCCCTTTTAAGAGCCTATGCTGAACGATGACATAACAATAAGCCGCAAGCCTTACGAGCCTAAAAGAGTGGTTCTAAACTGTTGTCAGATACTGTACTGCAGCTGACGTACATACATACATACATACATACACATACATACATACATACATACATACATACATACATACATACATACATACATACATACATACATACATACATACATACATACATACATACATACATACATACATATACATACATACATACATACATACATACATACATACATACATACATACATACATACATACATACATACATACATACATACATACATACATACATACATACATACATACATACATACATACATACATACATACATACATACATACATACATACATACATACATACATACATACATACATACATACATACATACATACATACATACATACATACATACATACATACATACATACATACATACATACATACATACATACATACATACATACATACATACATACATACATACATACATACATACATACATACATACATACATACATACATACATACATACATACATACATACATACATACATACATACATACATACATACATACATACATACATACATACATACATACATACGCGAAACTCGCGTCATTGGTCGCCGACGCATGCATACCATACCTTCGCACACGCCGCTGCTTCCTCCTTCTCTTCCGACGCTTTCCTGTCGACCGCAGCAGCAGAGAGAGTCCGCCGCCGCCTGCAGGAAGTCCACCAGCAGGGGGGGGGGGGCTTGCCCCGTGCTTGAGGCTGCCTATCAATAGTCCGTTACCAGGCGTGGTGGTTCTGACGTCGATTTTCCCAAATCTTGCAACCTTGGAACAATACACCAACAGCAGACGCGAAAGTCGCGTGTACATCCCGAAGATAGCAGCAGCGGAATGGCCGACACCCCTGCCTTCCTGCTGAGCCGGCCGAGGAACTAGTAGCTGGAAGTGGCCGGACGACCCAGCAGCCCAGCTGTACACGTCGGCGTCTCCAGGGTTACTGCTGTTATAGAAGTGAAGATGTATTATTTGGGTGGCACCAACTGGGGCATGCACGGACAAGTAATTACCCTGGGGGGTGGGGGGGGGAGAGAAAAAACCACGCAGGTCGAAGAGAGGACAGAAAAAAAATATTAGGGCCATTATTATACAAGAGTGTTTTAAGTTCAAAATTTCCTGACTTTCCTTCTTCTTTTTTTTTCCAAGCAAGAAATGCTACTCGTACAGCAATAAGCGCTCCTGGTCTTTTACCCTCCGTTACATCTCCTGCCTGACTTCAGTTAGGGAATATTTTCTCTCTTTTTCCTCCTTTTTTTTTCACTTCTTTTTCCAAGAAAAAAAGAGCAAAATCTGGGGGGGAGGGAAAGTTCTTCGATAACGATAACACGGCCTTAAGAATACGGTAGGTAGGTACCTCAGTACAACATCAAAAACATTTACCAGGTATTATATGGTGAAACACGTCAGCTCACACAGCAGTAATGGTGGTGATATCGATTTTTTTCCGCGAAGAAACTCATATTTGCAAGCTGTGGTGTGTCTGGCCGGCAGTAGAAGCTCCGTTGATAGCAATATCATACTTAAAACGTGGCTTATATCTGATCAGAGTGGTGCGTATATCTACACTGTGTATGCGCATCAAAGTGTATGATATACGGCCGGCGATGGAGTCGAGACTACAGTAAGTAGTACACAAACAGAAGATAGAAGCGTGAGTCCACAACGATGTCGTGTCCGCAGAAGGCGCTGTGCGAACGGGAGTTGGCATCCAAAGGTCATGACTCCGTATGCTGACAAGCCTACCTGCATTTCTCGATGTACGACGAGTTTCCCGGGAGACGTCGGGTGCTGCACCCATACGACGATGGTGGTGTTAATCGCTTGGGCCAGGGCGCCCATCATGGCCAAAGGCAGGTAGCGGTAATCCCCGAGGAATTCACGAAGAAGCTCATCCCTGAACAGCGATAACGGCTTTCTGTTGTCGTGGCTATCTTGGATGTCCAGCCCCATCATGCGCGCCCTCGCCCCCTGCAGAAGGTGAAGGGGGCGACCTCCATCCGGCCCGGCGCATTGCTCTAGCATTTGGCCGACTCCCCTCGCCTGCCCGACGGTGACATGCTCGACGACAGCGTTAGCGACCGCGTGCTTGAGCCCTCGAACCACGCTGATGGGGTGGGAATCACCGGTGGGCTGTAGCAGAAGAAGCAGGCGGGAGCAGCAGGCAAGCACGAAGAAACTATATATAATGCAAGCGCCGAATCGTGTAGTGTTCGTATGGAAGAAATGTTGCAGCAGCGGGACAGACTTAAAAGAAACAAGCATAGTCACAGCCGTCGGGTGCCTCACAGGTGAAAGCTACTGAAGTTAAATCCTGAATTATAGCAGTGGGTTTCATTAAAAAAAAATGAATTGTACGTAGGCGTGTTGAATATAATGGCATGTGCCAAACGGGGGACGCGCCATCGAGACACATGGCAATGTCTACAGTAATCGCACCCATGAGGACATACGTATATATATTATACGCACACAATAGCAGCAGCATATACCATACCTCAATCAAGTTACAAAAAATAGCAGACACTGCTGTGTTGTTGGAGATGGAACTACAGGCAGTACGCGAAACCGTACATGTATGCAACACCGTGCATATATGTATACACACCTACATTTTTTTACGCACATCTGTACACACCTCGTTGCAGATTACACTGAGCCCGTTGCACACAGAATAGTACGCACAATTCCCGTCCCCAGCAGACGGGACCCTTGCCATGTCGGCGGACTCAACGGCTAAACTTCCCGAAGGGCAGGATTTTAGGTAGACCGCCGCTTGCTGTCCCCGCAACGTCGCCGGGTTCAGCAGGAGGTGGGCGTGCGCTTTGCCGTCCACGTTGTTGAGGTAAAGTGGGTCGTCTAAATACGCCTCCGAAGCTTCCATGGCCCGTACCGCCTGTAGAGAGCAGGCCAGCAAAAGCATGCAGCAGAAGATTAGAACGAGGTATGTTTTAGTGAGTTCCGGGATGAGAGCCTCGAGGATATAGAGCGAACACAAAAAGAAGAAGAAAAGAAAAAAAAAACAAACATGTCGTATCATCGCCACACAAAATTGCTTCCGCTGTGAATTCGACCGACTGAATACCCCGCACTATGTTGTACAGTACATACAGTAATGGTACAGTGGATGGTCAGCTTTGCAAGCACGCTTCAGCAGTGTACTTTCTACTCATATCACACAGTGGCATGCTGAGTTTTTATTTAGTCAAACGTATACAACAAGACATTCCTCCTGAAGGACATGGGTCAGTCGGCGACTCCCCTTGATACTACTGTGTACTGTGTAATGCCAGAGTCAACAGACGGTGCTTTTACAAGGACGAATTCGGACGTACACCCCATTATGCGCATGTAATACTACAGTAGTACGTTTGTAAATGACGCGCATGGAGAGGAGTGATTTACTTCGTTTTGTGGCATGTTTTTGAGTAATTTTTTCTCACCTCGACCTGGCTTGAGTGCTTTGAGCACACTGTTGCCTCACAGCCCTGGCAGGTGCGCGGAGGGGATTTCCCGCCGACTTGGCCTGCGACATACACGCGCCGGAATCGATATATAGCGTGAGGTGGGTGCGAGTGGGGGTTGCTTGCGATGGTAAGTGCCTTGCGTCCATACAGTCGAGCCTTACTGGTATTGCAGACAATGTTTTACGCGCTGCTGCTTGCCGGGGGATACATTCATTCCTGGTTCAAGTGTATACGTACGTACGTACGTTATAGCGAAAGGTGGTAGTAATAGTACTGCAGTTGTGAAAGGCAGCCGGGGAGTACAACGAGCATGATGCGGGGCGCCTAGCTGAAGAGAGCGGGAACATCACGAGATATAATCGATGCCGACAAGTTAAAGCGGTGAGCGTTTGACGACCGTCAGCATACATCCCACCCGTTGACGCACTTTACACAGGCGAGTATTTTCGAGTCGCAAGCTTGATGATGACTGTTGCGCGATCGATTTTGCTCCTTCGATGAGATCCGTGGTCGCTACAATACTACTGTATACAGTATCAGGTACACTCTAATACCCGCGCCGTTTTTTTTTATTTGCTCATTTTCAGAACCAAAATAAACTTTCTTCAGTGTACTTTCCGTACGTACGATAAAAACTGTCATTATGCCAGGTATTGCTTACCGAGAGATTCTTGTCAATTCCTGCTTATTATGATGATGATACAAACGCTTTCGAGCCGCGGGCATTATCGGCACAACCCCCAAAAACCGCCAAACCAGCTGCTGCACAGGTGGTATAGGGCGAGTTTTTGCGTCGTGAAAAGCTGTTTTGGATTATCGTGATTCCTACTGATATTAAAGTAGTAGTGGAGCTTCAGCAGGGCGCTAACAACAACGTGATATAGCGAGACAACAGCAGGAGGAGCAGCAGCAGTAGCAGCAGCAGCGTCAAGCCGAGAGATAGTAATCGACGGGGATCAAACGAAGCCGACACGAGCAACCATGGACCGCCGAAGGGTGTTAAACGAACCGCACATACACGTCATACATCCGCTCCTGGTAAGAGAGTCAACGTCTTTCGCACCGCAAGCAAGCGTGTCGCGACAGCGAAGAAGGTAGACCGGAATCAAGCGATAAACGCGAGAGAAGCACGGCTGTGCAATAGAGATAAAAGGGTGCAGAACTGTGTGAAGAACACGGGTCAACTCGTCTCTCGCGGCCGGGTTGATAGTTGGGAGACAGACGGACAGGCGCGGCCAACCCCTCGGCCGGCTTCGCGCCCAGTCGCAGGTATGGTCAAGTGTCGTGCCTTCGGTCAACTTTTTTTACCGGTAACGCATCCGGCTAGTTCGTTCGTGAGTCTCGGCGATAGGCGGTTTTTACTGTCTATTTTGTCTCTCACCACAGGTGCTGCAGGCAGGCTTCTTCCTTCCACTGCTGTATGCAGTTGGGTTGTCTTTGCCCAGGTCAAGGTCTTCGCGCCCGAACTCATCGTCATCATCATGAGCCACCAACAGGGCGGCGCAGCGAGCGTCGCTCCTCATCCTCGTCAAAAAGTCCTCGTCGGTGGTACTTTTGTGACCTACGGTATCCCTGTTAGCTGTGGTGCTTGTTCTCTTCTCCTTCGAAAGTCTCACAGCGACAGCGAGCGCTTGTATTGGGTGTTTGTTCTGGTGTGCCGTGGATTGACGCTACGAAGTAGCCTTGAAGGCTTTTATCGGTTTTGACGTTTTTTTGACGTTTCGACCGACAAACGTTGTGCCGTTTCGACGAAATGGACGGTTTCATTTTTTTTTCGTTTTTTTTTTGTGGGTGGAAATCATTGCTTCTTTCTATGTACCATGGTACAGCAGTAGTAGTAGTAGTAGTAGTACCTGGTACAGGATATATATACAATTACTGTAGTATAATTATAGCAGTACGTACCAGGCACCAGCTTCGTATATACGACCACAATAGATAAGGAAACCACAGCACCAATGTGCTTACTGATGCAATTAGTTGGCCGTTGACTTTACATCTTTTCATCCTCGCACGACTGGTGATCTGTATGATGATGCTGCTTCTTGCTGCAGTGCTGTTGTTGCTTAATTTAATATCAAATAATGTACTCTCGTGCATACCTGTCCTTTTAACTCTACCCTGTAAAGATACACAGTCTTGCTTTGCTGTGCCTACTCGTTAAGATCATGTAGGCGGGACACTTTGTATCCCTGGACAAGTTTTCCTATTAAGTCGGTACTCGTTGGTACTCACGTGTCTTGGTTGCTTAGAGATAGAAGAAGAGCAGTTTTATTCCTTTCGTGCACGCGGAGACTGAGACCAAACTCGTGCCCCTCTGGTTTTCCACCTAAGATACGCCTTCCAAGTATTTCAAATACGATCCCAGTGCCTGACCCCGGTATTTACCGGGCTTTCAACCTCATTCAAGGCAGGATCATAACATATTGTTGTTATTGTGGCAAGAGGAAAAAAAATATATACCACCGCTATTTCCAGAAATAAAGTACGTAAGAGGACTATTAATATATATATATCCTGCAATGCTCTCCACCAGCCACGTTTATTCGTACCCCGACGATCCTTACATTTCCGTCCCGAGTGACACGTTTGGTTGTTTTTTTCGGGGTACTCTTATTTCCACAAGTAAGTATGGTATTAGTACGAGTACAGCAGCACTGGCTTGGCTGTGACTGGTGAACAAAGTCGAGCTGAACGTTGCCGAAAACACAAGAAGAATAGTATTACGGGGGTCCATAGTTAATGGGACCAAATTTTGTCAGAAAAAATAGGTAAATATATAGGTTTTTATGTATACCATAGGTCCTATTAACTATGGACCCCCGTAATAGTACGAGCTGCGGTTCAAGTCTATATCGCACCAAATTCCTTCTGGGTCCAACGCTCACATTGTGCTTCAGGGTCTATCTCCAAAAGAAACGGCGTGACCATTTGAACTTTGGTGAGGTGTAAAAGTGCAAAAAATAGGCGTGCCTTGTAGTTACTTGATTTCAGCATGTGATAAACTTTTGGCGTCAAATATGACTTGCTTGGTATTGGTCCTACGTACGCAGTCAGTTCTCCGAATATTCACGCGAGACTCGCTACAGACATGCCTTGGGGTACCTATATACAGTAAATACGTTTAATAAAAAAGAATTAAAAAATGAACTTTTCTTCCTACGGAAACGCCTGCGTACTGTTTCTGACCTTTTTAAGGACCGTGGTTGGTCGGGACACATTTTCGCCGCTATGTCAACAAAAAAACTGGCTATGTAACCGTTCTGCTGCTGATGTCGTTCAGTAGTATACCACCTACGTGACGCTCGCGAAGGTATTGCGATCGGCATTCGTGTTTGACAAAAATTGAGGTGATAGCTGTACAGTAGTGATGCCAGAGTATCGTGGTAAGGGAAGTGGGATGCAGGAACTGGCTCGGAAGGTAGCTTCTCTTGTTCGGGAGACTTCTTTATTATGTTGTCGTGTGCTATTCCCGTTTATGATGAGAGAACAGGGGGCAGTTTGAGAGTGATTCGATAGGGGCTTGATTCAAGGCATCAAGCCCACTCTGCTCTCTTCCGTTAACCCGCTAGACGGGCAAACGCACTTGCCCGAGGAACTTTCCTCGGACGCTGGTCTACTCTTCTCCTAACGGCGATCCTAACCAATTGAGCAGCCAAACCCTAGGAAACTTCTGTAGTCTACAAACCCAATTCTAAGGGTTTTCCTGTCTTCAAGGGAGCCCTGCCCAAGGAACTTTCATTGTGTCCCTACGAAAGCCTTGGTACTTCTGGCTGTCATATCTACCGAGAGAAACTTCACAGACTGATGATCCGGGGACTTGACCGTATCCTCCTCGGATGGCGCTGGCTCCACGAACCCCAGCCAAATCAGCGATCAGCCAGTGGGGTTAGGTTTTACACACCTTGCGGGGCAGTATCGTCTCGTCCCTGGGTGCGGGAGAACCTTGATGTTACCCCAGCCAATCAGCGAACAGCGATCGGCCGATGGGGGTTGGGTTTTCCACACCGTGCGAGGCGGCATCGACCTAGGGGCCAGGGGACGACTGTTTTCGTCCCTGGGTTGTCGGAGTTTCAGATGTACGGAAGGAGGTATGATGTGGGGATGGGACCTTATCCTTCCAAGGTGCGGCGGAATCTCGAATTTACCCCACCCAATCAGCGATCAGCCAGTCGGGTTGAGATTTCCACACCGTGCGAGGCAGTATCGACCTGGGGGTTAACCGTTTTCGTCCCCGATTTGTCGGGGTTGTAGGTGTATGGAAGGAATTATGATCCGGGGATGGCACCCTATCCTCTCCGTATGTTTTTTTTTGTATCCGCTTTTTTCTACGTCCAGCAGTGGTAGGTATGTCCCCGGTGGTTTTTTGGTACGTACGTACGTACCCGGGGATAAGATAGAGATGGAACCCTATTCCCCCCGGGCGGCGATGGCTCCACGAACCCCAGCCAATCAGCGATCAGCCATAGGGGTTTGGATTCCCACATCATGCAGGGCGGTATCGATCCGGGGGGGCACCGTTTTCGTCCCCCGTTCGCCGGAGTTAAGAGTTTTGGAAGGGTTTCTGATCGGGGAATAGCACGTCATCCCCCCCGAGTGCGGCGGAACTGCGCGAACTCCATCCAATCAGCGGTCGACCCGTGGGTTTGGGGTTTTTACACCTTGTGGGGAGGTATTGACCCGGGGGGTCATCGTTTTCGTCCCCCGTTTGTTGGAGTTGTGGATTAACGTGAACGTTTCTAGTTCGGGGATGGGATCCTACCCTACCGGCGTGGCGCTGGCTCCACGAGTCTCAGCCAATCAACGACCAGACTCCACTAACCCCAGCCAATCAGAGATCGACCATCGGGGTTGGGGTTTCCACACCATGCGGGGCGGTATCGACCCGAGGAAAATTTGTTTTCGTCCCCGGTTGGTCGGACTTGAAGCCGTATGGAAGTATTTATGACCTGGGGGTGGAACCCTATCCTCTCCGGGTGCAGCGGAACATCGATGTTACCCGAGTCAATCAGCGATCAGCGATCAGCGATTGGGGTTGGGGTTTCCTCACCGTGCGGGGTGGTATAGACTCAGAGAATCTCCGTTTTCTTGCCGATTTGTTGGAGTTGTACGAGCACACACATGAAAGGACCTGATCCTCCTTGGGTGGCGCTGGCTCCACGAGCCCCAGCCAATCAGCGACCGGCCCGTGGATTTGGGTTCTCCCAACCGCGCTGGGAGGTATCGATCCCGGGGATTTGCCGTCTTTGTCACCGGTTCGTCGGAGTTGTAGATGTATAGAAATATTTCTTAACCAGGGATGGGATCTTCTTCTCCACGGGTGCGACTGAACTGCGATATTATCCCAGCCGATTAGCGATCAGCGAAAGAGGTAATGGGTTTCCACACCGTGGGGGGCGATATCGATCCAGAGGATCTCCATTTTCTTCTCGGGTTTCTGTAATTTTTTTTATATGTATGGAAGTACTTCTGATCCGGAGAGGGGACATGATCCTCCCCGGGTGGAGCTGGCTCGACGAGCCCCGGACAATCAATGACTGGCCCGTGGGGTTGAGGTCTGACCACGGTGCGGGGCGATATCGATCCGGGAGATCGCCGTCTTCGTCTCCGGTTCGTCGGAGTTATAAATGTATGAAAGGATCCATGAACTGAGGGTGATATCTAATCTTCCCCGGGTGAGGCGGGACTCCGACGTTTCCCCGACGGGCAACACTCAATGCTCTCCGCACGCCACGACGCCCCCGCATAGGCCTAGGACGGGCGGGGGTTGCCCCCTCGGCCAATGGGATTGGGGCTCGGAAAACGCTGTATCGAAAGCCATGTACCTATTATTTCAATCAACGATCACAGCCAGAGTGGAACTGGGACATCCACACCGTGCGGGGCGGTGGCGACCGGGGGTACCACCGTTTTCGTCCCCGGTTTGTTGGATGTATGGAAGGTTTATGATTCGCGGGTGGTACCTTATCTTCGTCGGGTCGCGCTAGCTCCACGAGCCGCAGCTACCTAATCATCGATCAGCCAGTGGGGTTGGGGTTTCCATACCGTGCGGGGCGGTATCGACCCGGGGGATAACCTTTTTCGTCTTCGGTTTGTCGGAGTTGTAGATGTATGGAATGGTTTTCTAATCCGGGAATGGCACCCTGTCCTCCCCGAGTGCTGCTGGCTCCACGAACCCCAGCCAATCTGCGATCAACCAGAGTGTAGTTGAGATTTACACACCGTGCGGGGCGATGACGACTGGAGATCGCCGTTTTGTCCCCGGTTCGCCGGAGCTGTATATATAAGGAAGGATTTCTGGTCCGGGCATGAGACCTTATCCGCCCCGGGTGCGGCAGGACCACGACGTTCCCCCGAGGGGAAACTCACGCCGCGCGCTCGGCGGTGTCGACCTGGGGGGGGGTTGTTGGAGTTGTCCTGTACAGAAGGTTTTTTAATAAGGGGGTAGTACCTTATCCTCCCCGGGTGGCGCTGGCTACACGAGTCGCAGCGATTCAGCCATCAGCCAGGGAGGTTGGGGTTTCCACACCGTAAGTAGCGGTATCGACATGGGGGACCTCTCTTTTCGTCCTCCTTGGTCGGAGTTGTAGATATAGACTATGAACTGATTTCTGATCACGGGATGGAACCTGATCGTCCCCGGGTCGCGCTGGCTCTACAAACGCCAGTCAATAAGCAATCGACCAGCAGGGTTAGGGTTTCCACACCGTGTGGGGCGATATCGACCCGGGGGATCGACGTTTTCGTCCCCAGTTCGTCGGAGATGTGCCTGTATGGATGGATTTCTGATCCGGGAATGGGACCTTATCGTGCCCGGGTGCGGTGAAACCTCGACGTTCCCCCGAGGGGAAAATCACGCCGCGCTCCAGGCGCCGGCGCATTGATCAAGCGCGGGCGAGGCGGGGGCCCTTGGCCAATGGAATTGGAGCTGGTAAACACTGGGCTGAAAGTTAATATTGCATGCATGAATCCGGTATGTAGTATGCGGAAAACTTTAAAGAGAGGGGCGGGATTGAATGTATGGAGTATGGGGCATGGACGGGGAGGGGTCGGGGGATGAGAAAAGGGGGGCGGGCGGTATCGGTACGATGCGGGACGCCGCCGAGTGAGAGCAAATATGAGTTGGCAGAACAAAAGAAGAGGTCAGCAATCATGAACCAGTGCTTACAGTCGAGATGTACGTATGGTGTCCATGTCGTCGCCACAACTAGGTACGTAGCGTAAGCAGAATATCTATACATGAAGGGCGGGACGGGGGTGGGTCGGGAGGGAGGGGCGAGGTTACGAGGCGTTCTACGATAGAGACTCACCCTAATTTTTCTGAGGCTCCTCGCTCGGCCTTAAGGAGCTCCACACCTCACCCGAAAACTGACTTCAGCAAAAATCAAGTTGCGTGTCGATGAATAATACCATGGCCCAAGAAAACAAAAACGTCTTTTTTCGAAACAAGATTGGCATTCCGGCGATTTTGGGTTAAGGAGCCCCGTCATTCAGAAAACATTTTAGTGGAAATGTGCTATCTTGTTGATTGTACTCAGATACACGACATATAAGATCCATAGGTAGATTGGGGAGTTCCACGCTGGAAAGGGATTCCGGCAGTAGGGTATTGGGATATCGGGGTAATGTGTGCCCACCAATGCCACTCGTCTGGTGGAACCCTATACTGCATGTGGGGCGAGTCAACTCTACAGCGAGGATGTAATATAGGAGGAGTTCCGTGTCATGTCTGGAGTCAGCCACGCGTTCCCGTGCCAGCTGCGCCTATACCTTTAGGGATCAATCAACACACTAGTGAGATACCGGTGATCTTCTATTGGCAAGCGTAGCCCAGGCCAGCCCATAGAGGGGGGAACCTGCTTCCAGCATGTCTTTTCTTCTTAGATTATGTGCTTCGTGAGGGAGCCAGCGTGTGCGTGTATTTTGAAGATGATATCGAGGTCCTGGACGAAAGGACGTGTGTGTGAGAAGAGTGAGGAGATGCCGCACCAGGAGAGCAGCAGCGATCCCAGCGGGGCCAAGTTTGAGCCGGACCTGGTAGAATCGCTTGGCACTGGTGGCGAAGGCGCTGGAGAGTAGTAGTTGCAGGGACAGCAGCAGCTCCAGCAGCACCGTCAGCAACGTCGGCAGTCAGAGGATTTCTGCACTTTTGTTGCGACGATGAAGCGCATGCAGTAAGCACCGTTACCGCCGCCGTCGTGTCGACCGCCGCGTAACTGTCGCTGCTGCAACACCCCGGGATAGCCAGGTATCTGCCTGAACCTGTGGGTTCGCTGCGCGCTGGCGACATAAATGTAGAACGTATATTTTTATATGCAAGAGAGAGTTTGGCCGGCTGGAGCCGGGAGGGACGGTGGAGACGTGGAGACCGCGGGAGCGACGCTGAAAGCGTTCTGGCAGAATCCGCCTGGACTGCTGAAGCACCACGCCCGCAGGTGGTTGATGGGGGGGACGTTGCCCCCGAGGAAGGAGTCGAGGGAGAGCGTGAAGATGGGCGCAGGGGGAGGAGTCTGCATCATCATCTGTTCGGGATGCGGTGCCCCAAGAGAGAGGAGGAAAGAGAAGGGACCGAGGCGCCACCGGCAAGGACTTACGTCCGCACCAGGCACGTTTGGCTTTGTTGATTGACTGCTATGGTGATTTTCGTTTCTAATTTGATTGTGTATCGATTTGAGAGTAGGAGAGAATCTGCGAACATTGGAGGTTCAGATTTATTTGGGAATACTGGAAATGAAATGAGATGAACAGACGTATACGTATACGTATACGTATAGCTTCCCTCACTGAAGTTTTTCTGGAGACGCACTGCTGTAGGACTATGACGTCTGTCTGTTTTATGGTTGACTGGTCGAGGGCTCTGGTTGAGCATCGACATGAGTACAGCAGGAAGAGGTGTATGTGATGAACCGTTGTGCCCAACTACAGCAACATGTCTGTTTGCGGCATTTCACATATTTACATCTTTGTATGCGGGTATCTCGTTTTTGAGTTGTTGGGTTGGTGTGTAGCACCACCCGCGCCACTTGTTACGTGCTAAAGGCAAGATATTTATTTGCGGACGAGAGTAATATACTATTCGAGTACAGCAGCAGCAGAAGTAGTATGGTAATGTGAGCTGAGACGAAAACGGTTTACTTGGCACTGCTGTATATGTTCATCAAGTATGTACTGCAGCATATATAGTGGTCGAGGAATACATGGGTTTGATGTGGGACCATATATTCTCGTTGAAAAGTAGCTGTTTATTTGCAGTAGCATTTGAGAACTCAACTATACCAAAGAGGAGTTTGCAAGCAGTGCATGTGTAGACCTAATCGCCCGAATGCACGTCCCATCCCTTCTGCATGCCGGGTCAATGCTGCGGAGGCGACGTTTGATTTCACCCAGGAGGAATAGCTGGATGACCCGAGCTGCGGTGACGCCATGAGACCGAACGGAAAGGCAGCCGCGGCGGAGGCAACAGCAGTAGTGTTCGGGGGGGTGATGATTCTTACTGAAATGTGGTTGCCTTTGAAACTAGATGAATATTTTCATTGCTTGTATTTTGGAGTTGTTTTTCTGGTCGATTTGGAGTCCGCGAGAGTTTTTGGTGTTTTCGAGTAGTCCCCACGTCAAATAAAATTCAAGTGAAGGAATGTATGCTATCTCGCATTACCGTCGCGATCTATGTATCTATGGCGGGAGTAGGGGACAAGGGGAGACCCTTGTCCGGAGGATCGGGGTTCCTTGCGATCTCTGGCATTTATTTCCTTGGCTTAATTTTTATTTTGATGAGTAGGACTACTGTGATATTTTATATGATTTGCATTAATTCCTCATGAAATAGAGGGAGAGTTTTTGGATAATGTTGAAGAGAGACTATGAAGCGCCTGGGGGCGTGTGCGGTCCATAGGAAATGTTTTCTGGTTTGGAAGGTTTGGGTAGTATTTCGGAAATTGAGAGTTTGATTTTTTTTGGTTCTTGAAAATTTGTGCTTTTGTTCAAAGTCAGTATTGACTGAGTGGTCTAGCAGGTAGTGCTATATAATTCCCTAGGGTGGGTCGGGAGTTGAAGTCTCGCCGAATTCGCAAGTTGATCTTTTCGAGCGTGCGCGCTGGAGACAATACGAATGATTATGATAGTGTGCCTGTAGACACCAGTAGCGTTTGGCGAGGGGAGGGCCCCGGAGATCACTGTACTAAGTCGACGAGATTCCACTGAATATCGTTTGACCGATTCCGCGGAAAATGCCGTTTTACCTGACTGAGTCCGAGAAGAATGCCGTTTTACCTGGCATTGGATTTCGAGAGTTTTTATGTGTTTGCAACAGAGAGGCTGGGGATTTGAGCATTTGAATACTGATTTTGAGGGTTTGAGTGTTGATTCAAGAATTTGATTTTTGGGTTACAGATTGGATTTTTGACTTTCTGAGTTTGATTCGAGTTGATCTTTTTATTGAGATGTATCAGCCCTGCGATGTCGTACATTTTCATGTACAGAGCTGAGGGGAATGTTGCTCGTGCACAGGAGCAGGGGGGATATGAGTATGGTCGTGTATATTGAGTAGGGGGGATGTTGATTGTACTCAGATACACGACATATAAGATCCATAGGTAGATTGGGGAGTTCCACGCTGGAAAGGGATTCCGGCAGTAGGGTATTGGGATATCGGGGTAATGTGTGCCCACCAATGCCACTCGTCTGGTGGAACCCTATACTGCATGTGGGGCGAGTCAACTCTACAGCGAGGATGTAATATAGGAGGAGTTCCGTGTCATGTCTGGAGTCAGCCACGCGTTCCCGTGCCAGCTGCGCCTATACCTTTAGGGATCAATCAACATATCTCTATCGTAGAACGCGTCTTATGCGTACGGCCGTTTTGTGGGAGGCAGCGGGTGAGAGGGACAGTGTTATCTCACCCGAAAACTCGACTTTGAGAAAGAATGTTGGGGCAAACCGACCACCAGTTGTTTGTACGCGATCTGCCAAGTAACGGTAGTAGTAAAGGCATCATGACTACGCACAGCAAGCGGTAGGTAGTTAGTTGCTCGCTTGAGAAGCTCAGCAGGTCAGAAAATGACGACCTAGAACGTGCAACTCCCACGCCGCACCGTGGGATGAGCAACGCACAAAACCAGCGACCAGAAATTTTAGCCCATGTGGCGTCCATGTCATGGCTACCCTACGTCGCTACCGAGCGTAAGTAGTTACTAGATCTCTCAGAGGCAGGGGTGTATCTCGTTATCTTGTGACCCTGGATGATAACATTTTGTGTTGGACTGAAAGACTACGAACGATTAGCGACCAGAAATTTTAGTCCATTTGCCATCGAGACAGGCGAAGTACAAGCACAAGTCGTTAGGCATCTGACAACGGGTAGCGTGGGTGTCTGCAACCAGAAACATGATCAAACACGTCACATAAAATCCGGACCACCACAAGCTAAAGCGTGAAGCGATCCTGCCAACGACTAAAGACAACAAAGAAAGCTAGATGTGCCTCCCTGTTCTTGCAATTATTAATGTTGTTGCAACCCGTGAGAGTAGTAGTGTCGCTACCATATTGACTTGAAATACGCCATGTACAGTTGTTGTCATATCGCAAACAAGTTCACTGATTTCGACTATAACCAAAGGAAAAAAAACGCTGTACTGCACACATGCATGAGCCACTCAGAGCATACCGATATCGATGGGATGGTCCCTTTTCGGAACGGCTAAAAGACACAAGGGAAATAGCAAAGGAAAAAAAAAAAAAGAAACCAAGACGATACACAGCACGGGTAATGTAATCAACGTATTAACAGCAGTCACGCAAACCTAAATACACTTCGACAAACGAACACATCACCACGAAAGACCAACAGAAACACACAGAAACCGGCAACCATAAGTCTCATGACAAAGCCCCCCACCGTTAAAACAACCCTGATCCGATGGCACCAGAAACCTAATCTGAGAGCAGAGAGGAAGGGGGGGTACCACACCCAACCCTAGTCCACCCCAGCCCACCCCCATTTTTCGATGAGGATGACACTGGTGCCGCGGCAAGGGGGGGTCGCTGTTAGGTCCACTGTTCGAAGCATTTTGCTTTCGCGAGATGCACCGCCATGGAATTGTTTTTTGCCACCCTGTGACAACAAAATATTTTAAGTGTCCAATTTTGAGTGAGGTACAGCGCCACTCGCCCGAGTGGCGTAAACGTGGTAGTGAAAATCATGGCATCACACCCCCCTGCTACCATAACGACTGCTACGGGACACCACCCCCTCGCCACCACCCCCCCTCGCCACCTCCCCGCCCTCCGTGTACAATATGCTGTATCACATTCATCACAACAACAACCTCAAAAATTGGCAACTTCAATATCTATCTCCGAGAAACGGAAGATGAAGGGAAGAAACAGAGGGGGGGGGGGGGTATACTACATCCTCAACATGGGAGGGAGGGAGGGAGGGACGGAGGGAGAGAGAGTGGAAGGCTCCAAGCGTTAAAAAACGTTGTGCATACACCCGAGAGGTCAATCATAAGCCTTCTACCAGACAGAAGGGGAGATGGGAGGGTGGGAGGGTAGGGGGGTAGGGAGTGGGCGGTGGCGGGGTTCAGCGTTGACGGCGCAAGACCATAACTCCCACGGTAGCCGCGACTCCGATCACGGCCAAAGCTCCGGCCATCTTCGGCAGGCTCCTCGTGAACAACCCGGACTTGGATGTTCGCGGCGCTCGATCCCCTTTGCCTTTGCCTTCGCCTTCGCAACCCCCCGTCGACAATGTCGACACGCCTTTTGCTTTTCCTGCAGCAGAGGATTGTCGGGTTGACCCTGACTCGGGCGGGGGCGTTGACCAGCCGTCCCATCCGTCTTTCTTCGGCGGCACGGGGAAGATCGGGGTCCCCGAAGCCCACAACGGTGTGCTGCTGGTGCTGCTGGTGATGCTACTGGTGCTGGTGGTGCTACTGCTGGTGGTGCTACTGCTGGTGGTGCTGCAACTGCTGGTGCTGCTGGTGATGTCAATGGTGCTGCTGGTGGTGCTGGTGCTGGTGGTGCTGGTGCTACTGGTGGTGGTGCTACTGCTGGTGGTGCTGCAACTGCGGGTGCTGGTGGTGATGCTATTGGTGGTGCTGCTGGTGGTGCTGGCGGTGCTGCTACCGTTCCTGCCCCCTCCGCGTTCCGTCTTCAATATGGACTTGAGTCCCGGGTTGTTCAACGATTCCGTCGAGACGGTGTCGCGGATATCGAGTCTGAAGGTGACGCTGCGATCGTGGCTGCACCTTGCCACCCGGATATCGACCGCCGCCGGTGTAACCCCCACCACAGATAGAGGGAGTTCCCCCTCCGCGCATCTGGTTTTCGCCGTGGCCGAGGCCTGCCCAGGGGGAAGGCGGTTCCGCCTCGTGCAACCCAACAGGGACGGGCAATCCCTCCACCGAGACTCGTCACTCTTGCGATGTCCCAGGTAGGATGCTGAGCGTCGAGTCGAACTGGGGGATGGCTGTGATGATGATGATGATGATGATGATGATGTTGATGGCGGCGGGGAGATGCCGCCGCCCTTTGCCCTGGCTGGGATGGAGTTCGGGGTCTTCGATGGTACGGCAGCGAAACGGTTCGCCGTCGGGGGGATGGTCGCATTGGCATGCGTGTTTAGATCCGTGATAATCGTTTGCTCGGACAGCCTCAATTTGTTCAAGCAGTAGGTACAGAAGGTGTACCTGCCTCCGCCGGCCTGACCCTTTGCCGCATGCATCTGCAATTTTTTTCGGGGGTTGGGGGGAGGAGGGGGCAGAGGCAGGTATCGCATGCTTCAATTTTGTTTCGTGCGAGGTTGGACGGATCAAGTCAAGCGAAGCTGGCGCAGGAGTGGTGCAATTTGTTTCATTGAACGTCATCATGGGTGATCGAAAAGGGGTTTGTTTCTACGATAGCAAGATTATTTTGCTCGCGTGCAACCTGGTTCAATCTGAACTCCCCAAGTTTTCTCCGCCTCGAATGCCGCTTGCAATATCTACTCGAATGCCGCATATTTGGTATAACTCTGTCCTTGAATAGAAGAGCATTTTGTATTGAATATTAGTATACAAATATTCCTTATATATCGGAACAGAGTGGTATCATGCTCACCTCCATCAACAAAAAATACGGGGACAAACGATTTTTTTGTTAAGGACCTACGCGTAGGGCTGGTGCTATATATACAGCGGCGAAAATGTGTCCCGACCAACCACAGGCCTTCAAAAGTGGTCAATATAAGAGTCAGGCGTTTCCGTACGTATGAAGAAAAAAAAAAAAATGTTCAGTTTTTTGTTTCTGGACGACCAGGCTCCCAAGGCATGCACGCCCGTCAAACGTTTGGCGCAGTGACTCGAGGAGCTGACTGTTTAGGACCAAATCAATCAAAAGACGTGTGTATGAAACGCTAAAAAGTCATCCTGCGCTAAAATCAAGCAACTGCAAGGCGACGACGCAACGACGTAAAGTATACCGCTCTCGGCGGAGATATAAGGTCCGATTTGGTATTGATATTAATGTGAGAACGTCCTTTATTTTTGCGGCCAGGATGCTGCTTTTTTATCACGCCATGTTTACGAGACAAATCCTGAAATTTAGAGCACATGGTTTCTATGATCTAGCCGAACTTTGAAGGAACGACGTCGTTTCTCTTTCGGTTTTTTTTTTTTCTTTCGCCATGAAAATGTTGGGTTCAAGGAGGCCAAAATTCCATGTAAAAAATCATCACAAAGTGACAAAAAAAAAATGTGAAAAAACAAAAATCCGTTCCGCCAACTTTTGTCAAGGGCTCACCGAACGTGCGTGCAAAACCCTTCAGGTCTGACTCGAATAATCGGCGTCAATTCGGCCGGGGAAGAAATGTCCCTGGTAAGTCGTTGAGCTTCAACCATGTGTAGTTCCCATCAGCAAGACTTATGTACCGCGCTCGCTCACACATTGTTGTTGTTCAAGTACCTTTCTATAAAAATGGTCATCGACGTACTACCGCCTCAGCGAAAGCAGCAGCAGCGGAAACACGTGGAAAGTTTGGAGTCCTCGGTAATTTCGGACGTATCTTTTTGGGTGGTAAAAAAATGGAATGATATATCATACATATCATATTGGTATCGTCAATTAGAGAAGAAAAAAAGGTGTTTTAGTGGCGAAGAGAAAAAAAAATGGAAAAGAGAGGTGTTCCCGGCGGGTCTCGAAACCTCTCCCTATACTTTTCGATTAGACCAAAAATTGATACTGTACGTAGAGCGACGCACTGTACGAGGCATAACCTATGCGTAGTTGTACACGCTCGTATGAAGGTGTTGTACCGACCAAAATCAGAAAACTGCCGGAAAAAAATATCGGTTTGTCCTTTGACGCTGTAGTTACCGCCCCCGCCAGAGAAAAAACACGCGATAAATTGGCGAAGATACTTGGGTATCTCCGCATCGGGGCTCTAGGTCAGAGTGGGACTCTATGGAAACGAGTTCGGCCAGTCCACGTCACGAGGAGTACGTGCGTGCAGACCAGGAAATCCACGCCGAATGAGAGTAATTCCGGGGTTCTTGCTGAGATTGTGAGCGGAATTAGTAAGGTGTCGTCGTTGGCTAGGTTGGTGAACCATGCCAGATAAGTTTGTGCCTGTCTTTCCTGCCAGCCCCCGCTTGCCCCCGCCACTTTTATTTTCGAAGGGTGGGAGGGGTAGAGCTACAAGTCGCCGGGGCTCCGTTTGTTTTTGTTTTCAGGGTGTGGCGTTTTTAGTACCTGGTGGGGGGTACGTAGATCAGAGAAGCCGAATGGTGGTGTGGTGCTAAGCTGTACCATTCGGAGGCTTGGTTGTCCGAGATATCCACTCCTCTATACGTATAGAGGTGGTAGTATACCAGGTACCTGGTAGGTAATAGTATAGGTAGTAACCCGACTGATATAATAGCAGGGAGAGAGATACACCGGCGGATGCGACAGATATGATAGATATGATAGGCGTGTTTGGTCGAGGGGAGAAACGTATCCCTCTATGACACGACGCAAAATCGAAAGATGTACAACACTTTTTTTAAAATATAAAGCCAACTCGTCACATGTGTACAATTGCGCGAGATCAGGGTGCCATGCAGGAGCAGCGTGCGCCAAGCGCGGACACCTTCTTTTTCCCGCGTTTCCTTCTGGGGAATATTCCCAGAAAGTTCTGACCTCTAACAGGGTGGAGAATTTTACTGTCTGAATCTAAATTAAAGTAAAAAATGAAATGAATTGTGGGTTCGAGCCCCCCCGGCGTCACCTATTTTTCGGCACGAACTGTGAACCCTTTTTTATTTCGCTTGGCGATGCAATGCGTCTTTTATGTATGTATCGCGTGTACGAGGTGTAATGGCAAGTTTTAGACGGTATTTTGCGGAGGAACCGCCTGGAAATTTCCGCCCAGACTATTTTTCGGAATCCGCGAAACGTCGCATACCTACTTTTGAGGGGAAACATCTTACTCTTCCAAAAGTCTTCACGATCAGAACACCGCCGCGTGATCCCCATCTGAGACTAAGGTTGCTACAAGGATCACCCTGGGCTGGGCAATCGATCGATCTATGTTTGACTCCTATAACTCAGCTGGTGGAGGCGTTCTACGATAGAGGTATCACATTGCTCGGGGGAAAAACAAAAAACTGAGTCCCCACGGCGTCTTTTTGTCGGGCGGCAGTTGAAGAAGGTACAGTGCTGTAGGACATAGAAGTTGCCCGTAGTCGCGCAAATATCTGATGCAGTTTGATTGGCTGACTAGTGTGATTTGTGCAGCTGCAATTCATCTGAGGAAATTTCGGAGATCGTTCTGTCCCTCCTAATGAGATTTGTTTTATATTTGCGAACGACTTCTGAGGGTCCGAGAAGGCGATGCGAGGCGCCCTACCTCGCACTTAATTAACTTACTTTTCTTAGTTGGTCATCTTACTTAATTTACTCCGGCATGGACAACTTTCATTGATAATTCACAACAACACATCTTCTTTTTCTCCCGCGCCTCATGGCAAGGTCGAGCGGCGCACCACCCGGCGCACGAGTTGTCCCCTTACGTACCACAGCTTGTTCGTGGCGACATCTGTGTCTTAAGTATTCAAGGTGGGCGCACCACGCATCCCAAGCATCAGTCAGTCGTTTTCATGTGTTTGTCCCCGTTCAATTCCGCCGTATACATCGGGGGGGCAGGGGAGCCTCTGAAAAAATAGGGCGAATCTCTATCGTAGAACACCTCGGTAAGCCCATCACATTTGACGTTGTTGAGACCACAGGTTCGAATCTCATTTCGAACGTTTCTTTTATAGAAACGCTTGCACGTGCGTCCCTAAAAACAGATCTCCCTGGTTCCTCAGGCATGGAAACGAAGCGGGTAGGTCGAGCAGCCGAGTTCACAATTGTGTAGAACGAGATAATTTTCCAGGAAGACTACTTCGCTCTGTGTATGCTTGAACGTATACATGCTGCGACTATAAATAGCCTAAAAATAACGTGGAGGGTGATGTAGCTCCGCGGTCTATGGTACCCAGCACCATGATTCCGACGCTGGGTTCAATTCCCGGGTTGCGACGGTTTACTTTTTTATGCACCCGACGGTTTTTGACCATTCGACGATTTCTGACCGTTTACGGTTCGCGTTCACGGCCTCCAGCGGCTTCTGTGGAGGGCTAGTTATATTTCTGCACCTTGTGGGTGGGAGCAAGGTGCTAAATGGGGATCACATACGGGTGGGATCAGGTCCGGGTGGGACCAGGAGAGCCAAACAGGGGCCTGCTTCGTCTTCCCGCTTTTTACTGAGAATATTCCCAGAAACTAATATATCTACAACATGGAGAACTGTACTTGGTAGGTCAACGTACGGCCGTATACAGTACCGGTACCGTTTCGTCCCAAAGATCCCGCCCCTCAGAGACGGGGAAAGTGTTAATCGATCGATATTTTACCCCTATACTGTAGATCAGTAGGTGGTACCTTCACCTTTGGTTATACGACTGCAGTAGTTAGCGGGGGAGGGGGCTCGTAAGGTGCTGAGATGCATTACGAGTAGAACACACTTACTTGCGATCGTATGCATACCAGTATGCCTGTACGTACTCGCACGGAGCTCACTCGTGGTGTTGCTCATTAACAAACAATGTTCCAAAGATCAGACGGACGTTTAGGTTAAAAAAGAAACCTACAAGTACGTGCCGGCACCTGGTGCAGCAAAGGAATAAATATACGTAAGCTGCTATAAATAGTTCGACCGATTGGTTCGTAGTAGTCGATGAAAGCTACCAGGTACGAGGTACTACAGTAAGAGTAAGTGATACGTACATCGAACGCGCGTGTCCGACTGTACACACGTCGGTGACTCCCCTGGACATATACTATCAATAGGAGCAATGACAGGGGTGCTGATGTATAGAGGCGATTTCGGACGTACGTCCCATTCCGCGCACGGAGCTCAACGCGCAATGAGAGGGACACGTTTTGTCTTCAGTGCATTCAGTTTTCCAAGCCTTGCGTCTTGTGTTTTTGCTCACCTCGGCATGGCCGGAGTGCATGGCGCACACCGACGCACCACAGCATGCGCATGTTCTGGGCAGACTCCGGTAGTCTAGCACCCCACCTGCAACGTGTGTACGTGCTGCGAAAACAAATACAAGCGTGAGGCGGGTGCGGGTACCAGCGAGGGTTGCTTGCGATGAAAAAGTTTCCACACATACGCACAGCCAGGCCTTATATACTCGTATTGCACACAGCGTTTTACATGCTGCTGCTGCTTCTGTGCATAGATTGCTGGCTGGTGCGAGTTTACACGTAAGTACAGGCAGCGTTTTTTTTTTTTTTTTGCGAATCGTACGTACTGATTTCAAGTCAGACAAGCGCAATCAACTTTGCGACGCGCAGCGGAAGGGCGGGAGCATTATCACGAGGGGAGATCGATACCTAGCTACAAAAGAAAACGTGCTGCTTAGCGCAAACAACTACCGGTACGGGCTTCCGAAGGCGCCCGTTCCTAGCTTACAGAGGCAACGCCTTGCGAGCCGCAAGCAGATCTACAAACAGCAGTATACCAGATTTTTTTCATGCATATGGCATAGGCATGATATAGCGAAAATTGATTTTCTTATGTATGTGAACGTCGGTAACAGAACGAAGGCCCTTTTATTAGTTCGCGTGGACAGCCACGGACCGCCGAACGCGGTAGAATCGGACGCGCATACAATGAACATCTGTTCCTGCTTGTTGTGATGCCGAAAAGTACGAGTCAAAACCTTTCGAACCGCGAGAATATCGGTACAACCAAAACGTCGTCAAATCAGCTGTACAAGGTGCTGTACGTCGTGAACGCTGAGAATGCTTTTGGAAGTGAATCATACTGATTTTAACATGGAAGAGCGTGACCACGAACGACCAGACGCGAGGGAACAGGATGAAGGAGCATCAAGCCGATAGACAATCGGCGAGGACTACGTGGCGTGAACAAACACCGCGGACCTTCGAAGGCTTGGAAGGGATCGCGCATACACGTCATACACCGGTCCCTACTTTAGAGAGCCAGAGCCCTTTTTCGTCGAATCGCGCGAGCTCTCGGCGAACGAATGACACACTCAGGCGAACCACGAGAAACACACGCGATGTGCTCTATCAAAAACACACAAGAGAGCACAACTCTGAGAAGAACACGGCTCAACTCGTCCATCGCCTAGAGACAGACTGACGCGGCCAACTCCGTCGGCCGCTTCGCGCCCCGTCACGTGTAAGGTGTCGTGTATTTTTTACCGCCAAACATCCGGTCAGTTCGTTCGTGGGTCTGCGCCGCGGCGACGTGCTTTTCGAAGTGTCTGTGTCTTACCGCAATCGAGGCAAGCCCTGTAGTCCCCCTTAGCGATAGGTTTGCCATTGCGAAGTGTGAGGTCAACCTCGTGCCTCCAGTATTCATAGTTTACCACCATCATCGCGGTGCGGCCGGCGTCGCTCTCCATCCTCTCGAAGCGTACACTAGTAGTAGTCGTAGTGGTCGTTCTTCTTTGACGTCTTCGTACGTTTCTTCTTCCCTCGACTGCTGTAAGCTGGGGGCACTTGGGTGAACTGCTGTGTGCTGGGCGTGCTGTTTGTTCTTCTGGTGTTTTAGGTTGTGGGTTTGCTCTCTGATGATGCTCGTAAGCCTCTGAGGTTTCGGTTTTGCCCGCAAAACGTTGTGCTGTTTCGACGAACGGCAACAAAAAATTGACGGTTTCGTCATGATGAATGTGTAACTCTGATACTAACTGGTAGTGAAAAATGAAGCGAGGCTGAACAGACACGTATCAATCTGGTCGGAAATATAATATACGTTCAATTTTTATATAATAAAGTAAACGGGTATTATTTTTCTGGCCTTAAGTGGGACCAGGTACCAATCTTACGCCGGCAGGTGGCAGATACCGGCACCAGGTACCAGTTAGTAGATACCAGTACCAGATATTGGGCACAGCAGTAGTAGTCCAGCAGCAGCAGCAACAGCAGCAGCAAATTGGTCAATTGAGGAGTCCCGTCGACCACCTCTACGTTCTGGTCCCAAGGCACCCGCCCTCGCATACACACCGTGCCATGGCTCCCTCCCATTTATTGGCCTCGTAGCTCTTGCTCTTCTTTCTTCTTCCTCTTACTTACACAGATAGTATACGGCTGCTTGCTGAGCGCATCCTACCTGGTACATAAAGTCGTCGCGATCTGATTTTGACGCCACTGGTGACTGGTGACCCAGACGACGCTGTTGCGGGAGAGGGATGGTCAAGTATGTATATTTTGCGACTCGAGTGTCCGGTGTGTGGATATGGGGTTTGCCTGCAAGGTCTCGCGCAAGGCCCGCCGGTTTTTGGGATGCAGAGACTTATATCATACCAGGGTACCGGGTGTGCATTTACAGCGGTCGAAACCTTTTCTTTGCCGCTGCAAATTGATCCCAGTCTCACTCCAAGTTGCGTCAGTTGTGAACTCGACCGATTGAGCGGTTGATACTCATCTAAGACTGGAGACTACTTGTTCTTCAGTAGTAACAATAGTGATCACGCGCGTCAACGAACGGCTGCCTGGGACTCTGTCGTTCTCAATCCTCGACAACAACAATGGAGGGAGCAAAGACAACACATAGACTTTCGTAGATAAAGCATGAAAGGAAGTAGACATAGAAGATAGATAGACCTGCTCGTGCATATGTTTCCTTTGTATATCCGGGGATTTCTTCTTTCAGGAATGTTTGATTGATCGCACAACGATGAAGCTCATCATGCTGCACATTGTCGGATGGCAAGCCTAATATACATACCAGCACGGTGCAATCGCAGGTATTAAGAGGGGTGGACAGACCTTGATAGTAGATCTTCCTGGGGTAGCTAATTAGGCACACGTATTATGTGAGCCCCTGCCGATCCGTTAACGAAAGGTGTTATTTATTTTATTTTATTTTTTCTGTGTTTTTCGAAGATACTTTGTCGGGTTTTTCGTTTCTTCCGATATTTGGGTTTTTAGGAAACACAAAATTCCTGGTGAGAAACCGAAAGACACACATAATATACCCTTCATTACCGAATCTGGAGGGGCTCACGGAACACGTGTGCATAAGTTCAAGATATGTTTCTAAAAAACGACGTGAAAATTGGACCTTTTTTGCGCAGTAAAGGGTGAGAATTGTACGACGTTGCCTCATGTTTACCTACTTTCAGTATAGGATGAAATTTTGGCGGAAATCATTTTCTTGATTTTGGTCCTACGCAGTCAGTTCTTCCAAAACTCGCGTGAAACTTTTGACAGACATGCCTTGGAGTACCTCTAGCAGGCTCGTCCAGAAACGCCTGACCACTATATTAAGTCTACGGTCTGAGGTTGGTCGGGACACGATTTCGTCGCTAGTGCCATCCCCAGGCCCTCAAAAGACAAATAGGGGATATATAACCCTCTTCCGCTGATCACTACGGTCAGAATGATGACAAACATGTTGACCTTCAAGTGGCTATTTTATGCAGCATCCATGGCTGATGCATTTCGGGACATTTAGCTTGAACCAGCCTATAAACATTCGTCGACCGTTACGCCGCTCCGTGTTCGACCGACGTTCTTCTGCGTCCTCTCGTGCTATTTGGTCATCATTCCCAATACCCATTCGTCGGCCGTCATGTCATCACATTTTGGGATGGCGTTATTGCACGTCGGCACACGTTCGCCGTTCGCTATATGCCGCTACACATTCCTCGACCGTTACGCCGTCACATAGTCGCCGGCCGCCGGCCACTATCAATAGTGTACACATACCGTACGCCTTTACGTGATCGTCGGCCCGGTAATCCTGTACACGTCCGTCGGCCGATATGCCGTTACGCCCGTTACACACTACCCGACCTTTAAATATACGCCGTTACGTATGCGATCGGTCGTTGCGCCGTGATATGTTCATCGGCTGTTACTGAACGCCGATATGCATCCGTCGGTCATTGAGCCGTCACCCGTTCAACGAAGCTAGTTAAACCTTCACATTTTTTTGTTTGTTGTTTGTTGTTTCATCCGCAAAGTGTTTGTCGGCGGAAGGTAGTATACTTAGTACGCCCTTACGTATCAGCTGCATGTTCGTCGGCCGGGACGTCGTCATCACATATTAGTCGGACGTTAGCTAGCTTACGCCGTCACAATATTTATCGGCCGTTTTACTGCTATATACTTGTCGGGGACTGTACGTATACGTGGGTCGTTTTTTCTACAGTACTGCCAAACGTCTCCGACTCTAAATCCGAGTGATTTTTCCACCCGAAAATTGAGATGATGCAGCAATTGTAGCAGCAATAGGGTAATAACCCTTTTATTGTATAGGTACCGCTATAAATATCCCACACTAAACCCCAATAGATTTTACCCGAAAACCGTGGGTGCAGTTCTAAGAGCGTCAAGGTTTTACCTGATTCGGATTCCCATATGTAATTTTTTTTTGCAGAGGATGATGTCCGGCAGACCCGCCTGGGGAGGGCAGGGCTGGAGCAGAGAGAGTCAAGGGGTCCCGACGCCGAGCTGCTGGGGATTCGCGCCAGGTAGCTATCCGTAACTTCTTCACAAGGACGCAGGAACATGAGAGCAAATGCGGCTGGAATCGCGCCAATCTAATTCGTCTGGAGACCGCGCGGCGATATATACGGGGAAGGAGGAGAGTGCAACTTGCTTCGCCTCGTTCTGTCGACTCACCCTCACCCCTCTGACCCCCGGTTCCCCTCATCCCCCCCCCTGCCCCCCCCCCCCCCCCCCCCCCCCCCCCCCCCCCCCACCACTCCCCCCCCCGTCATTTCCCCCCCCATCCTATCTCCGCCACCACCACCATCGCCTCCATCACCACCACCCGCAGACCCCCCCCCCGCCTCCCCCGCCCTCCCCGCCGACCCCCCCCCTCCGTCATCGCCCCCCCTCGTCCTGCTGTCCCCCCCCCCCCCCACCATACGACTACGGCCATGCATGAGATCGAGTACATCTCTCCTATCGAGTACACCCCCTCACCATCACCTGGCGTGTATAGATTAGGTTGGCGTCGGTTGGCGACGACGCTGTAAAACACGCCTCTCACTAGGTGAGCTAAACAACTAGGGTACCGTTTGTTTTGTTTTGGCGGTCGCCACGGCTGGCGGTCGAGTTAGATCATTTTTGTGCGGGGAGTACCTCATCTCCGCGCGAGGGGGGTGATCGTATCACGTGGTGTGTATGTGATGAGGCATCCACGAGGCAGTTACATAGTAAACCCATTGCTTGTCTCTGGAAGTGGCCACACCAGAAAATAAATCAATTCATTGACGTTGTCACCCATACGCAAGAAAATCCGCCTCAAAAGCAGTTCTTAGTAAGATGCAGCTCACTCTTCATGCGACTCGCCGAACACCTCACGACGCTTCGCGCTTGGTGCAAGCAATGTCTGCCTGGTCGGTGAAAACCCGACGTGCTCCGTCCCGGCACTGTAGGGATGCGAGGGCCTATGGTCATACGACTACCGTCATGCATGATAATGAGTACACCCCCCCTCCCCCTCCCCCCGCCACTCTCCTTCCCCCCTCGCCTTCCCCTCCCAACTACTGCAAAAAAAAGTTGCTTGCTGCAAAATGAACCAAAGCAGGTGTCCTCTCACGAGGAGGCCATCGCGTCCATGAGAGAGACGCTGTGCACACGGAGAGCTTGGGGGCCGAACACGCCTCCAAAATGCTAGCCAAGCGCACCAAAAGAGCGGCGGTGTGGCGGTCGACGCTGCTGCCGCTGCCGATGCTGGTGCTGGTGCTTCTTCGAGAGCGTCGGCACCTGCTGCTGCTGCTGCCACCGCCGGAATGTAGAAGTAGTAGGAGTTCCACTCGCGGAGGCGGTGGCGGTGGTGATGGCTGTGCGGCGGCGCGACGAGGAACCACCCTAGCGCGCTGAAAGGGGCTGCTGCTGCTGCTGCTGCTGCTGCTGCTGCTGCTGCTGCTGCTGCTGCTGCTGCTGCTTCCACCTCCGGAAGAAGTAGGACTTCCAGTCGCGGAGATGGTGGACATGGTGGTTATGGTTATGGTGGTGGGGGGGGTGATGGTGGTGGTGGTGGTAGCCCCGGCCCGGCGTCACTCCCGCGGGAAGGATTGTGGGAGTTACATCCGCAGAGGCGGTGGTTGTAGTGCCGTGCCAGGGCGCCACCTGATCGCGCGGCACTGAAGAGCAAAAGAGCCCAAACGCCTCCGAGAATAATTATGAATATGCAACGGCGTGCACTGATGTCCGACGAAAATATGACGTCATAATAACCATGACACCGTGACAAAAACAGAGAATGGAGCTACATCCTCGAAAGGTATAAAAAAAAAGAAAAACAAACCGGAGCGTTGGGATTTCAGTGCGAATCGGTGAAGCGACATTTTTTCTTCAACTTTTGTGCCCCCCCCCCACCCCCCCTCAGTCTGGCGCTCGGAAAAAATGTTTGGGTTCGTTTGGTTTTCACGTACTCCCCTAGCTGGCCTAACGACTGACGAATGCAGTAGGACGGCGTAACGTCCGACGAATGCAATAGGACGGTGTAGCGCTCGACGAAAAACTAATAGCGAAGTTAAGGGCCGACAAATGCGTAACGGCAGTGTACACGTTCGACAAATAAGCAAGCGGATTAACAGCCGACTAATACGCAACGGCGCACATGCTAAAACACCCGCCGAATACACGACGCCAAGACGATCGATGGTTTTGACTACGCATCGGGTCTTCCCTGTTTTGTTTGTTTTGTTTTGTTTTGTTTTGAATGGGTTGTAAGAGTCTTCCTTTGTGTCTTGGAGCGAGCTGTGAGCGCACACTCGCGCCGCTCCCCTATGAGGTCACTCTACTTTTGCTCACCATCAGCTTTCATCTGCCAAGCAAACCAATCAATCAACATTGCGGCTTGGGGTCACCACACCATCGCTTTTTGTTCTCTTGTATTGAAGCTTCTCGTACATGTTCACCTGACCGTGATTACGTGCTCGCCTTAAATATCGACTGTGTATTGACCGGCCATCGGCAATCAAGTCTATTACAGGCGTACACATCAGCTACGAGCTGGTACACACGTCAATCGCCATGCCTAAACTACTGCAAAATAATGTTGAATCAATTAATTGCGGATAAGCGCGAGGAGTGTAATAGTAAAGTTCTCAATTTCAAATCACCCCGACACGATAAAACACGCCAGGCACCTGGTACCATGTATACTACAACCTCACAGTATCATGAAAAGCACTTACAAGTCTACTTCTATACACTGCAAACCGTGTTATGATGCTGCTCTGAATGAGGTTGAAGGCCCGGTAATTACCTGGGTTCAGGCACTGGGATCGTATTTGTAGTACATGGAAGGCGTATCTTAGGTGGAAAACCGGGGTTTTCCAGAGGGACACGAGCTTGGTCTCAGTCTCCGCGTGCACGAAAGGAATAAAGCTGCTCTTCTTCTATCTCTAAGCAAGCAACTAAGACACGTGAGTACCAACAAGTACCGGCTTAATAGGCAAACCTGTCCAGGGAATAGAAAGTGTCCCGCACAAGCCTGCATGATCTTGACAAGTGGAGTCGTCGGCAGGGCTCTAGGTGTGTTTCTGTTTTTTTTTTTTTTCTTGGGCTGGGTTGGGGATGGTTTCTGCATATTTTGTCCTGCCTACCCCCCCCCCCCTCAGTGACGGGGCTGGTCTAGGTAATCGGACCACTCATTTTGTGACCCAGGACGCGTTTTCAGAGTTGTGGGCTGGGTTTAGGTGGTTCTTGCCGTCTTCCGTGTTATTTTTCTTCTCGATTTTGGTATTCACTATTCGCTTTTCCATGCATCTTCCTCGCCCCCCGGGTGACATGGCGATGGCTTTCATTGCCGATTTCTTCCTACCCCTTAAGGCTAGGTCTTCCTTTCACTTTTTTTACGTACTGTGCCGGCTTCGTTGCCTTGACGTTCAGAGGTGTGGGAGTGAGTTTTGAGGAGCCGCATCTTCGACTCATGTTCTAGTTCGTGGAACCGGGGTTTCCGTGAATTTTCCATAATTCTGCATGTACCGCTCGTCAGAGTGGGCTAGTGCTATGTTACTGCCTTGAACGAGGTTGAAAGCCCGGTAATTACCTAGGTTCAGGCTCTGGGATCGTTTTTGTAATACTTGGAAGGCGTATCTTAGGCGGAAAACCAGGAGTTTTCCAGAGGGGCACGAGTTCGGTCTCAGTCTCCGCGTGCGCGAAAGGAATAAAGCTGCCCTTCTTCTATCTCTAAGCAACCAACTAAGACACGTGAGTACTACCAACCAGTACTGACTTAATAGTCTGTTAGGCAAACCTGTCCAGGGAATAGAAAGTGTCCCGCACAAGCTTGATCTTAACAACGGCAGACAGGAGCATCCATACTAAACCGAGTCGTATGTATAAGTACGATACGCCCTTTCGAAACGACCCGTACACAAATCTGGGAGAAGAAAAAAAAGCAGGGAAAATCGCGACGAACAACGTACACTTACGTATAGACATATAATACGCAGTCTAATGCACAGAACGTCACCCCCCAAAAAACGCCGAACAGTATTGTTACGGGGGTCCATAGTTAATAGGACCTATGGTACAAATAAAAAACTATATATTTACCTATTTTTACTAACCTTTTTTGGTCCCGTTAACTATGGACCCCCGTAGTAGTAAGAGTATATGCCTGGCACCACTCAGGGATCGAATCATACAAAAAAAAGAGACCCCGCCAGTCGAATGTCAACCCCCCTCAACGCTAAAACCGCCCCAAAAAAGACAAGGGAAAAAACAAAGCGGAATTTAAACCGTACCGGTAAATTGCGTACGTGGCATTTCATGGCGGCCATATCGGTACATATCGTATGGTGCGTGCAGCCGCCTTCTATGCCGCACAATAATATCGGCAGAGAAAGTTTTATTAATAGCGCGGACTGCTGTGCCAAGCCAAACCATGGTGAGCACATTTTTTTATAGTTTTTTTTCTACAGTAAATTCAAAAGGGCGAACGCTGCGCACGACGGTGCCCAAAATCCTCGCGAATACTTGTTGCGCGTCCTGCGCTAAGCATGACTACGTTGGCACGTGGGGATTCCAGGGACGGCGGCACAGGAAGAAGAGTTGTCAGGTCAACTTCACCCCCGCCCCGGACTCCGCGTCGCGCCTCTGCCGCTACGCTTGTTGTTTTCGGTCGTGTGTTGCACGATCCGATCCATGAAGCTATCTCGTACAATGTGCACACACCAGCAATTGTTTTTGTCCGGATCAGAGTGCTCTCAGAAAAGTTGCACTATTGGGTGCCAGCCCCGAAACGCTAACACTCCACTCCACCCGACTGCTCTACCAGGAACCTTCTACTAGACGGGAGGGAGGGAGGGTTGACAGAGAGCGAGGGGGCGGCGAGGGAAGGGGGGGCGACGGGAGGGGGCGATCGGGGGGGGGGGGGGGGGGGGGGGGGGGGGGGGGGGGGGGGGGCGCTTAGCGTCGACGGCGCAAGACCAACACACCCACGGTGGCCGCGACCCCGATCACGGCCAAGGCTCCGGCCATCTTCGGCAGGCTCCTGGCGAAAAATCCGAACTTGGATGTTCGCGGCGGCTCTTCCCCTTCACCTTGGCACTCTCCTGTCGGCGTCGGCCTGTCCTCTCCACCCCCCACCGATCGCGTCGACTCTGACTCGGGCGACGGCGTCGACCAGCCGTCCCAGTCCTCTTTCTTCGGGAGTACGGGAAAAACGACACTAGAACCCGTCTCGAACTGTGCACTGCTGCTGCTGCTGCTGCTGCTGCTGTCCACTTCACAAACAGGGGTTTCGACGAAAGGGTTCGTCGATATGTCCGGGGAGGGCTTGCCACTGTCGCCTCCTCTGACGGCTTCTTCTTCTTCTGCGAACGGATTGTTGGTGGTCGACGATTGCAGAAGACAAGGGCTCAACAACGAACTCGAACGGGAGGGTTTTTTTCGCTGCTGCTGTCATCTCCTCCTCCTCGCCCTCCTCCGTCGACGTCCGTCGTGACCGCAAAAGGGTTGTTGGTCGATCTCTCCGAGAAACTGGTCGGTCGCTTCGAGAACACTGTCGATCTCTTCGACCTGCTGGCCGATGGTTGTGTAAGGCAAGCACCTCCGTCGGCTTCGTCGGGCTTCGAAAGAAGAAAGGACGTGCCCGCCGCCTTCCCGTTAGGTCGAGCGAATTGTCCGGCGCACCCCTGGTCGCCGCCAGTCGATTCCCTCTCGGGGGCCGGGAAGAGGTGGAGCTGGGTTTTCCCCCAGCTAACGTGCCGCTGCAGGCGGCCCCTCTTGACCCGGATGTCGGACGCCTCCTCCAGCTCAGTAGGTCCTGCCTTCAGCTCCGCGTCTCCCGCATCCCGGGTCACCTTCCTCCCCTTCCTCGAAATCAGAGGAGTTGGCGCCTCCGCGGTGCTAGTCCGCTGGCTTGCCGTCGGCGACGACGACTGGTCGTCGGGGGAGACGGGGGGGTGGTGGTTCCGCTTCTTGAAACCCAGGAGGGACGAACCGTCCCGCCACGAAGCCTCGTGACACTTGCGGTGTCGCACGTGGGGCTTTGGTGACGCTTCGCTCGACTTCGCCGGGGGCACGCTTCTAGCGTTGGCATAGGTGTTGCTGTCTGTAAGCAGCGTGCGCCCGGGCACCTTCAGGGTGCGCACACAGTAGGTGCAGAGAGTCATCACCCCTCCCACAATCTGGCCCTTTGCGGCGTACATCTGCGATTATATTGAGGGGGGGGGGGGGGGGGGGGGGAGGGTGTACTCATTATCAAGGGGTGGGGGGGATATATATATATATATATTCATGTAATGCATGGCCGTAGTCGTATGACCATAGTGAGGAGGGGGGGTTAGGGCGCATGATCAATCTGCTGTTTGTTTCATGCGGGGTGGATGGGTTGATGAATCAGGCCAACCTCGTCGAGGCGGTTATTAAAGGTTCGTTTGGCGATCCATATTTGGACAATTTCGCGGGAGGCACTGCTGCAGATGCACAGTGTATGCAGGCCCTGAAGAAGAAATAACCTTGTAAGAATGTCAGGGTCCCTTTATATGGGAGACGTGCTGTAGAAAAAACAAAAAATCGTTCTCAGCGGCGAGCGCTACGCTATCTTCTACTTACGAACCCATTCTCAAGGTTGTTAAAGTTTGGTGTCACAATCATTTTTCAAGCTTTGCTCAGATTACAGTACGTACGTATAAGCATGGTTGTTTCTTGTCGACGGATCTTTGATGTACCTCCTGTGAAAAATCGATCATTTTACTTCGTGCTGTACCAGGTACGGGAGAAAAGCGTTGCTGTTACGGGGGACCATAGTAAATAGGACCAAATATTGTTAGTAAAAATAGGCAAATATATAGGTTTTTTTGTATACCATAGGTCCTATTAACTATGGACCCCCGTAGTAGATAATTGACGGTTTTCGATCGCCCGCGGTTAAACTCAGATCGATCTTAACTCAATAGAACTTCCACTCCGACTTCATAGCCCTAGAATTTAAGGCAGTACCAAAAAAAAAAAATCGTTTGAAATCACATACCAGGCACAGTCCGCTACGTATAGAAAACTACCAGGTATCTATCTATCTATATATCTTGTCAGATAAGAACGCAAAATTATCAGCCATGATGAGTTCGACCGATTTGAGTGATGGTTGATATTCAGTTCAGAAGACTACGTGATACGTCGACCGCACGTGTTCTAAATTCCTCGTAGAGGGGATAGGCCGGCCGATGACCCCCGTGTGCGTATTGTCAGGGTGTCAACAGGACGATACAACACAGGGCCGAGTTTTGGACATCCTGTTCTGCGCATGGAGACCACGTACATACTTGCTTACAGTACAGACATTGAGGAGGCAACTGTTTTTCTTCCATTCTTTTTTTTTCAATTTTTTTTTCTGTTTTGCGTCTCACCTCGGCTTGGCGAGAGTGGTTGCTGCATACGGTCGCCGCGCAGCATTTACAGGTCTTGGGCGGACACCGCCAGCCCAGGACTTGGGCTGCAACGTGTGATACGCGCGGCGGAACCGATACAACAAGAGCGTGGGGGAGCGGTGGGTACGAGCGGTATGCGCGAGAAAGGTTGCGCGCATACAACCGAAAGGCCCTACAACTCCGAGACGCGGCGGACACGGCTAAAGCTGTGTCTCGCGTGTTGACACTTCTGAGATAAGAGGTGCAGCGAACTCTGTTCGTCGCTTCGCGCTCGTATCACAGGCAAAGAACGGCGTGTCGCACGTTTGTCAACCTTTCCACGCAACCTCTGACCGCCCACATCTATTTTGGCGAGTGAGTGAGTTGAGAGAGTGAGTTCAGCGATGCTCGTTTTTTTGTTGTTGTGTTTTTTTTCCCCCCGTCGTACGTACCGCAGTCTTTGCAAACGCTTTCGCCCGTTTCAGTGGGGTTGTCCTTGCGGAAGGCCAGGTCATGTTCTTGCGGCCAGTACTCGCTATGCACAACTACCGCGGTGTTGGCCTTCTTCATCATGCTTGCCGTGCAGCAGCAGCAGTAGTGGTGACGATGATTCTTCTGCAGCACTGACTGGATGATGCACCCTCCTCCTCGTATTTCTTCTCCTCAACGAAACTCCCCCCCCCACAGTCGTACGTACAACAGTAGTTGTTTGCTGTTGTTGCTGTTTTTTGTTGTGTAAACGAATCCTTGAATTGTAGTGGTAGTGCTACAACAGTAGTTCTGTATAGCGCACGGTGGAGCACACGATGATATAATACCCTCTCCTTCCTGGTGCAGTTAGTCTTAGAACCTCCCCCCACGGTTGCTGCGCAAATGAAGCGTCCCGAGTGTCTTGTAGTCTTGTAGGTCAGCTGACAATCAATGGGTGAAGGCGGGGAACGAGGAATGAGGAACGCACCCAACCACAGCCACATTTTTATTTTCGGTCGCCTACCAAAGGTTATGTATGTATGTGTCGTTTCAGCAAAATTGTTGTCTACCATTTCAACGAACGGGAACAATCATTCGACGGTTTCAGGTGATCGTCATTGTGTACTAACTTACAGTACGCACATCCCAACTTCCATAGTATCGGTGGTGGAAACAACCACTATATATATTACTATTAGCAGTAGAGCTTACTACACTTATTCGAGAATTGGTCTGATTGGCTCAGGGTCAGGATTGGGGTTGCTCTGATTGGCTCAGAGTTAGTACGGTTAAGGTTAGTTCTATTCGACGAGTCTCGTACACAGTCTGTGTCAACCATTTTCTCGAATAAACGGTAAGCAACCGTCATAGCAGTGAGGATATTTTGCGCTCGCTCGGGTTCAACATCCTCTTCAAACTATAGTATTAATAGTATATCTCAACCTCGTCACATAGATGGATAACGAAGTAGAGCGCGGATCTCAAAGTAAAATGTACCGAAATAGAAATCTACCAGGTACTTGGTTATATACCTGGTATCTAATAAAATGTCTGTCGCTGTGTATGCGCTAAAAAAGAAAACACCTCGAATACGCAACCACGTATTCTGTGGAAAGTAGTTACCCCCCCTACTTCTTTGTAGGGGATTAAGTTTTTTTCGAGACAGACATTGACCCAAGCTTCGACCAAGCGGTTCGGTCTACGTACTAGACAGTTCTGGACCCCGACAAGATGTCGAAATACTCTTCATTTTCAAACCTAACCCTATCCCAACCGCGTCCGCCCTTCAGAAAGGTCGCGAGCAGCACCTTTTCAGTGAAAACGTCCACAGCTCGGACAGATTGATCATGATCTATATTTTCACCTACAGATAGATCATCTAGTTCCTCACCTGTCGTCGTGAGAGGTTGTGCAGGATCTGCATACGTAGTACAGATCCAACCCAGAAAACATGTGGTAGATCATGAAGAATAAATACATCATGCAGTTATGCCGATCTCACCGGCAACATAAGCTTCTGCTGCGGGTCTCAACGTACAAGATCGTGAGTATATCTATCTGCCTTGCAAGATCTAAAGAGAGGAAGGGGAATCCACTACAGTCAGAATCTGTCCGAGGTGTTAAAAGGTCTCCTCATGCTTTTCCAAGTTTTCAATGACCATCATTCTGTACTTACTTGTCTGGAGACAGTCCAATTCATGGTGGGTAGTCCTAAGTTCATCGATTCCCCACTCCCCCCCGGGGTGCACTGTCTGCCTGGTCGGCGAATACCCGGCGCGCCCCGTCCCGGCATTGTGGAGATGCGAGGGTCTATTGTCATACATACGACTACGGCAATGCAGTATAATGAGTACCCCGCCCGCGCCCCCTATATGGGTTGGGTTGGCGTCGCGGTTGGCAACGACACTGTAAAACATGCCGCTCACTCCGTGAGCTGGACATCCAGGGTACCGTTTGTTTGTTTTTTTTTTGCGGTCGCCCACAGCTGGTCGTCTAGTTAGATCATTTGTGCGAAGTAAAGAACCTTTGCTCTGCACAAGGGAATTGATCGTATCACGTAGTGTTCAAGGTACGGCACCCAAGAGGCAGTTACATAGTACTCCCATTGCTGTCTCTGGAAGTGGCCACACCGGAAATTAAACTAACTCATTGAAGCTGTCATCCATATGCAAGTCCGCCTCACAAGC